>CAUZLF010000149.1:4908-153300 GCA_963580285.1 Lucinisca nassula
GGTTCTTTTAAAAAGTCCATCCAGAAATAAAAAAGTTATTGACTGGACACAAAAAAAAAAGACTTTTTTTTTTACCTTTGACCTCTTAGTATGACCTTGACCTTGGAGGTACCGACCTGGGTCTAGCAGGCAACACATCATCTCATGATGGTTAACATTTCTGCCGCGTAATTTCACAATCTATCCAGGAATAAGAAAGTTATTGACTGAACACTAAAAAAAGACCCCTTTCTTGACCTTTGATCTCTTAGTATGACCTTGACATTTGAGGTACCAACATGGGTCATGCAAGAGACACATCGTCTCATTGTGTTTAACATTTCTGCCAAGTAATTTCAAAATCCATCTACAAATAAGAAAGTTATTGACCAAACACAAAAAAGGGCCCCTTTTTTGACCTCTAAGTATTACCTTGACCTTTGAGGTACCAACCTGGGTCATGTACACAACACATCGTCTCATGGTGGTTAACATTTCTGCCAAGTAATTTCAAAATTCTAAAAATAAGAAAGTTATTGACCGAACACAAAAAAGGCCCCTTTTTTACCATTAACCTTTATGTATGACCTTGACCTTTGAGTTACCAAACTGGGTCATGCCCACAAACACATTGTCTCATGGTGGTTAACATTTCTGCCAAGCAATTTCAAAATCCATCTAAAAATTAAGAAAGTTATTGACCAAACACGAAAATAAGGCCCCTTTTTTGACATTTGACCTCTATGTATGACCTTGACCTTTGAGGTACCAACCTGAATCATGCATGCGACACATCGTCTTATGAAAGTTAAAATTTCTGCCAAGAAACTTTAAACTCTATTTAAAAATAAGAAAGTTATTGACAAAACAGGAAAAAAGGCCCCTTATTTGACCTTTGCCCTCCAAGTATGACCTTGACCTTTGAGGTACCAACTTGGGTCATGCACGTAACACATCGTCTCATGATGGTTAACATTTCTGCCAAGTAATTTCAAAATCCATCTAAAAATAAGAAAGTAATTGACCAAACAAGAAAAAAGGGCCCCTTTTTTGACCTTTGACCTCTAAGTATGACCTTGACCTTTGAGATACCGACCCGCCTCATGGACGCCACACATCGTCTCATAGTTGTCAATAGTTCTGCCAAGTAATTTCAAAATCCATCTGAAAATAAGACAGTTATTGACCGGACACAATTTGCACATACATACCGACAAACTTACAAGGGAGATAACTCAAAAAGTATAAATGCGAGAGTTATAGTTCTTGCCCATTGCATGTCATCTAATATTGATTAATATTTATATGAAGATTTGTGAAGATAGCTTGAACGTTTTTAAGTTATAGAGTGGACACGATTTTGTGACAGACGGACAGACAGACAGACAGATGCCCGGGGAAAAACAATTTGTCACTCCTAAAATTCTTTTTTCGGGAGAGACATAATGAGTAATAACTTATTTTGCTTCATGTGACTGTTGTCTTGAGATATTTGGCCTCCGTAGCTCAGTCAGATGTGCCTCTGAATGGTTGTCAGAAGGTTGCAGGTTAGATGCATGCCAGGTTGACAACATTCTTTTGTGGAGATTGATCATGAAATCTTTTCTACAGTCATTCTATCTCTTTCGCTGAACCAAGAAGGGCTGTAGTCACTTTCTAGCAAATGAATGTGCATTGTTCTGGTCACATGCTTACAAATAAGCCTGCCCAGGAAAAGTGTGGTTTGGTAAATTGACTGCCTCAATATGATCTAAATAGTGTTGACTGGGCCTGTTAAACTCAAAACAAACAAACAAAAACCTAACCACACATTAAAACAAGCTTATACATATTAAGCAGTTAGCCTGCAAAGCCATGCAATCTTCCCAATGTGCTATATTGATACCATTTGACCCTAATCTTTTTCACTTGGAAAGAGTCCAGTGGACAAACTACCTCTAGGCAACGTCACATCAACATTAATGTCAACGTCGATGCAACATCATGATGTTGCATGGACGCTGATATGACATTGCATACACATTGTGTGCCTGCTAGAAAAGCTGTCTTTTGCGTGCAGACTTTACTCAGTGAACATATGTAGTCATATTCATAATGCATATTCATATCTTTAAATTTTTAACTTTAACAGTTTGACCACTAACAAGTTTATTCAGCTGATACTGTTTTGAATAACTAAGGCCTGTTTGTATGGAAATTATGACTGTCTCTCAGAAATTTTAGGGCCCAGTTGTTGAAAGCATCGCTAGCTTAATGAGCTCATTAGGGCTGTTCCAGCAAAAGAAATAAGGGTGACCCGGACGGCAGTTAATAGATCTTCTACACTAGATTGTCATCACTCTTAATTGTTCTTCTACACATGGCTATCGGAAGGGAAAAATCGCTTCTATGCTAGGCTGGTCAAGGGAGCATAGTGGGGCAGGTTATTTTGAGTAAAATAGTTTGGATTATTTCCCTTGGCTGGTTTCAGCTGGTTTCCCGTTTATTGGAAATTCTACTATACAAATACTCTGTAAAGCCGAGCACCAGCACAAATATTGATCTTATTTCCGTTTCCAACATGGCTGTTTCCTGTAAAATCATGAAATAATGTAGATCGTTTTTTTTTTTATGAATTTAACGGCTGTCTGGTGAGTATTTTAAAAAGAAAATGAATTTCAGGTGTTTTAGATACCACAGGCTTGATATTCAGTTCACAACCAAGCTGAACTAGCGGAGAATTCGAAGTGAGAGCTGTTTGTAATTAGTTTTCGTGGTCCCATTTAGTGGTTATACTCGCCTGTCACGCGGGAGACCGGGGTTCGATTCCCCGCAGGGGAGCTTTCTTTAACCTACCTGAGAGTATTTACTAAGAGGAAGAGTACTAAGAAGACAACATACCTGAGAGATACTTTGACCAAAGCGTCAACAACAACAAACAGTGCTGCATGCAACTGTGTGCCGGTTGGTGGGAGGGGTGGCCTGGGTTATATGGGTGGAGGCGAGATGAGAGAAAAAAAAAGATGCTTAATAAAAAATCTACCCTGTCCATTTTTTTTTTTCAAAGTTTTCTTTGAGCTATTGTCTTAGGATTGTCTTAGGACGTATCACCAGTAAACAATTCTGATTCTATTTGTTTGTTAAATTGTTTGTTTGTTTTCCAATACTGAGACACCCTCAGTTTTGAGGATTATGCGCAGGGGCACTTATGAGGTGCACCGGGACTGAACCCGGCCGGTCCCTTTATCCTGGCACCGAGGAACCAGTCGTAATGCTAACCCCTAAACTCTGAGCGCCAAGGGGGGCAGCCATTACTACCAATTTTGTAAGTCTTTGGTTTGACTCGGTTGTGGGTTCGGCGGGGTATCGACCCCACAGGTTCGGTGGGGTATCGAGCCCACAACCTTCCGATCCGCAGGCGGACGCTCTACCACTGAGCTATTTATTTGGACTTAGTACAGTTTGCAAGGGAAAAACATTTGTCTACCATAACGGACATTAATTTTGCCCATTCAAATACATGTACATTTGTAAAATCTTAAGGAAAAAAATGAAAATTTTCATTGGAAAAATCTTTTTATTATTTCATTTCAAAACATTGATTGTGGGTACATGTTAGAACCGCCTCGAGTCAAGTCGGTTCTAACACATACCCACAATCTATGTTTTATAGCAGATATTTTGCTTTATGTTGTAACTTGTATGTAATTTTTATCTTTATGCTGTACCATAATTATACCCCCCTGATTTCGTATCCCGAAGAGGGGTATATAGTTTTCTTTGGTTCCGTCCGTCCGTGATTCCATCCGTTAACCCCAAGTTTTATAACACATTTTTATAATTAAGTTTTGTACAATTTTTTTTAAGACATCACTATTTCCTAACATTATCAATGTTTTCATTCATCTTTGGTTTAATGATATAGTGCGCGCAAATTGACCTGATACTCGCGAACTCTATTTGCATAATTTCACACCCAACTGAATACATATATTTATCTTCGCCGTTTTCCGAAGAGGTCGATTTTTTTTTATCATATGAGCCAGCGCATGACAAATCCTGTAATTAGACCGGTGCAATCAGATTAGACTCGAATCAAGCTCGGCACCCATCCACCATGACAAGATCTTTCGCCGATGTCTCTCTGCATAGATTATAGCTTATAGTAGGTTCATGCGATCAGCGAAGACTCTGATCAGACTGCGCAAATGCGCAGTTCTGATCTGAGTCTTTGCTAGTCGCCCAAGCCTTCTGGTAGGTTTTGACATACGCTTGCTCATTGATAGACATAGCGGTCAGTAAATGGATCGCGATTCACGTGCTGCCGAAGAGTCACGAGAAGATTTTGCAACCCGGCGTATTTGGCCGTAGCATTGAATAATTTATTCTTTGCATAAAGGTCAGTCTCAGGTCAAATTGCTCGCACTATACATATTGGTCCAAAATTTTATGCAGCACCATCCCTCCCCACCCACCCCAGGTCATGTTCTGACGTTATATGTTCAAAACAGGCGACAATGTTAGCCAATGTAATGCAAGGCAAACAAGCTAAGGCCATGGTTAAGATGTCAAAGTTCAAACAGCCATGTTCAAACAGCATGTGAATCTTATGATGTGAACCCGAGTTTTGCTATTTGACCAAGGCTTTTGCTTCATTTGACAGTGGTTTCAAACAGCCATTTGCATAGCCATCTATGCAAGAATATTGGTTCTTGCATAAAAACCTAAGCACATAGCTGTTTGAAGACATTGTCAAATGGACCAAAAGTCATGCTCAAACAACAAAATCCATGTTCAAATCAAGAAATTCACGTGCTGTTTGAACATGGCTTTTGACTTTAGATATAATCAAAACGGGCCAAGAATTGTTAACGTTACGTTCTGCAGCATGACGTTGTTGTCCAGGATCGAGCATTTTAAAAGTTTTTGGAGACGTCAAAACGTCTCGTCGATTTTCGTGGAACCGACGTCATTGTTTACAACATTCTAAGGTGTCCGCCAAGTTGGATTTACCGTCACATTCAAAGAATTTACATGGGATTTATGGGATTTTTCCGGCGTTTTCGACTCAATTTTACTTTGGAATCGCAAGGTATGCAAGAACAGCAATCAACCATGGTTTTTCATGGATTAACATTCGCCGGTTCACTCAGAAGGCAATTGAACACTCGGGCGAATGTTATCCCACTCAAAACCATGGTTGATCCCTATATTTATAGTGCCATTATGTAGGTACTTACAAGCTAGTCAGGTTTACTTCAACATTCCTAAAGATTCAGACACTTGAAAAATGACCAAAATCAGACTCTAAAACATCTGTAATTTACCAGTTAGAATCAGACTGGTTTTCCCAAATACTAATTGTGTACAATATGCATATGAAATGTCATATGTGAATAGTGCCAACAAATAGGGTAACAGTCTAGAGCCTGACCAGACTCCTAGTCTGACCTAGGTCTTTACTTTTTGCTTTAATAGACCCACCTGTCTGAAAACTAGGAATATTACAGTAATGTCAGGCCATCCATAAAAATTTCTTGGTTTGCTGTGCTCCTACCTACCCACTAAAATTGCCCCTACCCAAAAAATTTTATTGCCATTTTCAGGAAAAGATTTTTTTTATTGAAATCCTGGTTAAATTCCGGTGACACACACTACTTTCAGCTCATTAAAAACTACATTTAGATTTTTGTTGCTGTTTTATGTTTTTTAGAGAAAATCAGACTTGATATTTCATTTGAATGGTCTGCCTAGCAGACCATTCAAATGAAATGTCAAGCCTGATTTTGTCTGAAAAATCAGGAAAAAAAAGTATTTGAAAATATCATTTCCTGTTGTTTGGTACTTAAAGGGTCAAATATCTTATCAGATCTAAAAAAAAAAAAAAAAGACCTACCTACCTACCCACCTCACAAATGATGGGTAGGAGCACAGCAAACATACATTTTTTTAAGGATGGCCTCATATAAGACTCAACACAAAGGTCTGTTCAAAGATTTATTTTTGAATTTATTTTCTGTTCATGTTTACAATCAAGTTCTCGTTTTCTGTTCAAAATAAAGTAAGATAATTCTTTTTGCTGGTCTTCTTTCACTAACCTGTAAGGAAATCATTTATGCTACGGTTACATTTGGCTAACGGCGCCCGAAAGTCCCGTTTCGTACGGGCTCGTACGACATCGTACAGTCGCCGCATAAATAACAAGAGGGCCCAGAGGGCCCTGGTTCGCTCACCTGATCCAATGTATAACAAGTGGGCCCCGGGCACGGTCAATTTTGGCCCCAGGCCTATAATTTGAACAATCTTGGTAGAGGTCCACAAGATGAAACTTCTTATCGAATATGAAAGACCTGGGCTTTCTGGTTTCAGAGAAGAAGATTTTAAAGGTTTACCCTGCATATAGAAGTATATGTAAAACAAGATTTTCTCTATATAAGTCTATGTTTAACCAAAGAGCCCCGGAGCGCGGGCATTTTTGGCCCCAGGGCTATAATTTTAACAATCTTGGTAGAGGTCCACTAGCTGAAGCTTAATAACAAATATCAAAGACCTAAGCCTTGTGGTTTCAGAGAAGAAGATTTTTCAAGATTTTCCTTATATAAGTCTATGTAAAACCAAAGGGCCCCGGAGCTGGGGCATTTTTAGCCCCAGGGTTATAATTTGAACAATCTTGGTAGAGGTCCAAAAGATGAAGCTTCATACCAAATATCAAAGACCTGGGCCTTGAAGTTTCAGAGAAGATTTTTCAAGATTATTCCTATATAAGCCTATGTAAAACAAAAGGGCCCTGGTGCAGGGGCATTTTTGGCCCCAGCACTATAATTTGAACAATCTTGGTAGGGGTCCACTAGATGAAGCTTCATACCAAATATCAAAGACCTGGGCCTTGGGGTTTCAGAGAAGAAGATTTTTAAAGATTTTCCCTATATAAGCCTACGTAAAACAAAAGGGCCCCCGTGCGGGGGCATTTTTGGCCCCAGCACTATAATTTGAACAATCTTGGTAGGGGTCCACTAGATGAAGCTTCATACCAAATATCAAAGAACTGGGCCTTGCGGTTTCAGAGAAGTAGATTTTTCAAGATTTTCCCTATATAAGCCCATGTAAAACCAAAGGGCCCCCGTGCGGGGGCATTTTTTGCTCCAGCACTATAATTTAAACAATCTTGGTAGGGGTCCACTAGATAAAGCTTCATACCAAATATCAAAGACATGGGCCTTGCGGTTTCAGAGAAGAAGATTTTTAAAGATTTTCCCTATATAAGCCCATGTAAAACCAAAGGGCCCCCGTGTGGGGGCATTTTTGGCCCCAGCACTAAAATTTGAACAATCTTGGTAGGGGTCCACTAGATGAAGCTACATACCAAATATCAAAGACCTGGGCCTTGCTGTTTCAGAGAAGATTTTTAAAGATTTTCCTTATATAAGCCCATGTAAAACCAAAGGGCCCCCGTGTGGGGGCATTTTTGGCCCCAGAACAAAAATTTGAACAATCTTGGTAGGGGTCCACTAGATGAAGCTTCATACCAAATATCAAAGACCTTGGCCTTGCGGTTTCAGAGAAGAAGATTTTTAAAGATTTTCCCTATATAAGCCCATGTAAAACCAAAGGGCCCCCGTGCGGGGGCATTTTTAGCTCCAGCACTATAATTTGAACAATTTTGGTAGGGGTCCACTAGATAAAGCTTCATACCAAATATAAAAGACCTATCCCTTGCAGATTCAGAGAAGAAGATTTTCAAAGATTTTCCCTATATAAGCCCATGTAAAACCAAAGGGCCCCCATGTGGGGGCATTTTTGGCCCCAGCACTAAAATTTGAACAATCTTTGTAGGGGTCCACTAGATGAAGCTTCATACCAAATATCAAAGACCTGGGCCTTGCGGTTTCAGAGAAGAAGATTTTTAAAGATTTTCCCTATATAAGCCCATGTAAAACCAAAGGGCCCCCGTGCGGGGGCATTTTTGGCCCCAGCACTAAAATTTGAACAATCTTGGTAGGGATCCACTAGATGAAGCTTCATACCAAATATCAAAGACCTGGGCCTTGTGGTTTCAGAGAAGAAGATTTTTAAAGATTTTCCCTATATAAGCCCATGTAAAACCAAAGGGCCCCGGGGCGGGGGCATTTCTAGCTCCAGCACTATAATTTGAACAATCTTTGTAGGGGTCCACTAGATGAAGCTTCATACCAAATATCAAAGACCTGGGCCTTGCGGTTTGAGAGAAGAAGATTTTTAAAGATTTTCCCTATATAAGCCCATGTAAAACCAAAGGGCCCCCGTGTGGGGGCATTTTTGGCCCCAGCACTATAATTTGAACAATCTTGGTAGGGGTCCACTAGATGAAGCTTCATACCAAATATCAAAGACCTGGGCCTTGCGGTTTCAGAGAAGAAGATTTTTTAAGTTTTCGGTGAAAAAAATCTATTTTTGGCTACTGTGACCTATATGTGCAACGGACCGGAACCATTTGAACAACTTTGAAAGGGGACCTCCTAAGGATCATTCCTGTGAAGTTTGGTCAAAATCCGATCAGTGGTTTAGGAGGAGATGTCGTTTGAAGAAAAGTTTACGGACGCACGCACGGACGCACGCACGCACGGACGCACGGACGCACGACGGACGACGGACAAAAAGTGATCCCAAAAGCTCACCTTGTCACTACGTGACAGGTGAGCTAAAAATGCATTAATGTAAACACAGAAATCGTAGCTCCCGGCACAAAATTCGATATTAAAATCGTACGGCGCCCGTAGTCAAATGTAACCGTAGCATTAAACAGACTGCCGGATCACTTTTGAGGTTCAACTAGAGTCCAAAATCGGACAGCTAGCAATACAATATGGCTGAGAATGGGCATTTGAAAATGGCTGGTACAGAGATGACAAAAGTGCAAAACTTTGTTGGTTAGTTGTATTGTTGCTTTACATCCCAGTAAACACCTAAGGTCATGTCAGGATGGTCAGTTTTCCTAAACACACTTTTCCTGGGTGGAGGACTCAGTGCACATACCTTAGCCAGAAACTGACAACTGCCCTTCTTGAATCAGCGGAAGGAGGATCATGACTAGAGAATATCTCATGATCACTCACCACGAAAGAATGGTGCCAGACCCTGGGATAGAACCAGCGAGGTCCCAAAACACTTAGGATCGTGACGCACTACCAACTGTGCTAGCCCGGCTGGCCTAAAATATTTTGTGATGACACATTTAAAGTCATTTAAGGGGATGACAGGTATCCCTAACTTAATGAATAATAAGCATTACTTTGGAAGTCGAAAACACTTTGAGAGATTTTCATAAAAACCTGCAAAAGTAAAGTACAAAATGCAACTACTGTATAAAACTACTGATTGTGTCCTTTTAACGGGATTAAATGACTGAAGTGCATGTCACTGACGATATATGTTTGTCATAAAGGCAAAAATGGAGGAATATACATCTCTAGCCAGAACAAGTTGGGATAACAAATATTTTGTTTAAAGAAATAATGTCAACATGCTCAATTTCTTGCAACATACACTGTCAGGTCAAACATTTAAATTTATAGCCCTTTTTCTTTAAAAAAAAAAGTTCTATGCATGGGTGATATGAAGCTAAAATAACTTCTATGCATGGGTGTAAAACAGCTAAAATTGCTTCCATGGGTGGCTAAATATTAGTATATTTGCCATATTAAATGATCAAAGTTTTAACAGTATATTAACTAACATCATCATTAATTTTGAACAACTGGTCCCTGGTTATCTAGTTACAGGAATGAAAGGTAAGAAAATTTGTGGAAGACAAACCTTATATCATCTGTTGTATTCTTCTCAAAGAAATCTTTCATCTCCTGTGGAAATAGAAAAGATGAAGACCAGTCAATAACTAAATGATACCCATAGTTTATAAGAACATGTGACATGGGTATTGCAAGGGGTCAGCTGTGCAAAGCATTGTTAGCTTCTAGTATCTGCTTTATTTTGGCATATAATATGATTAAGACTGGTCATTGCCAGTAATGACAAAAGTATTTTAGTTTAAGCTAAACTGGCTCATTAGTGGTCAGTCGTTTTAGACTGCTCTGGTAAGTACAATATCTGATACAGAGGTACTTTTGCTGAAAAAAATAGAAGCAGTTTTGTTATTTGCCATACTGAATGATCAAAGATTTAACAATATGTTTTATCATATGACGTTGCGTCTGAGAGTGCAATAATGCCATGTAATATTTTCGATAATCCACTAGTGGATTAAATATGCAAATTAGCTAGTTACGTCCGTAACATTACATGTACGACGTCCTTAACAACGTCGCATTTACTAATGACGGAATATTGACATTTTTGTGAAACAATCGTGAATAAAATGAGTTTTAAAAGTCATATGATAAATAGAATCTTGCATTCATGTCCATGTATTATTGAATTTATTAAACTCGTTGAGGAAAAGGGATAAAATGCTCGGCTTTGCCGAGCATTTTATCCTTTTTCCTCAACGAGTTTGATAAATTCAATAATACATGAACACTCATGTAAGATCCTCTATAACTAATGACTGTGTTAGTTTTGAACAACTGGCCCCAGATCTATATTAATCACAATGCTCAATATAAAATAAATCAATCCAATATGAACTGTTAACAACAAAAAAACAGTGAAATAGAAGTTCTCAGTTTGCAGATCTTTGTTACACTGTAGATCCAATATATCGCGGTCTTTGGGGTCCAAGTTCCGCTATCACGATATATCCAGATCGTGATATAAGTTGCGGTGATAGTTTGGTTTGCAAATACAAGTCGCGGTCGGAGATAGTTTACTGAGACTGCGAGACGCCACTATTCAATACACATTAATGGATGACAGTAAGGCTATCGGCCGTAGTTCATCATTAAAGTAGGGTCAGAACAACTCAGTAGCAGTAAAAACAACGAGGACTATGTCAATCAATTAACTTACAATCGAGTTCAGCTTAAAAACCGCGCTTGAAAACATGCTATCGCTGAAATGTCAAATAAGGACGCCATTATTGACGCTATTGTTTCCTGTACTGGATTCCGGCATGTCAAGGGAAATTACTCCCATATCAAAAGTGCTTGGTCAAACAGGATTTGCGTCCCTTTGCTTGTTATGTCTGCTGTGCTATTTAATTTATCTTTACTTATTTCTTATTTTATTTTATTGTTTGTTTTTTGTTGTTTTTTTTTCGTTTATTTTTCTGCTTGAAATTATTAAAAATGGCTGGGACAGTGTACATCTAGCCAAAACAAAACAGTTAGCAAAAAAAACCGAACCAACGTCCGGCCGACTTTGATACGACGTTGAAACAACGTGTTGCTGTCGACCCGGCATTGCCTCTGATAGAGAAGAACGTAGTTTGTCTTCATCTTTCAACCATCCCCTTAGCATAGCCTCGGGAACGCCGAATTCTTTGGTCGCCACAGATCTCGATTTACCATTCTTGACTTGATCGATGATGTCTATCTTGTCCTTGATGCTGAACTGCTTCCTCTTTCTTGAATTTTCGGGCTTGTTCATAGCTGACATTTTCGCATGTTAGTTGTGAAGAAAACAATGAGGATGCTCTGTTTGACTGCTGGTTAAATAGCCGGCGTGTGGACATCATTAATTGATTGAGTATGAGCAGATGTACTCAATTATGACACTGATTATGAGAAGTGTGACAATTAACAATATTTGACTGCCAATTGTTGTGCACTGATTGGTGTTGACTGGATTGTTTGCAAACAGGTGTGATGCAGTAGGTGCGAACAAAATCAATACCGGAGCGATTTACAGTCAGTAACAGTGAACATATTGAATTTTTTTTTATTTTATTTAGTTTGTTGGATTTTTTTATATTTTTGCTCATGAAAAATTGGGGTCCACGGCCGATCCGCGATATATTGGATATCGCGAAATAACAGATCGCGATATATTGGATCTACAGTGTATCATACCAAATATGGACCAAATCAATCATTTGATTAGAAAACAAGAGAGCCCAGAGGGCCTTAATTCGCTCACCTGAGTGACACTGTCTCTAGTACTTTCTATTTTTAGCTCTGGTGGCCAACATGTTCATCAGAGCAGAACAATTATAGCTATTTTTGTAGGGAGTCATCAAGGCAACATTTTTGTGAAGATTGAACCAAATTGGCCAAGGGTTTAGGAGGAATTCACATTTGAAGCAAATTTACATTTTTCTATTTTCAGTTCTGGCAGCCAACTTATTTATCAGAGCAGAATGATTTTAGCTATATTGGTAGGAAGCCATCTAGGAAACATTCTTGTGAAGTTTATATCAAATTGGCCCAAGGCTTTAGGAGGAGTTAGCATTTGAAGCAGATTTACAATGTTTTTCTATTTTTAGCTCTGGAGCAGAATCATTTTAACCATTTTGGTAGGTGGTCACCTAAGCAACATTCCTATCCTATGCAGTTTGAATGAAATTGGCCCAAGGGTATAGGAGGAGTTGTCGTTTAAAGATTTTTTCTATTTTTAGCTCTGTTGGCCATCTTGTTCATTGGAGCGGAACGATTTTGGCTTTTTTTGTAGGGAGTCATCTAGACAACATTCCTGTGAAGTTTGAATCAAATTGGCCCAAGGGTTTAGGAAAAGTTAGCATTTGAATCAAATTTACGATGTTTTACTGTTTTTAGCTCTGGCAGCCATTTTGCACAAAGTAGCAGAACCGTTTTAGCTATTTTGTTAGAGGGTCACTTAATCAACATTTCTATGAGGTTTGAATGAAATTGGACCCAAGGGTACAGGAGGAGCTGTCGTTTAAAGATTTTTCTATTTTTAGCTCTGGTGGCCATCTTGTTCATCGGAGGGGAACCATTTTAACAATTTTGGTAGGGAGTTACCTAGGCAACATTCCTGTGCAGTTTGAATCAAATTAGCTCAAGGGTTATGGAGAGGAGTTTGCATTTAAAGAAAATTGTTGATGACGCACAATACACATTGACTGATCACAAAAGCTCACCATGAGCACTTCATTCGTGCTCAGTGAGCTAACAACTTAAATGAAAAATTGAAAATAAAATTTCTCAAGCCATGACTGACTGTTAGGCCAGAAGTGTTAAATTGCTAATAAAACTTTGCATCTATACATATATAAACCAAGAACATCAGATGGCTTGGAAAACAAGAGCACCATAAAAACGACAAAATACCCCAGTGCACAGTTGAATTTTTAAAAACAATCCATACAAATCCTAAAACAACTGTTTCCCAAACGGGAGTATAAAAACTTTTATGTAAAGCTTTAACAAAATTTGGAAGTCTCCTCTAAAACAAAGAAATTACCTCAGCATCAAGTGTCGCAGAGGCCACAATGACCTTCAGATCTTCTCTCTTCTGCTGAATCTGTAGGGGAGGAAAATAATAATCAGGGACCAGCTGTTTGTAAACTGATAGCTTAAGCTTGTTGAAGGACAAAATGTTAATAGTTGAAGCAAGTAAAAAACCTAAAATTCTAGTATGTTTGTGGAGGTGGTATGGTCGATGTGTATCTTGCGTCACTGGGGTGTCCGGATGATATTGGCTCACAGTTGGACAGAGCCTGCTGTCCTTGCAGCAGGTAAAGGTAGAGGGGGAATGTTGTTATTTTCATCTTAGTGATTAAAATGCTGTTCTAGCAAGAACAGTATTTGACACAAACTGTACTTACCCTAAGTATTCAGACACTTTAACTCCTTACCAAACTTGTTCTAAAATTTGAAAAAGCATAATTTTCTACCCGATGTTGCGTCGAAAAATAGTTAGATGAGAGGCAAACAGTGAAGACCCTGACGCCAAGTTTCTAGGCTTCTCATCTGGGTTATCACAATTTGGGCAGGCGGTAAATACAGTAGATATTTCTGCTGCCATGTTAAAAGATCAAAGTTTGTTTTTGGTTTGGTTTGGAGTTTAATGTCCCAGTCAACACTGAGGCATGCTGAGCCCGTCCGTCCATTAGTTTGTTTGAATTGAGGTCTAATGTCCCGTCAACAGTATTTAGGTCATTTTGGAGACATTGCTTCCTCTTTTGTGGGACTTTTACCCGCCATTGAGGTGAGATGATATCTCAAGCCCTGTCGCCTAATGAAACCAGAAGGCTATAGGAATTGGACAATCTGACTCACACCGCTTTGCCTGGGCAGGCTTAGTCCTTCTAAACAGTTTACCAGCACTCGTGTGTGGTCAGATTCAGCTCTGCATGGAAGCACCATACAGCCCAATCTATTAATCCAAGCCCCAATGGGCGGGGGCGATGTAACTGCAAGGCATATCATTATTATTAAAAATATGAAATATTGTACAAATCTGGGCCCAGTTGTTCGGGGCATCATTAGCTTTAAGGGGAATGGGTGCACCTTCAGGGGAGGCAACTTCTGCGAGAGTATTTTTGTCTCCCATGTCAATAGGGGTCAACTCTTAAAGGAAAGATTCCTTTAAGAGTAGACCATTTTTTCGATGCGACTGAGTCTACAGGAAACAGCAAACAGGAAGTCCCGAAAGTTGTCTCCCTTTGAAAAATGGTGGAAAAATGTTCTAGGTGTTCCCATTCCCCTTAAGAACACAGTGGCCTTTTTTGTGAAAAATGTACATACTTCCTTGTGCATATATATTTTTACAGCAAAAATATTAGAAAATTTGCAAAAGTAAATGATCAAAGTTTTAACACTACAATGATTAATGACATCATAAGTTTTGAATGACTGGGCCCTCCCAACAAGCACTATATCTATGGTATTTTTTTTTTTTCACCCAAAATATTTGTACATTTGCTCTACTGAATAATAAGTTTTAACTATTCATCAACTAATGCTTTCATTACCTCTGAACAAGTGTGCCCAAATTTGAATTCTACTCACTTTTCTGACAAGCCCCATGATTATGTCAGTATTTAGGGTCCGCTCATCCAACATAATTACACTGAAAAAAGAAATGCATTACAATAACACACCTATGTGATAAAAGTGATTTTTTCACAGCTCCAAAACAGAATTTTTTTCTGATGAAAATAATTGATATTTTTCTTATTTTTGGTTCAAACATAGATTATGGGTGCTCATTAGAACTACCACAATAATTTTCCAGAAAAGATTAAGATAAAGAACCTATATTGTTACTATTAGAAACAGACAACATATGGCCCTGTAAAGATTTCATTGTGTCAAATTCTTTTAACCCTTCCAACCCTGTGTACATATACCTCCACAAACAGTGAGCCATCTCATCTGGATCTACACTGCTTGACATGCTATAAATGACTGTTGACACAAACCTCAAGATGAAAAGGTTCAATTCAAAATGTCAGGGTGAAAAGGTAAATACCCTAAGCTCACTGACAGAGTTGATAAACCAGAGGACCAGTGGTCCTGTTAACGCTCACCTGACACCTGGTCCTGGTGTACATTTGACATAGCCATAAAATAGGTCAAGGCCATCCCAGGGTCACCATTTTTACAAACTATGATGGGCTCAAGTACCAGATGCTACAAGCCAACTGTCAAGGTCATTGGCTTCATGGTTCTGGAGAAGAAGATTTTTGAAGGCTTTTTACCATATATGGGCATGGCTGCCGACTTGGTCATGTGACCCAGACCCCGCGAACAAACTTTCGTTCCCCCATCCTACTGAAGCTCCACATGAAATTTGGCTTTGATTGGCCTCCCTGTTTTGGAGGAGAAGATCTTTGAAAATGGTGGACGGACGGACAACGGATGGACGGACGACAGACCATGGCTATACTATAAGCTCACCTATGAGCCTAAAGGCTCAGGTGAGCTAAAAATCAATTATTTTCACTTTTTCCCAAGCAAAAGCCTAAGTCCGTAAATTTGACATTGCCGTAAAATAGGTAAAGGTCAACCCAGGGTCACCATTTGAACAAATTATGATAGGCCCGTGTACCAGATGCTTCCTGCCAAGTTTCAAGGTCATTTGCCTTACGGTTCTGGAGAATAAGAATTTCGAAGTGTTTTTACCATATATGGGCATGGCCACCATCTTGGTCATGTGACCGGGACCATATGAGCAAATTTTCATTTGTTCATCATATAAAGGATCCATATCAAATTTCACTTGAATTGGGCCAGCGGTTTCTGAGAAAAAACTGTTTGAAATATGGAACCTGGTTAATCTTGGTCCCAGGTCACTGAATGATGACTTTTCTTACCCATGAATCTGCATGTATTCATTTACTTTACCTGATCTACCAATTTGGTGACATTGTCTTCAATGGTTTCCTAAAAATCCATTATTTTCACTTTTTCCCATGCAAAAGCCTAAGTTGACAAATTTGACACTGCCATAAAATAGGTCAAGGTCAACCCAGGGTTAGCATTTGTAAAAACTATGACGAGCCCGAGTACCATATGATATATGCCAAGTTTCAAAGCCATTGGCCTTACGGTTCTGGAGAAGAAAATTTTTGAAGTCTTTTTACCATATATGGGCGTGGCGGCCATCTTGGTCATGTGATCTAGACCGTACTGGCAACTTTTCATTTGTTCAACTCACAAAAGCTCCATATTGAATTTCACTTAAATTGGCTCAGTAGTTTCTGAGAAAAAATGTTTTTTTTTTTTAAATATGAAATCGGAGTGACCTTGGTCTAAGGTCAATGAATGACCTTGACCTTTCTTACCCATAGATCTTCATGTATTCAGTTACTTTACCTAATCTACAAATTTTGGTCACACTGTCTTCAATGGTTTCCCTAAATATCCATTATTTTCACTTTTTCCTATGCAAAAGCCTAAGTCAGCAAATTTGACATTACTGTAAAATAGGTCAAGATCAACCCAGGGTCACCATTTGAACAAATTATGATAGGCCCGAGTACCATATGCTACATGCCAAGTTTCAAGGCCATTGGCCTTACGGTTCTTGAGAAGAAGAATTTCGAAGTTTCTTTACCATACATGGGCGTGGTGGCCATCTTGGTCATGTGATCTAGACCATGTTGGCAGCATTTCATTTGTTCAACTCCCAAAGGCTCCATATTGAATTTCACTTCAATTGGCTCAGTAGTTTCTGAGAAAAAATGTTTGAAATATGGAACCTGCGTGACCTTGGTCTAAGGTCAATTAATGACCTTGACCTTTCTTTCACATAGATCTTCATGTATTCAGCTACTTTACCTTATCTACTAATTTTGGTGACACTGTCTTCAATGGTTTCCTAAAAATCCATTATTTTCACTTTTTCCCATGCAAAAGCCTAAGTCGGCAAATTTGACATTGCTGTAAAATAGGTCAAGGTCAACTCGGGGTCACCATTTGTACAAACTATGATGGGCCTGAGTACCATATGCTACATGCCAAGTTTCAAGGCTATTGGCCTTACGGTTCTGGAGAAGAAGAATTTTTAAGGCTTTTTACCATATATATAGGCGTGACGGCCATCTTGGTCATGTGATCTAGACCGTATTTGCATTTTACATTTGTTCAACTCACAAAGGCTCCATATTAAATTTCACTTAAATTGGCTCAGCAGTTTTGGAGAAAAAAATGTTTAAAATATGGATCCTGAATGACCTTGGTCTAAGGCCAATGAATGACCTTCACCTTTCTGACCCATAGATCTTCATGTATTCAGTTACTTTACCTGATCTACAAATTTTGGTGACACTGTCTTCCATGGTTTTCCTATAAATCCATTATTTTCACTTTTCCCTATGCAAAAGCCTACTTCGGCAAATTCGACATTGCTGTAAAATAGGTCAAGGTCAACCCGGGGTCACCATTTGTACAAACCATGATGGGCCCGAGTACCATATGCTACATGCCAAGTTTCAAGGCCACTGGCCTTATGATTCTGGAGAAGAAGATTTTTGAAGGCTTTTTACCATATATGGGCATGGCGACCATCTTGGTCATGTGATCCAGACCCCGCAAACAAACTTTCGTTCCCCCATCCCACTGAGGCTCCATATGAAATTTGGCTTTGATTGGCCCTGCAGTATAGGAGAAGAAGATCTTTGAAAATGGTGGACGGACGGACGACGGACGGATGGACAGACGGACGATGGACCATGGCTATACTATAAGCTCACCTATGAGCCTAAAGGCTCAGGTGAGCTAAAAACAAAAGCTGTCACATGATAGCATAGCTCGCCTGTTTAGCCTGAGGTCAATCATCAGGTCATATGGAACATATATTCCAGATATTACATTTCAGAAGCAAATACTGTCTGAATTATGAGGCAAAATCAATGAACCATGAAAATAGACCACACTGACCTTGATATATTTCCATGTCAATCATCTGTTCACATGGTATTGATTATTCAGATATAAAGTTTCTGCACCAAATAGTATACAAGATATAAGGCAAAGTCACAGAACCATGAAATATAGATCACAGTCACCTACATATATTTTGAGGTCACTGAAGTAATATCCCAGGTATAACATTTCATTATCAAAATAGTTAAAGCGCATAGATAATAGGCAAATCACTGAACCATGAAATATAGGTCATACTGACTTAGATATACTTTGAGGTAAATAATCAGGCCACATGGAACTAATAATCCAGGTATGATATTTCTACATTAAATAGTATTCAAGATAATAGGCAAAATCAATGAACCATGAAATATAGGTCACACTGACCTAGATATATTTTGAGGTCAATCAGCAGGTCATATGGAACTAATAATCCAGGTATGAGGTTTCTTCATCAAACAGTATCCAAGATAATCAGGGGGAACAACCTACGTCATAGCAGAGATGTCGTACCCATTTCAGAAGCGGCCATATTTGTGTAAATAGGGTAAATAAAATGCTTCAAACTAGATATGTACATTAGGAGTCTTCAGAAAACATATTTCAGCTGGTATCCAACAATATTTACATCCCACCAGTAATCTAATTCCACCTAGAAACATTGAAAAGGCTTCGATAGCTTCGCCACAAGATTTGATTCGGCGCTGTGAACAATGGTAGTTCCGACATCATTGCCAAATCAGCTTGTGTCGAATTATTTAAAGAAATGGCCACATTTCTGAGAAAGATTTCAGTAGGTTTGATTCTTTTTTGACCTAGTGCACCGACTGCGCCTACTTGTTGTGACAAATGCTTTTTGTGTACCATAATTCCATGTGTATACCACGCACTCATCTATAACACGCACCTCAATTCTGAGTCCAAGATATGTGAAAAAAAAAAGATATTCCAGTCTAAAACACGCACATGCTTTTCCCCAGTATCACAGAATGCTTTTCTCAGACGCCATTTTGATTGAAAATGAAAGTACACGAATTTTGATTGGCTACTATCAAAATAGCCTGACTGGTTATAGGTATATTTCCCAGTAGTTATAGAATAGAATAGTGGTTAGTTTCTCTCTTGCAGCATAGGCAGTTCTCCGTTTACCCATAACGGTGGTGTGTGACAAGGTGACATTTTAAGGGTGCAGTTATTCATTTGTTATGAAAGATGACAATGCGTTTTCCCACTTTTCTTTCACAAGGAAAGATAGAAACAGGTTTCTTTCCAAAGGTAAAATTGTGACAACATGCCTCCAAGGCAGGTGCTCCATAGCGTTATTGACAGAAATTTCTACAGGTAGATTGAGTATTTTGACACCTCTGGTTATTCACACGTTCTCTATGCTAATCCCATAATTAACACCTTCTCAGCGTGAGTCAAACATCTCACTCAATTAAAGAAGCCCATTTTGCATTTACTGTTAATAAAATGGTGATTCATGCCTGACTTCAAGGAACCCGATTTCCTGTGCAATTTGGAACTTTGTTGACATACATTAACTATCATAATTAATACTATAAGTATTATTATTAATAATAATATTAGGCCTATATTTTTTTTTGTTATTATTATTAGAAGTTTTCAAAAAATGTAGAATTTCTGTATTTCCAACCAACCACTGTTTTGTGACCAGTCTATTTAGATTCAGCAAATTAGTTCATTATGTAAATTTGGGTATACCTTCCTGTCAAAATGTGGAAAAATATGGAAACAATTTTTGTGCTAATAAAAGGTAATATGGATGAAAGGTTGATGTCTGAGATAAGAATATTGATTGCATTTTTAATGGTATGAATGATTCAATGAATTAATATGTCAAACGAACTTTATGAGGGTCTCAAAGTGTCACATTGTATTTGTAATGGGTTTTCGTGACCTGCCGACTTTTCGAGAAAAACAATGTCATTTTTCTATGCCATTGTATTACACGCAGTGGATTTTTTTCACCGTTTTCTGGGTGAAAAAAGTGTGTGGTTTACACAGGGAATTACGGTAGTAAACGCCGGCAAAACTACGAATGGTTATGACGTCACAGCTCTGACGTAGTTTGTTCCCCCTGATAATAGGCAAAATCACTGAACCATGAAGTATAGGTCACACTGACCTAGATATATTTTGAGGTCAATCACAGGGTCACATGGAACTAATAATCCAGGTATGACATTTCGCCATCAAATAGTATGCAAGACAATAGGCAAAATCACTGAACCATGAAATATAGGTCACAGTGACCTAGGTATATTTGAGGTCAATCATGGGGTCACATGGCACTAATACCCCAGGTATGACATTTCTCCAACAAATAGTATTCAAGATATAAGGCAAAATCACTGGATCGTGAAATGTAGGTCACCATGACCTTCACCCTTTTACACTTGAACCAATGTCACAAGGTTGGCTGATATATAAACAATTGTGTCTATAACTTGTTAGCATAATGGAAACATATATAACAAATTACAAAGGTGTCCAAGATTTTGACCTCTAGCCCCACTGCATCCCCACTCCCAGGCATGAACCCAGGGGTGTAATATTTTGGAATCTCAGAAGACACTCCCAGGTATACAAGTTGTAAAATATGAATGCTCTGTGATGAGTGTCTGTTGAGATATAAGCATTTCAAAAACTTTAACACAGTTTTACAGAGTTATTCTAGATTTTGACCCATAGCCCCACCACGGGGCAGGAACACAGTGGTCTGTTCTCTTTGAACATCAGAAGACCCTCCCAGGTACTTAAGTTCCAAATATGAGTGCCCTGTGATGAGTGACTATTGAGATATAAGCATTTGAAAACTTTAACGCACGCGCACAACAATAGTGACAACAATAGCTCTCCATGTACTTCGTATGTTTGTTTGTTTGATTCGAGGTTAAACGTCCCCGTCAACACTGTAAAGGTCATTTTGGAGACATTGCTTCCAATTTTGTGGGACTTTTACCCGACATTGAGATGAAATGACATCTCAAGCCCTGCCGCCCAATGAAACCAATAGGGTTAAAAAGCATGGACGAGTACGACTTGCACCGCTTTGCCTGGGTAGGCTTAGATTCTCTAAGAGGTTTACCAGTACTCGTGTGCGGGTCGGACTCAGCTCTGCGTGGAAGCATCATGCAGCTTATCTATTTCTTCAAGCCCGGATGGGCGGGGGCCGCCATGTACTTTGTACAGGCTAGTTAATACAGTATTAAAGTGACCTAGATCAATTAAAGTGTCCTAGATCTATAGATTTTTTTTTCAAGATATAAATATTACCTGTACTTCCTTAACAAGGGATCTGCCATAATTTCTCTGATAAGCATTCCATCTGTCATAAACTGAAAGTTGAAAAAAAAAAAGATTCATAGCATTAAAACTTCAAAGCTGCATAACATACTTCATACACATACCACTTTTGTGGTTGGTTTGGATGAAAAGTTCTGTTATACGAGTTTCCAATTCATATGCAATTCACAGTCATTTTTGTTTGATTTGAGGTTTAACGTCCCTGTCAACACTTTAAGGTCATTTTGGAAACGTTGCTTCCAATTTTGTGGGTCTTTTACCCAACATTGAGATTAAATGACATCTCAAGCCCTGTTGCCCAATGAACCCAATAGGGTTTATAAGCATGGGTGATCAGACTCACACCGCTTTTCCTGGGCAGGCTTAGATCCTCTAAGCGGTTTACCAGTACTCGTGTGCAGTTGGTTTCAGCTCTGCATGGAAGCATCATGCAGCCCATCTATTTCTTCAAGCCCCGATGGGCGGGGCCGTTCACGCTCATTCAACCCTTGACATGAGTACATCTGTTTTTGCCTTTTCCAAACAACAAAGGTGTAGATAAGCTTGCTGATCAGAACCTTAATGTGGTGTGGGTCGGTGTGGGCACACCTGTTGTCAGACAAGGCAGACTGCCTGCTTGTGCCTTGTATTTCTATGTCCATTACCTTAAAGTCATGGGCAGAGCTTGCACTAAACAACTCTTTGAACAAATCTTGAAACCAAATCTACTATCAAATCAAGTGTCAATTTAATTAACATTATGTAAATATGCTCTCTATCATTAGGATAACACACACATGTAGGATATTACATGCATGTAGGATATTACCCCGATGTAGGATATCACAACCCTGTAGGATATTACAGGCATGTTGGTTATTACCACGATGTAGGATATCATAACCCTGTAGGATATTACAGGCATGTTGGATATCACACCCAAGTAGGATAACACACCCATGTAGGATATCAAACACATGTAGGATAACACACCCATGAAGGATATCACACCCATGTAGGACATTACACTCATGTAGGATATTAAAACCATGCAGGATAACACAACCATGTAGAATATCACGTACATGTAGGATAACACATCCATGTTGGATATCACACCCATGTAGGATATTACACACATGTAGGATATCAGACCCAGGTACAGTATCACACACATGTACGATATTACTGTCATGATGGATAATACACCCAGGTAAGATATTACATGCATGTAAGATATCACACAAATGTAGGATATTACTGTCATGCATGATAACACACCCATATAGGATATCACACCATGTAGGATGTCACACCAATGTAGGCTAATACACCCATGTAGGATATTATTGTCATGTTGGATAACACACCCATGAAGGATAACCCACACACACAGGATACCACTGTCATGTAGGATAACATACCCATGTGGATAACACACCCATATATGATATCACACCCATGTAGGCTATCATGTAGGATAACACACCCATGCAGAATAACACTGCC
Source organism: Lucinisca nassula (assembly GCA_963580285.1). NCBI lineage: Eukaryota > Metazoa > Mollusca > Bivalvia > Lucinida > Lucinidae > Lucinisca > Lucinisca nassula. Next base: position 27,891 of record CAUZLF010000149.1, read on the forward strand.
CAAATAGGATATCACACCCATGTAGGATAACACAGCCATGTAGGATATCACACCCATGGTGGATAATACACCCAGGTAAGATATTACATGCATGTAAGTTATCACACAAATGTAGGATAATTCTGTCATGCATGATAACACACCCATATAGAATATCCCATCATGTAGGATGTCACACCAATGTAGGCTAATACACCCATGTAGGATATTACATGCTTGTAGGATACCGCACCCATATAGGATAGCATACCCATGTAGGATATCACATCTATGTAGCATAATACACCCATGTAGGATATCTCATGCATGAAGGACATTATACCCATGTTGGATATCACATCCATGTAGGGCAAGACACCCATACAGGATATTACACCCATGTAGGATATAACACCCATGTAGAATAACACACCAATGTAGGATATCAAACCCATGTAGTATAATACACGCATGTAGGATATAACACCCATGAAGGATAACACACCTGTATAGGATAACACCCATGTAGGACATCACATCCATATAGGATAACACACCAATGAAGGATAACACACCCATGTAGGATAACACACCCATGTAGGTTATCACATCCATGTAGGATAATACACCTATGTAGGATATCACACCCATGTAATATATCAAACCCTTGTAGGATATCAAACCCTTGTAGGATATCACATACATGCAGGATATCACAAGTATGTAGGATAAAACCAATTAGGATAAGACACCCATTCATTGCCCCCGCCAATCGGGGCTTGGAGAAATAGATTGTGCTGCATGATGCTTCCATGCAGAGCTGAAGCCGTCCTCACATGAGTACTGGTAAACCACTTAGATCTAAGCCTGCCCAGGGCAAAGTGTTGTGAGTCAGCTGGTCCATGCATATAAAATCTATTGGTATCATTGGGCGACAGAGCTTGAGAATTTTTTATGCATTATATGGGTAAAAGTCCCACTAATTAGGAAACATTTTCTCCAAAATGCAGGCTAACAGACCAATGTAGGATATCACACCCATGTAGGATAAAACACTAATGAAGGATATCACATCCATGTAGGATATCACATCCATGTAGGATATCACATCCATGTAGGATAACACACCCATGTAGGATAAAACACCAATGTAGGATATCACATCCGTGTAGGATAACACACCCATGTAGGATATCACACCCATGTAGGATAACACACCCATGTAGGATATAACATATATGCAGGATATCACAAGTATGAAGGTAAAACCAATGTAGGATAAGACACCCATTCATTGCCCCCACCCATCGGGGCTTGAAGAAATAGATTGGGCTGCATGATGCTTCCATGCAGAGCTGAAGCCGTCCTCACATGAGCACTGGTTAACCCTTAGGCCTTAGCCTGCCCAGGCAAATTGGTGTGTCAGGTGATCCATGTATATAAACCCTATTGGTATCATTGGGCGGCAGGGCTTGAGAACTTTTTATGCATTATATGGGTAAAAGTCCCACTAAATACGAGGACTGTTCAAATATGAATGCAACTAAGCACATAAAAATGATTCCGTGATAGATTTTGATGAAAAATTTATTTTGTCCCCTCAAAATATTCCCCTTTAACAGATATACAAACTTTCAGTTTTGTTTGTTTGATTTGGTGTTTAACGTCCCCGTCAACACTGTAAAGGTCATTTTGGAGACGTTGCTTCCAATTTTGTGGGACTTTTACCCGACATTGAGATGAAATGACATCTCAAGCCCTGTCGCCCAATGAAACCAATAGGGTTTATTAGCATGGACGGTCCGCCTCGCACTGCGGTTCCTGGACAGGCTTAGATCCTCTAAGCGGTTTACTAGTACTAGAATCCCCAAAAGAATGGTAAAGTTAAAAAGTTTTGGTCATTCGTAAAGTCCCTGAAAAAGGATGCGTTTGGGATCACTTCGCTAAGGGAAAATGGAATTCTAAAAACAGATGCGCGCGATAAGGCTAATATTTGCAATAAACAGTTTCAATCAGCATTTACGCGTGAAACTGATGGTGAGCTACCATCTAAAGGTGCAAGTTCGTTCCCCTCTATGGGGGACATAACAGTTGACCCCAATGGGGTCGCTAAACTGTTAGGTAAGCTCAAGATACATAAGGCATCTGGGCCCGATGACCTGAATGCCAGGGTACTTAAGGAATGTAGTGCTGAAATATCTCCTGTGTTGGCCTTTATCTTCAATCAATCACTTGCCCAGGGCACTGTACCAGATGACTGGCGACAAGCAAATGTAACCCCGGTCTATAAAAAGGGGGAAAAATATGATGCAGCAAATTATAGACCAGTGTCGCTAACATGCATCTGTTGCAAAACCTTGGAGCATATATTAGTAAGCAACATCAACAAGCACTTAGCCTTTGAGAGCATTCTTGCTGACTGTCAACATGGTTTCCGGAGTCAAAGGTCTTGCGAAACGCAGCTTGTTCAATTTTACCATGACATTGTGAGCAATCTGGATGGGGCCATAAATCGTGGCCACAAACAGACTGACTTGATCATCATGGACTTTGCTAAGGCCTTTGACAAGGTACCTCACAGAAGGCTATTACATAAACTGGAGTACTATGGGATAAGAGGATCCACGCATAGGTGGATTAGCTCATGGCTCTCTGGGCGCTCACAACAAGTTGTACTTGATGGCCAAGCGTCTGATCCAGTCCCTGTTTTATCTGGAGTCCCCCAAGGTTCGGTCCTTGGACCGGTCCTTTTCTTGGTTTTCATTAATGATCTTCCCGACAATATCAGGTCATCGGTCCGTTTGTTTGCTGATGATTGTGTCCTGTATAGGAACATATATTCTCCTTCTGACTGTCTTATTTTACAAGATGACCTGGATCAACTTGCACAGTGGGAGGCCGATTGGCAAATGAAGTTCAATGTGGCCAAATGTCACTCAATGAGAGTGTCACGACACCCTCCGGACAAGCAAATTAAGTTTGACTATACTCTTCACCAGCAAGTTTTGGAGCATGTTCAATCCGCCAAATATCTTGGTATCACCATCACTGACGATCTTGATTGGGGTCAACATATCTCAGAGATTACATCTAAAGCAACTAGGACTTTGGGATTCCTTAGACGGAACTTGGCTTTTGCACCTAGGCAGACAAAGGATGTTGCATATAAAACATTGGTTCGCCCTCAACTCGAATATGCATCACCCATTTGGCACCCCTATGTTAAAACTCAGACTCAGCAGGTGGAGAAGGTGCAGAGGACAGCTGCTCGATGGACCTGTAGGCGATGGCGAAATAGAAGTAGCGTCGGTGACATGCTTAATGAGCTAGAGTGGCCGTCCCTGGAGGCCCGTCGTGAGCAGTCCTCTTTAACCTTCTTCTACAAGATACACTCTGATTCAGTGTCTATTGATAAAGATAGGTACTTGACCCCTGTAACACTGTCGACCCAAACAAGGGCATCAAAATTAAACGACTCACAATATCGTAGATACCAGTCCTATAGTGATGCCCTGAAGAACTCGTTTTTTCCTAGAACTATTCCCCAATGGAATAGTCTTCCCTCCTCTGCGGTTAATGCCAAGTCCGCAGAAGAGTTCAAAGCCCGCACAGTGTAAGATTGGGTCTCAGAGGTATGCGTTTTAGGATACCTCTGTTATGCAGATTGTAAATAGTTTTAAGGACGCATCCAGTGCCTCTCTTTTTTTTTTTTTTTTTTCAGCTAAATTCTAAATTTAGCCACCCAATCAACTGAGGTAATGGCCAGATATGACCGACTCAGTATAAGAAGATAGATACTAGTGTGCGGGCCGGATTCAGCTCTGCGTGGAAGCATCATGCAGCCCATATATTTCTTCAAGCCCCTATGGGCGGGGGCCGACAAACTTTCAGTCTTCTGATCCAATCATTGAATGCATTTTGGTAGTCTTTTCGAGGTATACTATGAAGGCACTGGAATATTGCAGAACTGAGGTGTTTGCGCTGTACAAATTTTCAACCAGTAAGGTATTTTTTCAGCCAGGGGAACAAAAACAAGAGGCCCATGGGCCACTATGCTCACCAGAGCTCAGGTGGGCACTGCCCAATTGCAGCCATGTATTTTAACATGATATCATTTTAATCTGCCAAGAGAACCCCCATATCCAAATGAGCACCCATGTGGATTCAGTATATGAAACATTAGGCCTTTTATGAAGTAGAGGGGTGGGGCATGGACCCAATGGAGCCCTGGTTGATTATCACTAAATGTGTCTTATCACACTAGGATGGTTTAGCAGTGGGGATCTGTATGGCTGGATATATTAGGCCTCTTAAACAGTGGAGGGGTTGGAGCATGCCCTGTCATGAAAGCCCAAGATTGTTGTCCCTAAATGTGTCTTATCATAAGGACCAAGTATATATATGGTTTAGGGGTGGGAATCTGAACAGTTTCCACGATATGAGTGTTACATGTGGGTTTACGGCGTCCCGCAAACCCCCATGCTGACAAGACAACCGAGCGTGATCTCTGACAGGTGTACGGGCAGCTGTGGGGTAAGGCACAAGAAAGATGTTAAATGAATGACATGAATTATTTACAGTATCTACATACAACACTTACTAACACAAAACATCACAATTTGTTGCTTCTGTAGCCAACTCACGACGTCCGCTCCGAAGGCAAAACACTGTTCTGTGCTCGGAACGGGTGACGTGAATACCTACAGAAGCAAACAACAAAAACAACAACAAAAACAAAAAAAAAGAGGGCCCAGAGGGCCCTGGTTCGCTCACCTGATCCAATGTATAACAAGTGGGCCCTGGGCAGGGTCAATTTTGGCCCCAGGGCTATAATTTGAACAATCTTGGTAGAGGTCCACAAGATGAAGCTTCATATCGAATATGAAAGACCTGGGCTTTCTGGTTTCAGAGAAGAAGATTTTAAAGGTTTACCCTGCATATAGAAGTCTATGTAAAACAAGATTTTCCCTATATAAGTCTATGTTAAACCAAAGGGCCCCAGAGCAGGGGCATTTTTGGCCCCAGGGCTATAATTTGAACAATCTTGGTAGAGGTCCACTAGCTGAAGCTTCATAACAAATATCAAAGACCTAAGCCTTGTGTTTCAGAGAAGATGATTTTTAAAGATATTCCCTATATAAGTCTATGTAAAACCAAAGGGCCACATGGCGGAGGCATTTTTGGTCTCAGGGCTATAATTTGAACAATCTTTATAGAGGTCCACTAGCTGAAGCTTCATAACAAATATCGAAGACCTAAGCCTTGTGGTTTCAAAGAAGAAGATTTTTCAAGATTTTCCCTATATACGTCTATGTAAAACCAAAGGGCCCCGGAGCGGGGGCATTTTTGGCCCCAGGGCTATAATTTGAACAATCTTGGTAGAGGTCCACAAGATGAAGCTTCATACCAAATATCAAAGACCTGGGCCTTGCAGTTTCAGAGAAGAAGATTTTTCAAGATTTTCCCTATATAAGCCTATGTAAAAAAAAAGGCCCTGGTGCGGGGGCATTTTTGGCCCCAGCACTATAATTTGAATAATCTTGGTAGGGGTCCACTAGATGAAGCTTCATACCAAATATCAAAGGCCTGGGCCTTGCAGTTTCTGAGAAGAAGATTTTTCAAGATTTTCCCTATATAAGCCCATGAAAAACCAAAGGGCCCCCGTGTGGGGGGCATTTTTAGCTCCAGCACTATAATTTGAACAATCTTGGTAGGGGTCCACTAGATGAAGCTTCATACCAAATATGAAAGACCTGGGCCTTGCGGTTTCAGAGAAGAAGATTTTTAAGATTTTCCCTATATAAGCCTATGTAAAACAAAAGGGCCCTGGTGCGGAGGCATTTTTGGCCCCAGCACTATAATTGGAACAATCTTGGTAGGGGTCCACTAGATGAATCTTCATACCAAATATCAAAGACCTGGGCCTTGCGGTTTCAGAGAAGAAGATTTTTCAAGATTTTCCCTATATAAGCCCATGTAAAACCAAAGGGCCCCCGTGCTGGGGCATTTTTAGATCCAGCACTATAATTTGAACAATCTTGGTAGGGGTCCACTAGATAAAGCTTCATACCAAATATCAAAGACCTGGGCCTTGTGGTTTCCGAGAAGAAGATTTTTAAAGATTTTCCCTATATAAGCCCATGTAAAACCAAAGGGCCCCTGTGCGGGGGCATTTTTGGCCCCAGCACTATAATTTGAACAATCTTTGTAGGGGTCCACTAGATGAAGCTTCATACCAAATATCAAAGGCCTGGGCCTTGCGGTTTCAGAGAAAAAGATTTTTCAAGATTTTCTCTATATAAGCCCATGTAAAACCAAAGGGCCCCCGTGCGGGGGCATTTTTAGCTCCAGCACTATAATTTGAACAATCTTGGTAGGGGTCCACTAGATGAAGCTTCATACCAAATATCAAAGACCTGGGCCTTGCGGTTTTAGAGAAGAAGATTTTTAAAGATTTTCCCTATATAAGCCCATGTAAAACCAAAGGGCCCCCGTGCGGGGGCATTTTTGGCCCCAGCACTATAATTTGAACAATCTTGGTAGGGGTCCACTAGATGAAGCTTCATACCAAATATCAAAGACCTGGGCCTTGCGGTTTCAGAGAAGAAGATTTTTAAAGATTTTCCCTATATAAGCCCATGTAAAACCAAAGGGCCCCTGTGCGGGGGCATTTTTGGCCCCAGCACTATAATTTGAACAATCTTAGTAGGGGTCCACTAGATGAAGCTTCATACCAAATATCAAAGACCTGGGCCTTGCGGTTTCAGAGAAGAAGATTTTTTAAGTTTGCGGTGAAAAAAATCTATTTTTGGCTACTGTGACCTATATGTGCAACGGACCGGAACCATTTGAACAACTTTGAAAGGGGACCACCTAAGGATCATTCCTGTGAAGTTTGGTCAAAATACGATCAGTGGTTTAGGAGGAGATGTCGTTTGAAGAAAAGTTTACGGACGCACGCACGGATGCACGCACGGACGCACGGACGCACGACGGACAAAAAGTGATCCCAAAAGCTCACCTTGTCACTACGTGACAGGTGAGCTAAAAAGAAACAACACAAGACGCGACTGGCCAGTTTATAACTTAGGGTGAATCCCCCACTCGCGTGACACTTCCTCTCGCGAACTAGTAAAACTAGTCTATCAACATAGTTGATAATCCTAGGTTTAGCGATCACGTTTGCTGATCAGACGTTTAGTGATCGTCCAAATAACCTGCAGGTAAGTTGACCTCTTCCATGGTCTCACATTTGTTTACAACGAACAATGATTTAGAAGATTCTCCTTCTATCCTGGTAGGCGCTGATTACGGCGGTCTGTCCGCCCTTGCTGGACCCTAACGCCTAGCGTCGTACCAGTACCTGCTGCTATGAAGCAGGGAGCAGCAGGTCACACATTGTTATGCCTTTCAATATACTTTCTATTTCCCCGTCACAATGTTGTGTTCACTCTTACAACTTGACCTGCTGCTAAAGTGTCCGCTTTTTTCAGGGTTTATATATCTATGAATACTACCGGAAAATCATGCCTACTCTTATTACATTGCTCAATTCGTGGCGAGGTGGAGATACCGGCCACAAACAAAGCCAGATAGCAAAAATCGAGCAGATAATGGATTTGCGTTCAAATAGTATATTTCCCATAGGAAAAATTGATGAAACGACCCTATAATCAATGACATGACTCCTGTCAAAACGAACACCCACACAACACGTGACGGGAATAAAAATCATATATGGCACAATTTGGCGGTTGGCGATTTTTAGGCAAATTCTATAGGACTCGGCCTTTTAGCGGCCCCCTGTATTGTAAAAACAGCTCTCTATAAACCACTCATGCATACATCGTATGATATGTGCATGACTTGTTCATGGAGCCGCATAGTTTGCGTACCATATTTCACCTAAAATATTTCACTCGCACCGCCCTACCATATATCTACTAAAATAATTTAGATGTGCATAAGCACCAGAGAGGTTTCCTATTCCATCTCGTAACAAAGGTTTCCCCTTTTGGAGAAAAAACAATCAGAAATGTTTTTTCTTTGTGTATAGAGATGGAATAGGATGAACCTATCTAAACAAGACAGCTATTTACACAACTACCGTGCGAAGAATTACCTACTAAGGTAGTCTGCCCCCAAATTTTCTTGGCCCCGAATTGCAACAATCCGAAATCTATACGGCTGTAGTTTCATTGCCCAACGCATAATTCGAGGATTGAGAACTTTTGCTGTTTGCATATAAGACAAGGGCTTGTGGTCTGTCTCAAGCAGGAATTCTACTCCGTAAAGATACTTGCGAAATTTCTCAACACCCCAGATAATAGCCAAACATTCCTTCTCTATTACAGAATAGTTTTTCTCACGAGGCAAAAGTTTCTTGCTGGCATAAGCAATGGGAAGTCGTCCTTCCCCTTCAAATTCTTGGAGCAAAACGGCTCCTATACCAACATCAGAAGCGTCCGTCCGGAGTATGAACAGATTCCCATCATGAAAGATAGGAAGACGAAGAATAGGACTAGACGTGAGTCTATTCTTCAGGGTCTGGAAAGCCTTTTCATGATGGTCCTGCCAGTCTGTGATCTTGTTTGGTCTACTTTTCTTAGTTAAATCTGTCAACGGGGAAGCGATAGATGAGAAATTTGGAATGAAACGGCGGTAGAAACCAGCCAACCCAAGAAATGACTTTATTTGTCTCTTAGTAGAAGGTCGAGGAGCATCCTTTATAGCTTGTATCTTGTCTTCTTGCGGTCTAACTGACTGAGCAGCTACACTGTGACCAAGACATTCGATACTGCTATACCCAATCATACACTTGGAAGGTTTTGCCGTCAACTTGGCTGTCCTGAGTCTATCTAAAACTTCACGTAATGACGTCAAGTGGTCTTTCCAAGTTTCGGTAAAGATCCACATATCATCGACGAAGCTATCAACGTTAGAAAGTTCGGACAGAATCTTTCTCATCAACCTGCAAAATGTTGCTCCTGAGTTTACCAAACCGAAGGGCATAGTTTTGAATTGAAACAAGCCTTTGGGGGTTTCGAACGCAGTTAGGGGTTTTGCCTTAGACGTCATTTTTACCTGCCAATAACCTTTTGACAAATCTAATTTGCTAAAGTATTTGTGCCCCGACATTCTATTTATAACCTCCTCCATATTTGGCATTGGTTCTGCATCGAACTCCGTCACTTTATTAAGTTTACGGAAGTCAATGCAGAACCGCACCGAACCATCTTTTTTAGGGACAAGTACTACAGGGGATGAATATGGAGATATTGATGGCTCAATAACTCCTAAATCTAACATATCTTGAATTTCCTTTTCCATTACATCCCGTACTTTATATGGTATGGCATAACCTTTTGACCTCACTGGTTCCGTCGTCAGCAACTTTATGACGTGTTCTATTTGGTCAGTTCGTCCTGGTACACTGGACAGTACGTCCGGGTATTCTTTTATCAACGTCTCTATTTCTTTACGCTGATCCTGCGTTAACATTTCTGAAATATTGACGTCCTTAAACGTCTCTGGTTGCTTTGCAGTAGGAAAAGCGCAATCTTCCAATGAGAATTCGTCAACGTCATCATTTTCAGTTGACGGAGTGGACTCTACAGAAAGCAAGCAATGTGACGTCACATTTTGACGTTCCACATATTGCTTCAGTATGTTAGCGTGATATGTGTTAACATTTCCATTGACGTCAATCTTATAATCCATTCTGTTCACTACCTCAACCACTTCATAAGGACCTTTCCATTGAAGCAATAATTTATTACTGTCTGTCGGTAGTAACAACAGTACTTTGTCGCCGACGTCAAATTTACGCGACCTCGCGCCTTTATCATAATAAGCTTTCTGCTTAATCTGAACCTTCTTTAAATTATCACGCGCTAATTTGCATGTCTGCTCTAACCGTTCCCTAAGCTCAATAACGTATTGATACGTCGAAAGAACTTGCTCATCGCGTACCTCTTCAGCCCATAATTCTCTTAATATTGCCATTGGACCTCTGACGTTACGTCCATATAACAACTCAAAAGGGGAGTATCCTAAAGACTCTTGTGGGACTTCCCTTACCGCAAATAATAAAGCTGGAAGATATTTATCCCAATCTTTTGGACGTTCAGCACACATGCGACGTAACATCTGCTTTAACGTAGCGTGGAAACGCTCTATCAGTCCGTTGCAAATTGGGTGTTGTGGACTACACGTTAACTGTTGAAGAGAAAGAAGTCTGCTGACTTCCTTCATTACCTCAGCAGTAAACTGTGATCCACAATCAGTCAACATTTCATCAGGAATGCCAACCCTACTTAACATTTCAATAAGCGCTTCTGCGACACGTTCCGTCTCAATACTCGGTAAAGCTATCGCCTCTGGATACCTTGTCGCATAATCTATCATGGTTAAAATATACCGAGATTTCCTATCAGATCGAGGCTCAATTGGACCAACTATGTCCACTGCCACCCTCTTAAATGGCGTATCAATCAATGGCATTTTTCCTAGAGGTACTTTAGTGACCCGACCTTTCTGAATAGTTCTCTGACAAATATCACAAGATTTACAAAATCTAGCGACATTACCGCAAATACCGGGCCAGTAAAACTCAGTTACAACTCTATCCAATGTCTTCCTAATACCCATATGTCCAGACATAAGCGTTTCATGAGCCAGTTTCAACACCTTTCCTCGGAAACTTTGAGGGACCACAAGTTGGAAAGAGACTTTGTTACCCTTGGTGAACTCCCTATATGCCAAACCTTTTTTCTCAATAAACCTAGTTTCACCTCGGTTTAAACCACGACTCACAGTCTTGTTCCCAGATACAACCCTTTTCCTGATGTTTTCCAAAGTTGGATCATCAACCTGAGCTTGCTTGAAAGCCTCCTTGTCATCGTTAATGATCTGATCGGGAACCTTAAGTTTTCTGTAAGGCTTCTCATCCTGCCTAGTTTGAGACCTAGTTACAGCCGCAGCTGAGAAATGAGACATATCAGGAAGTTTTGATCCATCAATGTTACCGATAACCAAATCGTACAACGTATCATCCATACACAAAGCTTCAGTTTTCCCAGTGAAAAAAATTTAAGCCCCCGCCCATAGGGGCTTGAAGAAATATATGGGCTGCATGATGCTTCCACGCAGAGCTGAATCCAGCCCGCACACTAGTACTGGTAAACCGCTTAGAGGATCTATGCCTGTCCAGGAACCGCAGTGCGAGGCGGACCGTCCATGCTAATAAACCCTATTGGTTTCATTGGGTGACAGGGCTTGAGATGTCATTTCATCTCAATGTCGGGTAAAAGTCCCACAAAATTGGAAGCAACGTCTCCAAAATGACCTTTACAGTGTTGACGGGGACGTTAAACCTCAAATCAAACAAATTCCCAGTGAAAAAAGGACAATCAATGTCAATCATTGCCAAAGGATACCTTTGTGTGGATTCATCAATCAACGTAACATTTGATTCCTTTCCTATTAACTGACTATCCGAAACCAAACTTCTCCGAACGACACAGCCTGTACACCCAGTATCTCTTAATACAACCACCTTTTTATTATTAACCAAACCTTGTGCCGTCGGTAACCTTGCCTTTAAGAAGTAACAGACACCTTCCCTAGTTTCCTTACTACACTCCTCCCTATCCGAAATCAAAGGATCACCAACCTTATTTTCAAAAATACTTCCAATCTCATCACCTTTCCTAGTTACTTCCGTTTGACAAAAACTAACTTGGTGTGCTGCGCCACGTGGTGTGCTATTATTTTTACCGCGTCCGCGAAAAGACCCTCTAAAATTACCACGACCACGTGTATAACCACGACCTACATTCTGCGTATTCTCATTCTTAACCTGAGAACCTTGAGCCTCTACGCGCTTGTTAAAATTTTCCTTAACACCGCTATCCCCAACTCCAGTTGCTCCTACCTCTGCGCTATACAATTGTTTCCTGTCGGGGTTCTTAAAACATTTAATTGTTAAATGCCCCTTACCACATATGCTACACTTGATATCCGGTCTACCACTCGGTTTGTTCGAGTCAACTTTGTCCTGTTTACCCTGCGCTGCGCCTCTATTATCGCGTTGCCCCTTATTAATGCAACTATATACGCCCCCGCGCGCTTCTGCAAACAAATCTGCCTCCCTAGCCATTTCATCTAAATTACCAAACTGTTTTGGCTTCAGATGTACATACAGTTCTCTATTACATGACTCCAGGAACTGATCCCTTGCCATGAAATCACAGACAGCCGGAAAAGATTTTTCTATCTTTGCCATATTAAGCCATTTTTCTAAATAACTTCTCAGTCTACTACTGAACTGTATGAACGTTTCTGATTTCTCGGGCGTACTATAACGAATCTGTTTCCTAAATCCGCGCTCTGTCATGTCAAAATTCTTTAATAAAGCGTCCTTTAACTTTTCATAATCCGCCGCATCCTCATTTGACAACCGGTCATATACATCAAGTGCGCGCCCTTTGAGCAATGCACTTAAATACGCGGCCCAAACACTCTTATCCCATTTATTAGCCGTAGCATATTTCTCAAACCTAGATAAATAACTATCCATTTTATCTTTACCCTCTTCAAAATAAGGTAACTTAGGATCCCGGGCATGAGCCACCTTCTCAGCTTTTTGCCTTTCAAATTCTAGCTCGAGCTTCGCTCTCTGCATTTCTAACTGATTCCTTAATTCTTGGTGCTGTAGCTCAAACCCATGTTTTATTTGTTCTAAATGGGCCTCACTAATCTCTTTTGCCTCCCTTTCAGTCTTGATGCGTGCTATTTCAAGTTCCTTATTAACATTCAACATAGCTAGTTCATGTGCCCTTTCCTTTTCCTTTTCCTCTAACTTAGCTAGTTCATGTACCCTTTCCTTTTCCTTTGCTTCTACTTCTAACTTAGCTAGTTCATGTACCCTTTCCTTTTCCTTTTCCTCAGACCTTAACCTTTCTAAATCCCTTTGCTCTTGCCTTTCTGCCCGCTCAATATCTTGCTGCTCTTTAACAAAAACTTGTAACTCCTTCCCCTCATAACCTAAGTCCTTTCCCATTTGCATTAAACGCTCCATTATTGATAACGTAAATCTCACGTTACTATCAAAACCACTATAAACTGATCAGTTATGATCAGTGATGATTGAATGGGCTTAACTAAAACGTTAAGATATGTGTTATACGCGTTAATCTAACTAAAACGTTAGTTATTAAAGCACACGCGATTTGAAATGTCAAATGCTTTTAGCAAAGTATGACGTTGCGTACTGGTAGTCCAATATGACGTCATAAACTGACGACGTTTACAGTAAAATGCTACAATCCGAAGTTTTATCACATTACAAAACTCCGATCATAACGAGTCACCATTAATGTTTCTATTACGTCATACCTAACCTCAAGCCACAGCGTAAATATTAACGCTAACGTTATGTCAATGTCAGTAAATTGTTAACGTCACTACGTCAGAACCATGTGTGGGTAAGATCAATTAGTAGCTCCAATTTAACTTAGTAGAATGTCAGGTAACACAATTAAGTGGGGTCTACTTAAATTTTTCGTTACCAAGAAAAAGTGGGGTTTGCCTTGCCTTCCTGCTCAGAAATTATCGACTTGTCAGTATCCATTCAGTTGAATACATGGGTTTCGCACTTCATCAACGCAGGAAGGAAGATTCAAGTTAATTTCTAAATGTGGCTGTCAATACATTTTTTTTTTTTTTAAATTGATGATTCAGAGTATCAATGTGCTGTTCCACAGCCGGGAACACCAGCCAGAGATCAAATCCCACTTCTGACACCAAATGTTACATGTGGGTTTACGGCGTCCCGCAAACCCCCATGCTGACAAGACAACCGAGCGTGATCTCTGACAGGTGTACGGGCAGCTGTGGGGTAAGGCACAAGAAAGATGTTAAATTAATGACATGAATTATTTACAGTATCTACATACAACACTTACTAACACAAAACATCACAATTTGTTGCTTCTGTAGCCAACTCACGACGTCCGCTCCGAAGGCAAAACACTGTTCTGTGCTCGGAACGGGTGACGTGAATACCTACAGAAGCAAACAACAAAAACAACAACAAAAACAAAAAAAAGAAACAACACAAGACGCGACTGGCCAGTTTATAACTTAGGGTGAATCCCCCACTCGCGTGACACTTCCTCTCGCGAACTAGTAAAACTAGTCTATCAACATAGTTGATAATCCTAGGTTTAGCGATCACGTTTGCTGATCAGACGTTTAGTGATCGTCCAAATAACCTGCAGGTAAGTTGACCTCTTCCATGGTCTCACATTTGTTTACAACGAACAATGATTTAGAAGATTCTCCTTCTATCCTGGTAGGCGCTGATTACTGCGGTCTGTCCGCCCTTGCTGGACCCTAACGCCTAGCGTCGTACCAGTACCTGCTGCTATGAAGCAGGGAGCAGCAGGTCACACATTGTTATGCCTTTCAATATACTTTCTATTTCCCCGTCACAATGTTGTGTTCACTCTTACAACTTGACCTGCTGCTAAAGTGTCCGCTTTTTTCAGGGTTTATATATCTATGAATACTACTGGAAAATCATGCCTACTCTTATTACCTTGCTCAATTCGTGGCGAGGTGGAGATACCGGCCACAAACAAAGCCAGATAGCAAAAATCGAGCAGATAATGGATTTGCGTTCAAATAGTATATTTCCCATAGGAAAAATTGATGAAACGACCCTATAATCACTGACATGACTCCTGTCAAAACGAACACCCACACAACACGTGACGGGAATAAAAATCATATATGGCACAATTTGGCGGTTGGCGATTTTTAGGCAAATTCTATAGGACTCGGCCTTTTAGCGGCCCCCTGTATTGTAAAAACAGCTCTCTATAAACCACTCATGCATACATCGTATGATATGTGCATGACTTGTTCATGGAGCCGCATAGTTTGCGTACCATATTTCACCTAAAATATTTCACTCGCACCGCCCTACCATATATCTACTAAAATAATTTAGATGTGCATAAGCACCAGAGAGGTTTCCTATTCCATCTCGTAACAATGAGGCCCTTTTATGAAGTGAAAAGGCCTCTGCGGACACCCCTACAGTAGGTGTGCTAATAATAAGGAACAAGAACATATATGATTATGGGGTGGGGATTTGAATGATTTCTGAAATATATGGCCTTTTATAAAGTGGAAGTGCGGGGCACATTGCCTCAGCAAAAAGAGACCCCCAAGTTGGTGTGACTGAACGAGTATTATCATAAGGAACAAGAATATATACGGTTTAGGGGTGGGGAGCTGAACGATTTCTGAGATATATGGATTTTAATGAAGTCAAGCGGTGGGGCCCCAGGGACTCACAAGCTGGTGTCACTGAATGCGTCTTATCATAAGGAAGATGAATATATATGGTTTAGGGGTGGGGCTCTGACCAGTTTCTGAGATATAAGGCCTTTTCTGAAGTGCAGGGGTGGGACAAGGCCCTGGGAGACCCCCAGGTTGGTGTCAATGAATGTGTCTTATCATAAGGAACAAGCATATATATGGTTTAGGGGTGGGGACCTGTAAGGTTTCCAAGATATTGTGATATTATGATTTGGAGGGGGTGGGGCATGGCCCCAGAACATCCCTTGGGACCCCCAGGTTGGTTTCACTGAATGCGTCTTATCATAATGAACGAGAATATATATGGTTTAGAGGTGGGGATCTGTAAGGTTACTGGGATATTGGGCCTTTTATGAAGTGTAGGGGGTGGGGCATGGCCCTGGCACATCCCGAGGACCCCCAGGTTGGTGTCACTGTGTCCATCTTATCATAAGGAACAAGAATATATTAGGGGTGGGGATCTCAATGGTTTCTGAAATAAATGGCATTTTATTAAGTGGAGGGGGTGGGGCATGTCTGCGGCACATCCTGTGGGACCCCCAGGTTGGTATCACTTAATGCATCTTAGCATAAGGAACAAGAATATATATAGTTTAGGGGTGGGGATCTGAATGGTTTCTGAGATAAATGGCATTTTATGAAATAGAGGGGGCAGGGCATGTCCCCGGCACATCCCGGGGAACCCCCAGGTTGGTGTCACTTAATGCATCTTATCATAAGGAACAAGAATATATATGGTTTAGCGGTTGGGATCTGTAAGGTTTCTGAGATATAAGGCATTTTATGAAGTGGAGGGGGCGGGGCAAGGCCCCAGCACAACCTAGGGGACCACCAGGTTGACATAAAAGCATATGGCTGAGAGAAGTTTACTCAAGGAACATGTTTATGTAAGTTTTGTCAAAATATCTGCAGTGACTTGGCAGTAAATGCCATTTTTCAGTTTTCCCCATTATAAGTCAATGGAAAACTCTAAGTTGCCATAGCAACAAAACTGAAAGGCCAAATTTCATAAAAAAACACAAAACCTGTAAAGGCAAATATGGTGAATATTTTCATAAAGTCTCAGCCTCCTAGAGCATACGGTTTCTGAGGAGATGATTTTTTAAGTATTTTTTGGTCTATTCTTTTCATTTTGGTTTCCATGGCAACCAATAAAAATGGGCAGAAGGCCTACAATCATAAGGCAGATAGTAGATTGCATAAGGAACATTTCTATGAAAGTTTTGTCAAAATATCTGCAGAGGCTTGGCAGTAAATGCCATTTTTCAATTTTCCCCATTATAAGTCGATGGAAACTACAAGTTGCCATAGCAACCAAACTAATGAGCCAATTTTGATAAAACAAGAGGGCCCAGAGGGCCCTGGTTCGCTCACCTGATCCAATGTATAACAAGTGGGCCCCGGGCAGGGTCAATTTTGGCCCCAGGGCTATAATTTGAACAATCTTGGTAGAGGTCCACAAGATGAAACTTCTTATCGAATATGAAAGACCTGGGCTTTCTGGTTTTAGAGAAGAAGATTTTAAAGGTTTACCCTGCATATAGAAGTCTATGTAAAACAAGATTTTCCCTATATAAGTCTATGTTTAACCAAAGAGCCCCGGAGCGGGGGCATTTTTGGCCCCAGGGCTATAATTTGAACAATCTTGGTAGAGGTCCACTAGCTGAAGCTTAATAACAAATATCAAAGACCTAAGCCTTGTGTTTCAGAGAAGATGATTTTTAAAGATTTTCCCTATATAAGTCTATGTAAAACCAAAGGGCCACATGGCGGGGGCATTTTTGGTCTCAGGGATTTAATTTGAACAATCTTTATAGAGGTCCACTAGCTGAAGCTTCATAACAAATATTGAAGACCTAAGCCTTGTGGTTTCAGAGAAGAAGATTTTTCAAGATTTTCCTTATATAAGTCTATGTAAAACCAAAGGGCCCTGGAGCGGGGGCATTTTTAGCCCCAAGGTTATAATTTGAACAATCTTGGTAGAGGTCCACAAGATGAAGCTTCATACCAAATATCAAAGACCTGGGCCTTGAAGTTTCAGAGAAGATTTTTCATGATTATTCCTATATAAGCCTATGTAAAACAAAAGGGCCCTGGTGCGGGGGCATTTTTGGCCCCAGCACTATAATTTGAACAATCTTGGTAGGGATCCACTAGATGAAGCTTCATACCAAATATCAAAGACCTGGGCCTTGCGGTTTCAGAGAAGAAGATTTTTCAAGATTTTCCCTATATAAGCCCATGTAAAACCAAAGGGCCCTTGTGCGGGGGGCATTTTTAGCTACAGCACTATAATTTGAACAATCTTGGTAGGGGTCCACTAGATGAAGCTTCATACCAAATATCAAAGACCTGGGCCTTGGGGTTTCAGAGAAGAAGATTTTTAAAAGATTTTCCCTATATAAGCCTATGTAAAACAAAATGGCCCTGGTGCGGGGCATTTTTGGCCCCAGCACTATAATTTGAACAATCTTGGTAGGGGTCCATTAGATGAAGCTTCATACCAAATATCAAAGACTTGGACCTTGCAGTTTCAGAGAAGAAGATTTTTCAAGATTTTCCCAATATAAGCCCATGTAAAACCAAAGGGCCCCCGTGCCGGGGCATTTTTAGCTCCAGCACTACAATTTGAACAATCTTGGTAGGGGTCCACTAGATAAAGCTTCATACCAAATATCAAAGACCTGGGCCTTGCAGGTCTTCAGAGAAGAAGATTTTTAAAGATTTTCCCTATATAAGCCCATGTAAAACCAAAGGGCCCCGTGTGGGGGCATTTTTGGCCCCAGCATTAAAATTTGAACAATCTTGGTAGGGGTCCACTAGATGAAGCTTCATACCAAATATCAAAGACCTGGGCCTTGCGGTTTCAGAGAAGATTTTTAAAGATTTTCCCTATATAAGCCCATGTAAAACCAAAGGGCCCCCGTGTGGGGGCATTTTTGGCCCCAGCACTAAAATTTGAACAATCTTGGTAGGGGTCCACTAGATGAAGCTTCATATCTAATATCAAAGACCTGGGCCTTGCAGTTTCAGAGAAGAAGATTTTTCAAGATTTTCCCTATATAAGCCCATGTAAAACCAAAGGGCCCCCGTGCGGGGGCATTTTTAGCTCCAGCACTATAATTTGAACAATCTTGGTAGGGGTCCACTAGATAAAGCTTCATACCAAATATCAAAGACCTATCCCTTGCAGTTTCAGAGAAGAGGATTTTTCAAGATTTTCCCTATATAAGCCCATGTAAAACCAAAGGGCCCCCGTGTGGGGGCATTTTTGGCCCCAGCACTAAAATTTGAACAATCTTGGTAGGGGTCCACTAGATGAAGCTTCATACCAAATATCAAAGACCTGGGCCTTGCGGTTTCAGAGAAGAAGATTTTTAAAGATTTTCCCTATATAAGCCCATGTAAAACCAAAGGGCCCCCGTGTGGGGGCATTTTTGGCCCCAGCACTAAAATTTGAACAATCTTGGTAGGGGTCCACTAGATGAAGCTTCATACCAAATATCAAAGACCTGGGCCTTGCGGTTTCAGAGAAGAAGATTTTTCAAGATTTTCCCTATATAAGCCCATGTAAAACCAAAGGGCCCCCGTGCGGGGGCATTTTTAGCTCCAGCACTATAATTTGTACAATCTTGGTAGGGGTCCACTAGATGAAGCTTCATACCAAATATCAAAGACCTGGGCCTTGCGGTTTCAGAGAAGAAGATTTTTAAAGATTTTCCCTATATAAGCCCATGTAAAACCAAAGGGCCCCCGTGCGGGGGCATTTTTAGCCCCACCACTATTATTTGAACAATCTTGGTAGGGTCCACTAGATGAAGCTTCATACCAAATATCAAAGACCTGGGCCTTGCGGTTTCAGAGAAGAAGATTTTTTAAGTTTTCGGTGAAAAAAATCTATTTTTGGCTACTGTGACCTATATGTGCAACGGACCGGAACCATTTGAACAACTTTGAAAGGGGACCTCCTAAGGATCATTCCTGTGAAGTTTGGTCAAAATCCGATCAGTGGTTTAGGAGGAGATGTCGTTTGAAGAAAAGTTTACGGACGCACGCACGGACGGACGACGGACGACAGACAAAAAGTGATCCCAAAAGCTCACCTTGTCACTACGTGACAGGTGAGCTAAAAACACAAACTTTCAATCCCCCAGCCAAAAAATGCTACATATTAAATTTGGGCCCAATCAGCCCAGTGGCTTCAGAGATGTCGTTTGAAAGTGTTAACGACGACAACGACGACGGACAATGTCCATCCTATAAGCTCCCCCGGAGCCTTCGGCTCACTCTGGTGACCTAAAAAGTCACACAGGGCAAGGTAAGGGGAATACGGGGGGAGTTCAACAACCTTTTCCTGCTTCAGATAGTCTTGCAGAATGAACGCCTTGTGCGATGACGCATTGTCATGTAGCAATCTGACATTGGCCAAACCAGTTCTTTGAAATATTTCTTCAATTTTCGAAGAACTTTATTCTTGTAAAACTTCGCATTTACAGATTTGCCTTTAGGTACAGCAACCTGAATAGCAGGGCCCTGATTTGAAAAGAATATGACATACATTACCTTCTTGACGATCATGGTCCGCTTAGCCATGCATGGTCTTTTGCAATACTTTGTTGCCCATATTTTGTTCTGAAGTTTTGGACCCTTCTTTCACATTTGACCTCTAAGTATGACCTTGACCTTGGAGGTAAGGACCTTGGTTTTGTGCGAGGCAGATTGTCTCATGATGGCCAACATTTCTGCCAAGTAATTTCAAAACCCATCCAGAGATAAGAAAATTATTGACTGCGTTTAAGTTTCAGACCCTTTTTTTGACCTTTGACCTCTAAGTATGACCTTGACCTTGGAGGTACGGATCTGGGTTTGCACATGACACATCGTCTTATGATGGTTAACATTTCTTCAAAGTAATTTCAAAATCCATCCAGAAATAAGTAAGTTATTGACTGCGTTTGGGTTTCGGACCCTTTTTTTGACTTTTGACCTCTAAGTATGACCTTGACCTTGGAGGTATGGACCTGGGTTTTGCATGTGACACATCGTCTTATGATGGTTAACATTTCTGCCGAGTCATTTTAAAATCCATCCAGAAATAAGAAAGTTATTGACTGCGTTTAAGTTTCGGACCCTTTTTTTGACCTTTGACCTCTAAGTATGACCTTGACTTTGGAGGTACCGACCTGGGTTTTGCAAGTGACACATCGTCTTAAGATGGTTAACATTTCTGCCGAGTTATTTTAAAATCCATCAAGAAATAAGGAAGTTATTGACTGCGTTTAAGTTTCGGACGCATGGAAGCACGGATGGACAGGGGCAACGCTATATGCCCTTTCCACCATTCTTCGAATGGCGAGGGCATAAAAATGTCTTTGCACCGTATACCAAGAATACAACGATTCTTAATATAGGACCATATTTCAACGGCGTACTCTGACCTTTTTCCAACCATGTTTTGTATTAGTATACAAGAGTAGACAGTGTTTATCGAACGATATACATGGCTAAAGTGGACGGATTTTAACAGGTTTGGTATCAATGTATAGGTAAAATGTTTTTTACGCTGTGATATTTATTTCCAGGTGATTTTCGCAATAGTGCATGAGAAAATGTTCTACTTGCATTCATATTTGAACAGTCCTCGTAGGAAGCATTGTCTCCAAAGTGCAGACTAACACACCAATGTAGGATATCACCCCCATGTAGGATAAAACACTAATGTAGGATATCACAGCCATGTAGGATAACACACCCATGTAGGATATCACACCCATGTAGGATAACATGTAACACACCCATATGAGATATTGGTATCTTCTATGTCCCTAGGAATGTTTCCTTTTCTGGGGAAAATATTTGATATTTTGTTATCATCTGTTTAAAACACAGATTGTTGGTGTTCATCAAAACATGTAACGAGTACCCACAAACTATGTTTTAAAGCTAGAGTAAGGCAATTAATGTACAATGTAATCCCTTACAACAGCCACTTCCATAAAAATGGCATTTCCAAAGGTATTTGTTACAAAGGATTGTTATCTATCCTCCTATGTCTTCTTTTTTTTTTCTTCTTTTTTGCAGTTTTACCTTTATTCTTGTGGTGTCAGGACTAAAGCAGTCATCAAATCTTATCAAATACCCAACTTCATCACCAAGTATTGCTCCCCTTTCCTCTGCTACTCTGCTGGCTACCTGGAACATCAAATTATTTCTATTAACCCTTTTTGTACCATATGGAATCTTTCTCCATATATATAGCAGGAGCCCATTTCAAAATATGAGGGTGTCAGGTTGTGTTTTCATTAAAACTTATCTGGAAAATGAATAAACTTTTAGCAAACAGTGGAGGCCCTGATCAGACGCCGCTTTCTGCGGCGTCTGATCTCGGCCAGCACTGTTTGCCAGGGTCTGGGCCTGCACTGTTTGCCGTTTAGAGGTTTCTGGTACTAAATGGGTTAATCATACATTCAGTGGAACTTTGATACTTCAAACTTTGATTCTTCATATCACATAACTCACATTAGTAATATTATGCAATCTTTGATTACTAAACTAGATGAAAACGGATTATTATAATTCTTGCTGTTTTGAAATTTCACAAGTAACATGCTTAAAGTGAAATAAAAAGTAATAATCACAAAAACATGCCTATATAATATAGACCCCCTTAAACCCACTTTTATAAAGTAAAACTGGAGTTATTGGGGGTATATATTTTTCTTCTTATTTTTTACTCAAAGATATAGATTGTGGGTACTCGTTAGATTGCGTTTCTAACAAGTTCCCAAAATGTATGTTTTGAGCAGAAATATGAACAAGAGGCTCATGGGGCCACTGCCCTGTGACTGGCAGCAATGGATTTTAAGTAACCACGGAAGCCCTGTGCCCAAGGATGCTACAGATAAAATTTGGACCCAGTCAGCCCAGTGGCTTCAGATTCTGATGTCGCTTGAATGTGTTGATGCAGGACAACAGATGACAATTGACAATTTCCCATCTGTTGCAACAAATAGGCCAAAAAGAACATTATTAAAGGAACATTTCTATGAAAGTGTGACAAAATATCTTGAAGGGCAATAATGTCATTTTTCCATTTTCCCCATTATAAGTCAATGGAAACTCTTAACTTGCCATAGCAAACTAACTAAAGAGCCAAATTTCATAAACCAGAGCTCAGGTGGACACTGCCCAATGGCAGCCATGTATTATAACATGATATGATTTTAATCTACTAATTATAAAGTCTCCCAAACAAACCCCAGACCCAAATGAGCACTCATGTGGACTGTATCTGAAATATTAGGTGTTTTATAAAGTAGAGAGGGTGGGACATGGACCCAATGGAGCCCCGGCTGGTGTCACTAAATGCGTCTTATCAAAAGGAACAGAGACATATATGGTTTAGCAGTGGGGATATGTATGGTTCCTGAGATGTAAGGCCTTTAAGCAATGGAGGGATTCGGGCATGGCAGATCCCAGAAAAGCCCAAGATTGTTGCCACTGAATACAGTCGAACTTCGATGGGTCGAACTTGGTAGGCTCGAACACCACGTTTGGGTCGAACTGACTTTTCAGTCCCAGCAAAATCCCTATTCATTTTAACTAAACATGCCACCCTTGGCTCGAACCACGATGGCTCGAACCCTCGAACTCTAAGCCTGGTCCCTAGAATGCATTTTCAATGTAAAATCCCACGGATGGCTCGCACTAATTACCTTTTTCAAAATTCCAATTTTATCGATCAAGTCACGCAGGCGCATGATCAGTATCATAATGCGGACCAAAAATACGGCTCACCATCCACTCTTAAATTATGACCGATAAATGTACCGGAAGTCAACAAAATCGCCGTAGCTATGATAAACAAGAGGGCCATCATGGCCCTGGATCGCTCACCTGATCCATAGAGTAACAAGTGTGCCCCGGGGAGGGCCATTATTGACCCCAAGGTAATAATGTGCATAATGTTGAGGGAGGTCTAAAAAGGTGAAGCTTCATACCAAATATCAACAAAGGCTATAATTGTACACTAGATGAAGCTCCATACCAAATATCAAAGACATGGGCCTTGCAGTTTCAGAGAAGAAGATTTTAAAGATTTCTCTATGTAAGTCTATGTAAAACCAAAGGGTCTCCGGGTGGTGGCATTTTTGCCCCCAGGGCTATAATTTGAACAATCTTGATAGAGGTCCACTAGATAAAATTTCACACCAAATATCAAAGACCTAGGCCTTGTGGTTTCACAGAAGAAAATTTTAAAAGATTTTCCCTATATAAGTCTATGTAAAACCAAAGGGCCCCCGAGGCAGGGGCATTTTTGGCCTCAGGGCTAAAATTTGAACAATCTTGGTAGAGGTCCACTAGCTGAAGCTGAAGCTACATACAAAATATCAAAGACCTAGGCCTTGTGGTTTCAGAGAAGAAGATTTTTCAAGATTTTCCCTATATAAGTCTATGTAAAACCAAAGGGCCCCGGGGGTGGGGGGCATTTTAGGCCCAAGGGCTATAATTTGAACAATCTTGGTAGAGGTCCACAAGATGAAGCTTCATACCAAATATCAAAGACCTCAGCCTTGCAGTTTCAGAGAAGAAGATTTTTAAAGATTTTCCCCACATAAGCCTATGTAAAACCAAAGGGCCCTGGGGCGGGGGCATTTTTGGCCCCAGCATTATAATTTGAACAATCTTGGTAGGGGTCCACTAGATGAAACTTCATACCAAATAGCAAAGACCTGGGCCTTGCTGTTTCAGAGAAGAAGAGTTTTAAAGATTTTCCCTATATAAGCCCATGTAAAACCAAAGGGCCCCAGGGCGGTGGCATTTTTGGCCCCAGGGCTATAATTTGAACAATCTTGATAGAGGTCCACTAGATAAAGTTTCACAACAAATATCAAAGACCTAGGCCTTGTGGTTTCACAGAAGAAAATTTTTAAAGATTTTCCCTATATAAGTCTATGTAAAACCAAAGGGCTTCGAGGCAGGACATTTTTGGCCCCAGCATTATTATTTGAACAATCTTTGTAGGGGTCCATTAGATGAAGCTTCATACCAAATAGCAAAGACCTGGGCCTTGCAGTTTCAGAGAAGAAGATTTTTAAAGATTTTCCCTATATAAGCCCATGTAAAACCAAAAGGCCCCAGGGCGGGGGGTATTTTTAGCCCCAGCACTATAATTTGAACAATCTTGGTAGGGGTCCACTAGATGAAGCTGCATATCAAATGTAAAAGGCCTGGGCCTTGCGGTTTCAGAGAAGATTTTTACATATTTTCCCTATAAAAGCCCATGTAAAACCAAAGGGCCCCGGGGCGTGGGGGTATTTTTGGCCCCAGCACTATAATTTGAACAATCTTGGTAGGGGTCCACTAGATGAAGCTTCATACCGAAAATCAAAGACCTGGGCCTTGTGGTTTCAAAGAAGAAGATTTTTGAAGATTTTCCTATATAAGCCCATGTAAAACCAAAGGGCCCCTGGTAGGGGTCTACTAGATGAAGCTTCATACCAAATATCAAAGACCTGGGCCTTGCGGTTTCAGAGAAGAAGATTTTTTTAAGTTTTCGGTGAAAAAATCTATTTTTGGCTCCTGTGACCTATATGTGCAACGGACCGGAACCATTTGAACAACTTTGTAAGGGGACCTCCTAAGGATCATTCCTGTGAAGATTGGTCAAAATCCGATCAGTGGTTTAGGAGAAGATGTCATTTGAAGAAATTGTTTACGCACGAATGACAGACAAAAAGTGATCCTAATACAAGAGGGCCCAGAGGGCCCAGAATCACTCACCTGAGAATTAGTGTCTCCAGTACATTCTAGGCCCAAGGGCTATAATTTGAACAAACTTGGTAATGGCCCACTAGATGAAGCTTCATACCAAATATCAAAGACCTGGGCCTTCTGGTTTCAGACAAGAAATTTTTTAAAGGTTTTCCCTATATAAGCCTATGTAAAACCATAGGCCCCCGGGGCGGGGGGCATTTTGGCCCCCAGGGCTATGATTTGAACAATCTTGAAAGAGGTCCACTAGATGAAGCTTCACACCAAATACCAAAGATCTGGGCCTTTCGGTTTCAGAGAAGAAGATTTTTAAAGATTTTTCCTGTATAAGCCTATGTAAAACCAAAGGCCCCCGGGGCGGGGGCATTTTTGGCCCCAAGGCTATCATTTGAACAATCTTAGTAAAGGTCCACCAGGAAAAGCTTCACACCAAATATTAAAGACCTGGGCCTTGTGGTTTCAGAGAAGAAGATTTTTTTAATGATTTTCCCTATATAAGCCTATGTTAAACCATAGGCACCCTGGGCGGGGGCATTTTTGCCCCCAGTGCTATAATTTGAACAATCTTGGTAGAGGTCCACTAGATGAAGCTTCATACCAAATATCACAGATCTGGGCCTTGCGGTTTCAGAGAAGATTTTTAAAGATTTTCCCTGTATAAGCCTATGTAAAACCAAAGGCGGGGGGCATTTTTAGCCCCAAGGCTATAATTTGAACAATCTTAGTAGAGGTCCACCAGGTAAAGCTTCACACAAAATATTAAAGACGTGGGCCTTGTGGTTTCAGAGAAGAAGATTTTTTAATGATTTTCCCTATATAAGCCTATGTAAAACCATAGGCCCCTGGGCGGGGGCATTTTGGCCCACGAGTGCTATAATTTGAACAATCTTGGTAGTGGTCCACTAGATGAAGCTTCACACCAAATATCAAAGATCTGGGCCTTGCGGTTTCAGAGAAGAAGATTTTTAAAGATTTTCCCTTTATGAGCCAATGTAAAACCAAAGGACCCTTGGGGGGGGGGGGGGGGGGGGGCAACCAAGGCTATAATTTGAACAATCAGAGTAGAGGTCCACCAGGTAAAGCT
Source organism: Lucinisca nassula (assembly GCA_963580285.1). Lineage (NCBI taxonomy): Eukaryota > Metazoa > Mollusca > Bivalvia > Lucinida > Lucinidae > Lucinisca > Lucinisca nassula. The sequence goes on from CAUZLF010000149.1 coordinate 54,118, forward strand.
TCACACAAAATATTAAAGACGTGGGCCTTGTGGTTTCAGAGAAGAAGATTTTTTAATGATTTTCCCTATATAAGCCTATGTAAAACCATAGGCCCCTGGGCGGGGGCATTTTGGCCCACGAGTGCTATAATTTGAACAATCTTGGTAGTGGTCCACTAGATGAAGCTTCACACCAAATATCAAAGATCTGGGCCTTGCGGTTTCAGAGAAGATTTTTAAAGATTTTCCCTGTATAAGCCTATGTAAAACCAAAGGCCCCCAGGGCGGGGGCATTTTTAGCCCAAAGGCTATAATTTGAACAATCTTAGTAGAGGTCCACCAGGAAAAGCTTCACACCAAATATTAAAGACCTGGGCCTTGTGGTTTCAGAGAAGAAGATTTTTTAATGATTTTCCCTATATAAGCCTATGTAAAACCATAGGCCCCCGAGGCGGGGGCATTTTGGCCCCCCAGGGCTATGATTTGAACAATCTTGAAAGAGGTCCACTAGATGAAGCTTCAGACCAAATATCAAAGATGTGGGCCTTGCGGTTTCAGGGAAGAAGATTTTTAAAGATTTTCCCTGTATAAGCCTATGTAAAACCAAAGGCCCCCGGGGGTGGGGCCATTTTTGGCCCCAAGGATATAATTTGAACAATCTTAGTAGAGGTCCACCATGGTAAAGCTTCACACCAAATATTAAAGACCTGGGCCTTGTGGTTTCAGAGAAGAAGATTTTTAATGATTTTCCCTATATAAGCCTATGTAAAACCAAAGGCCCCCGGGGCGGGGGCATTTTGGCCCCCAGGGCTATAATTTAACCCTTTACCACTCAGGGATTTTGTGAATTTCACTGATTTTCACAGTGTTGCACCTGACAGCAACTTCAACTAGCCATTGTTTCATAATGGATGGTCTGTTTTACACCAAACTCGGTATGAATGTTCATTGGGCAGTAGCCTTTCAAATGCAACCTTTCATGACTTGATCATTGTTGTCATGGTAAAGAGGGGGCATCTCGAAGTTGGCAAAAAGTGTGTTTTCACATGAATTTTGGACCACATTTTAATCTTCACACAGCTGTCAAGGCAACCATTAAGGTGGTTGGCACTAACCATTTTCACTGTTTGCAGCATTTTTTATCAGCATCAATTTTCAGGCATGTTTGACCCCAGACACCCTCAGATATAAATTTTAGCGGCCGGTTGGGCCATAAACCCAAAATTTTTTGGCCTTCAAACCCCCCCAGAAATATTTTTAGTGGGGAGGCGCGCGAAAAAACAGGTCACTTTTTTGCCCAACAAATCCTTAAGCAAACTTAACTATCCAGGGGTAGAAATGCAGATTTTATGTGCTTCTGGGGCTTAAAATGGGGGGGGGGGATGCAGACACGTAAAAACACGTATCTGAGTGGTAAAGGGTTAACTAAAATCGGGGAACATACTGAATTTTAGTCTAAAATGCTTTAATTATATCTGAAATATTGTTTCTTGCAATAAAATGATGAAAAAACATTATTTTGGTCAGTTGGGATTTTCTTCTTTAACTCTTTACCACTCAGGGATTTTGTGAATTTCACTGATTTTCACAGTGTTGCACCTGACAGCAACTTCAACTAGCCCTTGTTTCATAATGGATGGTCTGTTTTACACCAAACTCGGTATGAATGTTCATTGGGCAGTAGCCTTTCAAATGCAACCTTTCATGACTTGATCATTGTTGTCATGGTAAAGAGAGGGCATCTCAAAGTTGGCAAAAAGTGTGTTTTCACATGAATTTTGGACCACATTTTAATCTTCACACAGCTGTCAAGGCAACCATTAAGGTGGTTGGCACTAACCATTTTCACTGTTTGCAGCATGTTTTATCAGCATCAATTTTCAGGCATGTTTGACCCCAGACACCCTCAGATATAAATTTTAGCGGCCGGTTGGGCCATAAACCCAAAATTTTTTGGCCTTCAAACCCCCCCAGAAATATTTTTAGTGGGGAGGCGCGCGAAAAAACAGGTCACTTTTTTGCCCAACAAATCCTTAAGCAAACTTAACTATCCAGGGGTAGAAATGCAGATTTTATGTGCTTCTGGGGCTTAAAATGGGGGGGGGGATGCAGACACGTAAAAACACGTATCTGAGTGGTAAAGGGTTAAACAATCTTGGTAGAGGTCCACTAGATGAAGCTTCATGCCAAATATCGAAGACCTGGGCCTTGCGGTTTCAGAGAAGAAGATTTTTAAAATTTTTGTTTAAAAAATCTATTTTTAGCTCCTGTGACCTAGATGTGCAATGGACCGGAACCATTTGAATAACTTTGATAGGGGACCACCTAAGGATCATTCCTGTGAAGTTTGGTAAAAATCTGATCAGTGGGTTTAGGTTGGTTGGTTGATTTGAGGTTTAACGTCCCCGTCAACACTGTAAAGGTCATTTTGGAGACGTTGCTTCCAATTTTGTGGGACTTTTACCCGACATTGAGATGAAATGACATATCAAGCCCTGTCGCCCAATGAAACCAATAGGGTTTATTCACATGGACTGTCCGCCTCGCACCGCGGTTCCTGGACAGGCTTAGATCCTCTAAGCGGTTTACCAGTACAAGTGTGCGGGCCGGATTCAGCTCTGCGTGGAAGCATCATGCAGCCCATATATTTCTTCAAGCCCCTATGGGCGGGGGCTGACAGTGGTTTAGGAGGAGATGTCATTTGAAGAAAAAGTTTACGCACAGACGCACGCACGCACGCACTGACGACGGATGAAAAGTGATCACAAAAGCTCACCTTGTCACTACGTGACAGGTGAGCTAAAAATCATAGTACACAAAGATGGATCTTGACGAGTTGGACTCCAATGGCTCGAACTACCGATGGCTCGAACTTTTTTCGGCGGTCCCGGCGAGTTCGAGCCATCGAAGTTCGACTGTATGTCTTATCATAAGGACCAAGTATATATATGGTTAAACGGTGGGGATCAGACTGGTTTCTGAAATATGAGGCCCTTTTATGAAGTGGTAGGGAGAAAAATGGCCCCTGCTGACCCCACCCCCCCCCCCCAAGACAGGGTGAGATGACTGAATGTGTCTAATAACAATGAACAAGAATATACATGTATGTGATTATAGGATGGGGATTTGAATGGTTTCTGAGATATATGGCCTATTATGAAGACGGGTCTAATCATAAGGAATATAATGGTCATATATATAAAGATATATGGTATTTTGTGAAGTCGAGGGGTGGAGCATGGCCCGAGGACGCCCTGCATGACCCCTAGGTTAGTGTCACTGAATGTGTCTTATCATAAGGAACAAGAATATATATGGTTTATGGGTGGGGATCTGTAAGGTTTCTGGAATATTTGGCCTTTTATGAAGTGGAGGGGGTTGGTCATGGCTCCGGCACATCCCGGGGGACCACAAAGTTGGTGTCACTGAATGCAACTTATCATAAGGAATGAGAATATATATGGTTTAGGGGTGGGGATCTGAATGGTTTCTGAGATAAATGGTCTTTTATGAAGTGGAGTGGATGGGGCTTGTCCCCGGCACATCCCGGGGGACCCCCAGATTGGTGTCACTTAATGCATCTTATCATAAGGAACAAGAATATATATGGTTTAGTGGTGGGGATCTGTAAGGTTTCTGAGATATAAGACATTTTATGAAGTGGAGGGGGGTGGGGCATGGCCCAGCACAACCTAGGGACCCCCCGGGTTGACATAAAAGCATATGGCTAACAGTAGTTTACTCAAGGAACATTTCTATGTAAATTTTGTCAATATATCTGCAATGACTTGGCAGTAAATGCCATTTTTCAGTTTTCCACATTATAAGTCACTGGAAACTCTAAGTTGCCATAGCAACAAAACTGAAAGGCCAAATTTCATAAACAAGAGGGCCCAGAGGGCCCTGAATCGCTCACCTGAGAATTAGTGTCTCTAGTACATTCTAGGCCCAAGGGCTATAATTTGAACAAACTTGGGTAATGGTCCACTAGATGAAGCTTCATACCAAATATCAAAGACCTCGACCTTCTGGTTTCAGACAAGAAGATTTTTAACGGTCTTCCCTATGGGGGGGGGGGGGGGGGGCTATATCAAAGATCTGGGCCTTGCGGTTTCAGAGAAGAAAAGTTTTTAATTCTGCTACATAAGCTTAGGTTAAACCAAAGGCCCCCTGGGCAGGGGCATATGCCCCAGGGCTATAATTTGAACAATCTTGGTAGAGGTCCACTAGATGAAGCTTCACACCAAATATCAAAGACCTGAGCCTTGTGGTTTCAGAGAAGAAGACTTTTAAAGGTTTTCCCTATATAAGTCTATGAAAAACAAAAAGGGTCCCAGGGCGGGGGCAATTTCGGCCCCAGAGCTATAATATGTACAATCTTGAAAGAGGTCCACTAGATGAAGGGGGGGGGGCATTTTTGGCCCCAAGGCTTTAATTTGAACAATCTTAGCAGAGGTCCACCAGGTAAAGCTTCACACCAAATATTAAAGACCTGGGCCTTGTGGTTTCAGAGAAGAAGATTTTTTAATGATTTTCCCTATATAAGCCTATGTAAAACCAAAGGCCTCCAGGCGGGGGCATTTTGAACCCCAGGGCTATAATTTGAACAATCTTGGAAGAGGTCCACTAGATGAAGCTTCACACCAAATATCAAGGATCTGGGCCTTGCGGTTTCAGAGAAGAAGATTTTTAAAGGTTTTCCCTGTATAATCCTATGTAAAACTAAAGGCCCCCGGGCGGGGGCATTTTTGGCCCCAAGGCTATAATTTGAACAATCTTAGTAGAGGTCTACCAGGTAAAGCTTCACACCAAATATTAAAGACCTTGGCCCTGTGGTTTCAGAGAAGAAGATTTTTTAATGGTTTTCCCTATACAAGCCTATGAAAAACCAAAGGCCTCCAGGCGGGGGCATTTTGGCCCCCAGGGCTATAATTTGAACAATCTTGGTAGAGGTCCACTAGATGAAGCTTCATACCAAATATCAAAGATCTGGGCCTTGCGGTTTCAGAGAAGAAGTTTTAAAGATTTTCCCTGTATAAGCCTATGTAAAACCAAAGGCCCCCCGGGGCGGGGGCATTTTTGGCCCCAAGGCTATAATTTGAACAATCTAAGTAGAAGTCCACCAGGTAAAGCTTCACACCAAATATTAAAGACCTGGGCCTTGTGGTTTCAGAGAAGAAGATTTTTTAATGATTTTCCCTATATAAAAAGTAGAAGTAAAACAAAGATCAGGAATTGATTCAATTAACTTACTTTACCAATAAAAGACACCAAAGGGAAAGAAATACAAACATTTAGCGACCAGACCATAATGGAAACCTAAACAAAGGAAGGCCATAAGGACAGTTACTTTCCCACAAAATGGCCATATGGCCATCCAAAACCAAAAGACACAAGTGATACACACAGTAAGTAACAAACAACAACATAAATAAATCGCCACAGAAGAGCCGCCTTGGAACGGTCAGTGGAAGATTTCCACTGGGGGGCTTAAATCGATTTTATGTGGCCACAATCCTCGCCCTTACTTCCGTCGCGATTTAGACAAATAATTTGTTCAGTCCGCATGAAGGCCTCCTAACTCATCAGTGCAACATTTCCGTGAACACAAAAATCAAAGAACCACAGAGGTGAGACAACGGTGAGGACTCGACAGCAAGAAACCACTGAAATGCTGGAGCAAAAGAAAACCAACAGTTAGACTCTGATGAGCCCGACCAGAGACAGAGCATCAGGCACCAACCAACATTATCTCTTTAATTTTCAATAAGCCGTCATAGAATCTGAGGCCTGACCCACCGGCGTGCAATTAAAGAGGGAAGCAAAGTTGCCAACCGTGATTGGGTTAACTACCATGCATGCAGTCTGTTGTATAATATCCATGTTGTACCCAATCTTTTTATATCAAAGAATGATTTTACGAAATTGGGTGCTGAAGTCATTGCAGTTATGTAAAACCAAAGGCCCCCTGGGCGGGGGGCAGTTTGGCCCCCAGGGCTATAATTTGAACAATCTTGGTAGAGGTCCACTAGATGAAGCTTCATACCAAATATCAAAGAACTGGGCCTTGCGGTTTCAGAGAAGAAGATTTTTAAAGTTTTCGTTTAAAAAATCTATTTTTAGCTCCTGTGACCTAGATGTGCAATGGACCGGAACCATTTGAACAACTTGAAAGGGGACCACCTAAGGATCATTCCTTTGAAGTTTAGTCAAAATCTGATCAGTGGTTTAGGAGGAGATGTCATTTGAAGAAAAAGTTTACGCACGCACACACACACGCACGGATGACGGACGAAAAGTGATCACAAAAGCTCACCTTGTCACTACATGACAGGTGAGCTAGAAACATAAAACCTGTAAAGGCAAAAATGGTGAATATTTTCATAAAGTCCCAGCCTCCTAGAGCATATGGTTTCTGAGGAGATGATTTTTTAAGTATTTTTTTTTCTACTTTTTGCATTTTGGTTTCCATGGCAACCAATAAAAATAAGCAGTAGGCCTTAAATCATATGGCAGATAGTAAATTGCCTATGGAACATTCCTATGAAAGTTTTGTCAAAATATCTGCAGAGGCTTGGCAGTAAATGCCATTTTTCAATTTTCCCAATTATAAGTCCATGAAAACTCTAAGTTGCCATAGCAAGCAAACTAATGAGCAAATTTTCATAAAAACACAAACTTTCAATCCCCCAGCCTAAGGATGCTACAAATAAAATTTGGGCCCAATGGATTCAGAGGAGATGTTGTTTGAAAGTTTTGACGGATGCAGACGACCCAGATGCAGACACAGACGACGGACAACTGCCTTTCCTATAAGCTCGTGATGAACTTTTGTTTCTGTGTCAAATTAAAGTACTGACAGCACTGGTGGGTTGATTAGCTTTCAGCTAGGGCTAGGAAAAATGGCATCTGTGACATCTGATCTGGAGCTACATTGTCAATGTCCCATTAGGGACCTTAGACATATGTTTTACCCATTCAATAAAACACATCATAGATAAACCTATATCAATTCAAGAAAAACCCAGCACATGAACCAAGTCCAGGTCTCACAGATTACCCTCAGTGCACAGCACTATTCTAGAATGGTGTGGCTATGAATAAATTAGCATTGCGAAACTTAAATTGTCAGCGATAGTAACATGGCGTAAGAAGAAGAAATCAGATTTATCTTAAAGCAATCTTGAGTCAACTGACAAACAATCAAACCCAAGAGAACAACTAATTAATCATTTGATATTAACCCTTATCTTGCTGAATATTCATTTAAGCCACACCCATTTCTGTCTATCATCCAATCAAATTACTTGATGTAACTTATTGCTACAAACTTATAAAATGAATGCTAAACAGTGCAGATCCTGATCAGATGGCTTCTTCAGAAGTCATCTGATCTGGATCTACACTGTCTGCAAAGATAGGGGTTGTCATGAACAGCAAGATACAGGTTAACTGCAAGACAAAGATAAGCATGTCACTGCATGTGTAATCAAATATATCCATAACAGTTACATGGCTCCAAATATAGGGTAGTTACGAGGATAAAAATAGCCATCGGAAGAGATGGCAAATCCCCCGACCAAAAGCCAATATGGCCTTCAGAAGATTGTTCACCAATAGAAAGTGCACCAGAATTAAACCAGCAATATATCACAAAAGTATTGCAGTTATGGCCATCAAAAGATTATACTGTCAGGGGAGATAACTAAACAAGAGGGCCATGATGGCCCAGGATCGCTCACCATATCCATGGAGTAACAAGTGGGCCCCAGGGAGGGCCATTATTGACCCCAGGGCTGTAATGTGCATAATGCTGAGGGAGGTCTAAAAAGGTGGAGCTTCATACCAAATATCAACAAAGGCTATAATTTGAACAATCTTTGCAAAGGTCCACTAGGTGGAGCAACACACCAAATATCAAAGACCTGGGCCTTGCAGTTTCAGAGAAGAAGATTTTTTTAAAGATATTCCCTACAAATGCCTATGTAAAACCAAATGGCCCCCCCCCCGGCGGAGGCATTTTTGGCCTCAGAGCTATAATTTAAACAATCTTGATAGAGGTCCACTAGATGAAGCTTCACACCAAATATCAAAGACCTGGGCCTTGCGGTTTCAGAAAAGAAGATTTTCAAAGATTAGCTCTATATAAGTCTATGTAAAACCAAAGGGCCCCGGGGCGGGGGCATTTGTGGCCTGGGGGCTATAATGTGAACAATCTAATGGTAGAGGTCCACTAGATGAAGCTTCATACCAAATATCAAAGACATGGGCCTTGCAATTTCGGAGAAGAAGATTTTCGAAGTTTTCGTTATGTGAGTCTATGTAAAATGAAAGGGTCTCAGGGTGGGGGCATTTTTGGCCCCAGGGCTATAATTTGAACAATCTTGATAGAGGTCCACTAGATGAAATTTCACACCAAATATCAAAGACCTAGGCCTTGTGGTTTCACAGAAGAAGATTTTTAAAGATTTCCCTATATAAGTCTATTTAAAACCAAAGGGCCCCCGAGACGGGGGCATTTTTGGCCCCAGAACTATAATTTGAACAATCCTGGTAGGATTCCACCAGATGAAGCTACATACCAAATATCAAAGACCTGAGCCTTGCGGTTTCAGAGAAGAAGATCTTTCAAGATTTTCCCTATATAAGCCCATGTAAAACCAAAGGGCCCCCAGGCGGGGGCATTTTTGATCCCAGGGCTATAATTTGCACAATCTTGGTAGAGGTTTACAAGATGAAGCTTCATACCAACAAACAAAGACCTGGACCTTGAGGTTTCAGAGTAGAAAATTTTTAAAGATTTTCCCTATATAAGCCCATGTAAAACCAAAGGGCCCCGGGGCGGGGGCATTTTTGACCCCAGCACTATAATTTGAACAATCTTGGTAGCGGTCCACAAGATGAAGCTTCATACCGCATAGCAAACTCTTGGGCCTTGCGGTTTCAGAGAAGAAATTTTTTAAAGATTTTCCCTATATAAGCCGATGTAAAACCACAGGGCCCCCGGGCGGGGGCATTTTTGACCCCAGCACTATACTTTGAACAATCTTGATAGGGGTCCACTAGATGAAGCTTCATACCATATATCAAATACCTGGGCCTTGCGGTTTCAGAGAAGAAGATTTTTAAAGATTTTCCCTATATAAGCCCATGTAAAACCAAAGGGCCCCAGGGCGTGGCATTTTTGGCCCCAGCACTATAATTTGAACAATCTTGGTAGGGGTCCACTAAATGAAGCTTCATACCAAATATCAAAGACCTGGGTCCTGCGGTTTCAGAGAAGAAGATTTTTTAAGATTTTCCCTATATAAGCCCATCTAAAACCAAAGGGCCCCCGGGCGGGGGCATTTTTGGCCCAGCACTATAATTTGAACACTTTTGGTAGGGGTCCACTAGATGAAGCTTCATACAATATATCAGAGACCTGGGCCTTGCGGTTTTAGAGAAGAAGATTTTTAAAGATTTTCCCTATATAAGCCCATGTAAAACCAAAGGGCCCCGCGGCAGGGCATTTTTGGCCCCAGCATTATAATTTGAACAATCTTGGTAGGGGTCCACTAGATGAAGCTACATACCAAATATCAAAGACCTGGGCCTTGGGGTTTCAGAGAAGAAGATTTTTTAAGATTCTCCCTATATAAGCCCATGTAAAACCAAAGGGCCCCAGGGCGGGGCCATTTTTGGCCCCAGCACTATAATTTGAACAATCTTGGTAGGGGTCCACTAGATGAAGGTTCATACCAAATATCAAAGACCTGGGCCTTGTGGTTTCAGAGAAGAAGATTTTTTAAGTTTTTGGTGAAAAAAAATCTATTTTGGGCTCCTGAGACCCAGATGTGCAACGGACCGGAACCATTTGAACAACTTTGAAAGGGGACCACCTAAGGATCATTCCTGTGAAGTTTGGTCAAAATCCAATCAGTGGTTTAGGAGGAGATGTCGTTTAAAGAAATTGTTTACGCACGGACACACGGACGGACGGACGCACGCACGCACGCATGACGGACGACGGACAAAAAGTGATCCCAAAAGCTCACCTCGTCACTACGTGACGGTGAGCTAAAAACCAGGGCACTCAGAAATGTCGTTCTTGCGCATGACATGCCTGCTTAAGCTCATGTATTTCTGTATAAAGTACCATCAATATGTCTCAAAGGGTATTGGAGATATGGTGATCACAAGCAGGTCATACTGTTATATTAAAAGGGTAGATAACTCAAATACCACAGCACCAACAGTTGTGGTTCTTGCACATGACATCCCTTCTGTACCTTGTATACAATAGTGCCAAGTTCCTTCAATATATCTCAAAGGGTGTTGGAGTTATGGCCATCACGAGGTTATATTGCCAGGGGAGATAACTAAAAAACCAGAGCACCCACCCAGAGTTGTAATTCTTGAGCATGACACGCCTGCTTAACCTCATGTACATCTGCATCAAGTACCACAAATATGTCTCAAAGGGTATTGGAGGTACAATGATCACAAGGTTGTCATACTGTTACATTTGGAAGGGGAGATAACTCAAATATCATAGCACCCAGAGTGGTTCTTAGGCATGAAGTGCCGTCTCAACCTTGTACCCTCAATATATCTCAAAGGGTATTGGAGTTATGGCCATCACAAGGTTATATTGTCAGGGGAGATAATTAAAAAACCAGGGCACCAAGAGTTGTGGTTCTTGCATGTGACACACCTGCTTAACCTCATGTACAACTGTACCAAGTATCATCAATATATCTCAAAGAGTGTTGGAGATGTGGCCATCACAAGGTAGTGATTCTATATTATTGGAAGGGGAGATAACTAAAAAACCATGGCACCCAGAGTTGTGGTTCTTGTGAATGACACACCGTCTCGGCCTTGTGAAAAACTGTGCGAGGTATCATTAATATATCTTAAAGGGTATTAGAATTATGGCCATCACAAGGTTGTCACTCTATTTTATTGGAAGGGGAGATAACTCCAAAACCATGGCAACCAGAGTTGTGGTTCTTGTGCATGACATGCCGTCTCAGCCTTGTGAACAACTGTGCCAGGTACCATCAATATATCTCAAAGGGTATTGGAGTTATGGCCATCACAAAGTAGTCATTCTATTTTATTAAAAGGGGAGATAACTAAAAAAGTATGGCATCCAGAGTTCTGGTTCTTGCGCATGACACGCCATCTCAGCCTTGTGAACAATTGTGCCATGAACCATCAATGACTCTCGAAGGGTATAGGAGTTATGGCCATCACAAGGTTGTCACTCTATTTTATTGGAAGGGGAGATAACTCCAAAACCATGGCAACCAGAGTTGTGGTTCTTGTGCATGACATGCCATCTCAGCCTTGTGAACAACTGTGCCAGGTACCATCAATATATCTCAAAGGGTATATGAGTTATGGCCTTCACAAAGTAGTCATTTTATTTTATTAAGAGGGGAGATAACTAACAAAGTATGGCATCCAGAGTTCTGGTTCTTGCGCATGACACGCCGTCTCAGCCTTGTGAACAATTGTGCCAAGAACCATCAATGAAACTCAAAGGGTATAAGAGTTACGGCCATCACAAGGTTGTCACTCTATTTTATTGGAAGGGGAGATAACTCCAAAACCATGGCAACCAGAGTTGTGGTTCTTGTGCATGACATGCCGTCTCAGCCTTGTGAACAACTGTGCCAGGTACCATCAATAAATCTCAAAGGGTATTGGAGTTATGGCCATCACAAAGTAGTCATTCTATTTTATTAAAAGGGGAGATAACTAAAAAAGTATGGCATCCAGAGTTCTGGTTCTTGCGCATGACACGCCCTCTCGGCCTTGTGAACAATTGTGCCAAGAACCATCAATGAATCTCAAAGGGTATAGGAGTTATGGCCATCACAAGGTTGCGTCTACGGACGGACGGACGGACGCCAGGCTGATCGCTATATCCCCCGAACCTATTCGGTCGGGGGATAATAAAAGGATCATTCCAAATTCTTATTTCTCATCACGTGAATAAGTCCATGTAATGAACATCCTTCCAAACCCCCCTTTATATACAGAAAACTGGGGTTTATGGGGATATACATTATTTTTCTTATTTGTGCTCAAAGACATAGGTTGTGGGTACTGGTCAGAAGCACCTCAATGAGGCGGTTCTAACGAGCACCTGCAACCTATGATTGCAGTAAAAAATACAAAAATATCACAGATTTTCATCAAAAAAGGAACCATTTCGAAGATTTGAAAAATGTGTTATGTCGCATGGGTGAGTTATTGTAATGTTCATAAGCAACCCTATTGTGGGTACTTGATAGAATCAGCTCAATATCGAGATTATTCTAACATGTACCCATGACATAGGTTACTGAAAGGAAATGTGGAAAGTTGTTCCTAGTTATCCTAGTTACTTCCCGGACCATTGTGTTTAGTACCGTAATGGCTGCAACTCTCCTCGGTTGTGTCACTCCAATCACATGGCCTTCTGCACCCCAACCTGCCTCTAACAAATACTGAAACAAAATAAACTATCTAATTAAGGGGAATGGGAACACTTGGCAGATTTTTCTACCATTTTTCAAAGGGAGACAACTTTTGGGACTTCCTGTTCACTTTCTATAAGCCCTATCCCACTGAAAAAGGGGTCTACTCTTAAAGGAAAGAATTTGCTTCTCAGGAGCAAATTCTTTACCTATAAGAGTTTACCCCTATTGACATGGGAGACAAAATTTTTTTGCAGGAATTGCCTCCCCTGAAGGTGTTCCCATTCCCCTAAGTTATGGAGGACTTTTCTATTTCAACACAATATGGAACACTAATCAAATCTGTCCATTTAATGTTGCAAAGATGATGAAGATTGCTCCTGAAAGTTGGAAAGTTGTGACTGAATCTTTATTCAACACGAGTAAGATTATCTTTGAAGTGCAAGAACATGTAACAGTCATCCTCTCTAACTGGTAAAATTTCTCTGACAAGCTCCCCACACCCACCCCCCTCTTGCATTTAATATGAGAAATCTGTCCCAGATAATCACAACATATTAACCTTAACCATGCTTAAAAACTGAAAATCCAGATCAGCTTGGTTCTTGCCGACCATCTGATCAGGATCTATACCGTTTCCATTCTGCTTTGGAATCCATGGTAAAAATTGAAATCATACGCAAACATGGCTTTAAATAGGGAAGGAGGGTAGCAATGATTAGGTAACATGCGGTTTGTGATTAACTCAATAATACGTACCAGACAGCCTAAAAACACTAAATGTGGCATCTCATCAGGGTCTACACTGTTTACTCAGGCGTGTCTGTCCGAACAAATGCAGTAAATATGGTATTCCCATTAACCACAGCATTAAGTTCCCAGAATGCAGATGTCCCTTTTTAATGTCCCATTGTAATTTTCAATTAAACCATCGTTTAAACCATTTTTGGACAAGTGAAATTTCATTTGGACAAGTTGATTTTTACTCTGCACCTGTCATTGGACAAGAAAAAGAAAGTGATTTCCACAGGTCTGTACTGACCCAAAGTTTATTGGTCAATGAGCCGCTTTGTTGGGTGATTTTGAGCTTTGTGCATACCGCATTTACCCTAGGTATTCAGGACCTCAAATCCTTACCCTAGTTGTTAAAAAATTTAAACGTATGATTTACTATAAAAGATTATGTCTAACAACAGCTCAATGAGAGTTGAATGATGTAGACCCTGATGAGATGACACATTCTACAGTGTCTCGTCTGGGCCTATACTATTTGCTTAGGTATGTCTGGTATGTCCATTCAAATTCATACAGAAAGCACAGTTCAAGTCTGTTTTTGTTTGTATTGGAGTTGAACGGCCCAGTCAACGCTACATAGCTCATTTTTGAGCCGGTCAGTTAACCTATCCTCACTTTTCCTGGGCAGACTTATACGTAAACGGTTAACCAGTACAGTGCACATTCTTTCGCCAGAAACTGACAACTGCTCTTCTTGGATCAGCCAAAGCGAGAGGATGAGAGTAGAAAAGATTTCATGATCAATCTCCACGAAAGAATGTTGCCGACCCCTGCAGGTATTGAACCCCCGTCCTCCTGATTACCAGTCAGACGCCCATCCAACTGAGCTCCTGAGGTGAGCAACAGTTCATGTCTGAAGGCAGATTTTCAATTGATGTTACACATATAAAGATACTCACCTGCGGTATCTGAGTACTTTTCCCACAGCCAGTGGAACCAACAATGACCACGGTCTGGTACTTCTCCACCATATACAGGATATGATTCCTCAGCTGAAAATATAACCTTATGTTTACTAACCCTTCTCTTGCTGAATATTCATTTAAGCCACACCCATTTCAGACTTTGAACCAATCAGATTACTTGATGTAATTTATTCCTACAAATTCATAAACTGAATGTCAAACAGTGTAGATCCTGATCAGATGGCTTCTTCAGAAGCTATCTGATCTGGATCTACACTGTTTCCAAAGATAGGGGTTATCGTGAACAGCATGATAAGAGTTAACAACAATCAACCAATGGTACAGCCCAAAAATATAGGCCTACATTGGCCCAGTATACTGATGCTAGCTGGGCTTTGCCTGTGTGTGCATGCATGCTAGTGCATTTTCATTATTAACCGTTTTTGTACCAAATGGAATCTTCCTCCTTATATATGGCAGGAGTTTCAAAATTTAGGGGTATCTGGTTGTGTTTTCTTCAAAATTGATTTGGAAAATGGCTGAACTTTTTGCAAATTGTGTAGACCCTGTTCTGGGCCTGCACTATTTGCCAGGGTACCCATTTTGAGGTTTCCGGTACAAAATGGGTTAGTTGAAACTTGCAAATATTTCTGTAAATATTTGAGGGCCACAGTTAATTAATTGGCCAGGAGATTCTAACAAATATTCACAACATTAATTTTGTTTCTCTGAGTATTAAATAAAGTATTTCTGAATATATCAGTTAATCTGTCTCATCCTGAGATAAGTATTTGTTCCAATGAAAACTGTCATTATTAATTGACTACACTGTATTGATCCAAGGTCATCAGTATTAACACCAGGTCAACCAATATTAATCAGAGGTCAAATGATATTGGTTGAGGTCAAACATCAATAATCATGTTTTTAAATTGTGTCAATTAATAAAATTGTCATTAATCACGTAATTTCGTTTTGGCCAAGTTACAGGTCAGAGGTCTGCTGTATTGGCCTCGATCAAATACAAATATTTTATTAAGACATCAAGACCTTTGTTGTTATATTAACCCATTGCATGTGGGAAACCCCTGAAGGGGTACCTAGACAAACAGTGCAGGCCCAGATCAGACGCCACAGAATGCAGCATCTGATCAGAGCCTACACTATTTGCTAACAGAATTTTCCGTCCAAAATCAAATAAAAGCGAAAAATTAGGCCTGACACCCCTCATTTGACAAATGAACTTGTCCAACATATAGCAATGGAAGAGTCCACTAGCATACAATGGGTTAAAACTTGGTATGTAAAGTTTAACCCCTATCCTCCTGAACACAACAACCCCTACCTTTGCAAACAAGTGTACATGACTAATGAAATGATCAAACCATCTACAATGTGTGTCATGCAGTTTGTGAATTGATTGAATACATTATATCAAATAATTTGATGTGGCTGAATTAATTTATTCAGCAGTATAAGGGTTAATGTACCTTAAAGACTGGTAGTTTCTGCCTTTGTTGTTCTATAGATAAGGCAACATTAGGGTTGTACACCGCAAGCTGTACTTCTGATTCATTTGATGACTTTCTTTCCTCCTCAATGGAAACACCAGGTGCTTCTGTACCTAAAACAACATAAAAGTGAGTGAATTGATGCATGCAGGAGATCTTTTTCCTCCACTGTTACAAGGGGCTGGGCACTTTTGTGATGTCAAATTTGCTTTCAAGTATATAGATACCCCACAAAAATCTACTCTAATTTGCTCCAAATTCTCACCTCTTAACCCTTATCTGGCTGAATGATTAAGTTAGCCACACCCATTTCTGACTTCATCACTTCTGTTGGTCCTACAATTTACTGGAACATTTACTGAAGCTTCTGGCTCTTCTGTGGCGATTTATTTATGTTGTTGTTTGTTGCTTACTGTGTGTATCACTTGTGTCTTTTAATTTTGGATGGCCATATGGCCATTTTGTGGGAAAGTAACTGTCCTTATGGCCTTCCTTTGTTTAGGTTTCCATTATGGTCTGGTCGCTTAATGTTTGTATTTCTTTCCCTTTGGTGTCTTTTATGGATGGAGTAAGTTAATTGTATCAATTCCTGATCTTTGTTTTACTTCTACTCTGGATAGGACTGGAAAAGGCTACTCGTCGATAACAGCCATTTTCAATTTACCAGACAGGGTCCGGAAAACCAAGTGCTCAAGTGTAATTAATTGAAATGTGTGTGAGATCTGTGTGAGAAATAATATTAATATATGTTAAAATGTTATTTAGGGAGAGACATGACACAATCTGTCTATCTGCCTGCCTGCCTATCCTATCGATAATGTATATTAAATACACTCCAGAACTGCAGCATGAAAGTCAGGAATCATGTAATTACTGTAGGGATCTTCTCTGACCTTCACAGGGGATGGTTCTCCCTCCAAAGGGGGTGAGGCGAGGCAGGGGCAAATGGTGCCAGTGAAGCATGTTCAGACACCAAAATTTTATCACTGCTGCTGGGAATCCTACCACGGACTGCAAGCATTAAATCTGCAGTATTATTCATGTTTGACTTTGACATCTTGGAATACAAAAGACAGGCTCTTGATTAGTAAATTGATCAGTAGACTCCTTTTTTTGCAAATTTATTAAGACATCACGAAAACATGCCCTTGAATCCCACTTTTGTATAGTAAAACTGGGGGTTTACAGGGGTTAACCGCATTTTTCTTATTTATTGCTGCCCTAAAATATAGATTGTGGGTACTTCTAACGTGTACCCACAATCTATATTTTGAGCAGAAATCAGAAAAATATCACAATTTTTCATCTTACAATTTTCATTTTATCGCTGAATTTAATGATCAAACTGCCTACCTACATGATCCACTGGCACTACAGACTCATACCTGTGATAATTTTTCTAACTGTATGAGGGAGATTTGCAATTGTGATGAGGGAGATGTAAAGAATATATAGGGAAATTCTCAGTTCAAATGAGGGGGACTCCAAAAATAGACCAAAATTTTAACAAAATTTAGCATAAATTGGACAAAAATTAGCATCAAAATGAGGAAGTCTCCCTCCTGATGAGGGAAGTATCACAGGTACGTACAGTACTTTATCATTCCTTTTTTTGTTGTTGTTGTTGTTGTTTTAAGCTGTTGCTGGGTATTTTCTCTTTACTTAAATTACAGTTTAAAGCCGTCATTTATACACATATAATAATTGTAATTTATTTGTTTCTTTATAAATTATTTTTTTGTTTTTATAAATTCATTTATTTATCTATACTGTTCTTGTGGGGTATAAGGGTAGTCACCTTTCTGTAGATGAGGTGTCATCCCAATATACAATATGTCATAATGATGTTCCTACATACAATGTGTCATACCGATATTTATTATACCCACTTTTTCGAAGAAAATTTGGGTATATTGTTTTCGTAGAGCTGAGTGGGCGTCAGTCCGTCTGTCTGTCACATTTCTTGAAAATGGATCTCCTCTGCAGCCACTCAAGTTACACTTTTGAAACTTTGCATGCGGATAGTACATGGTATGTAGATGGCAGTGGACTACTTTTCTGTGACCTTGACCCAAACATGGCCCCAAGGTCAAAGGTCAAAAAGTATGATTCTGCCATATCTCCTAAAATATTTGAGTTACACTTTTGAAACTGTGCTTATTGGATGGCCCTTGGAATATAGAATAAAATGGGCTACTTTTGGGATGACCTTTACCTCAACATGACCCCAAGGTCAAGGTAAAAAAGTATGATTTTGCCATATCTTCTAAACTATTGGAGTTACACTTCTGAAACTTTGTTTATTGGATGGCCCTTGGAATATAGAATAAATTGGGCTACTTTTGGTGTGACCTTGACCTCAACATGACCCCAAGGTCAAAGGTAAAAAATATGACTTTGCCAAATCTCTTAAACAATTGGAGTTACACTTCTGAAACTTTGCTTATTGGATGGCCCTTGGAATATAGAATATATTAGGCTACTTTTGGTGACCTCGACCTCAACATGACCCCAAGGTCAAAGGTCAATAAGTATTATTTTGCAATATCTTCTGAAGTATTGGAGCTACACTTCTGAAACTTTGGCTATTGGATGGCCCTTGGAATATAGAATAAATTGGGCTACTTTTGGTGTGACCTTGACCTCAACCTGACCCCAAGGTCAAAGGTCAAAAAGTATGACTTTGTCATATCTTCTAAACTATAGGAGGTACACTTCTGAAACTTTGCTTATCAGTTAGAATGTTCTTTGCAGCTTTTTTTTAACTTACATGTAGTTTTGGCTACCTAATACATATAGTCATTAGTGTTATCCATAGAAAAAGCGGGTATTTGAGATGGTTTACCATCGACTGTGCAATCTAGTTTAGAATTGAACTAGGGCAGGGACTTAAAATTTTCTCCAGAAATGATATGAAATTTTACCAACAAAGTTCACAATGGTTGAAAAAGTCAGTTTTGAAACTTGAAAAGTGCTTGATTCCAACTTCCATCCCCCCCCCACCCCACACACCAAAAAAAAAACCACTAAAGATGACTGATATTTACCTTTGAAGATGACAACATAGATCCTGATAGCCCCCAGAAGAATGGTAAGGTTAAAAAGTTTTGGTCATTCGTAAAGTCCCTAAAAAAGGATGCATTTAGGATCACTTCACTAAGGGAAAACAGACTCGCATGATAAGGCTAATATATGCAATAAACAGTTTCAATCTGCATTTATGCGAGAAACTGACGGTGAGCTATCATCTAAAGGTAATAGTCCATTCCTTACTATGGCGGACATAACAGTTGACCCCAAGGGAGTCACTAAACTGTTGGGTAAGCTCAAAATACATAAGGCATCTGGACCAGATGGCCCGAATGCCAGGATGATTAAGGAATGTAGTGCTGAAATTTCTCCTGTGCTGGCCTTTATTTTCGACGAATCACTTGCCCAGGGAACAGTACCAGATGAGTGGAGACAAGCAAATGATACCCCGGTCTATAAAAAGGGGGAAAATATGATGCAGCAAATTATAGACCAGTGTCGCTAGCATGCATCTGTTGCAAAACCCTGGAGCATATATTAGTTAACAGCATTAACAAGCATTTAGCCTTTGAGAGCATTCTTCCTGACTGTCAACATGGTTTCCGTAGTCAAAGGTCTTGCGAAACACAACTAGTCCAATTCTTCCATGGCATTGTGAGCAATCTGGATGGGGCCATAAACCGTGGCCACAAACAGTCTGACTTGATCATCATGGATTTCGCCAAGGCCTTTGACAAGGTACCTCACAGAAGGCTATTGTACTTATTGGACTACTATGGGATAAGAGGATCCACACATAGTTGGATTAGCTCATGGCTCTCAGGGCGCTCTCAACAAGTTGTACTTGATGGCCAAGCATCTGATCCAGTCCCTGTTCTATCCGGTGTCCCACAAGGTTCAGTCCTTGGACCGGTCCTCTTTTTGGTATTCATCAATGACCTCCCTGATAATATCAGGTCATCTGTCTGTTTGTTTGCTGATGATTGTGTCCTGTATAGGGACATATATTCTCCTTCTGACTGTCGCATTTTACAAGATGACCTGGATCGACTTGCACAATGGGAAGCAGATTGGCAGATGAAGTTCAATGTAGCCAAATGCCATTCGATGAGGGTGTCACGATACCTTCTGGACAAGCAAATTAAATATGATTATACACTTCACCAGCAAACTTTGGAGCAGGTTCATTCCGCCAAATATCTTGGTATCACCATCACTGATGATCTCGATTGGGGTCAACATATCTCGGAAATAACATCTAAAGCAACTAGGACCTTAGGATCCCTTAGACGTAATTTGGCTTTTGCACCTCGGCAGACAAAGGATGCTGCATATAAAACATTGATTCGCCCTCAACCTGAATATGCATCACCCATTTGGCACCCCTATGTTAAAACTCAGATTCAGCAGGTGGAAAAAGTGCAGAGGACAGCTGCTTGATGGACCTGCAGACGATAGCGAAATAGAAGTAGTGTTGGTGACATGCTTGATGAGCTAGAGTGGCCATCCCTGGAGACCCGTCATGAGCAGTCCTCCTTAACCTTCTTCTACAAGATACATTCTGGTACAGTATCAATTAACAAGGATAGGTACTTGACCCCTGCAACAGTGTCAACCCGGACAAGGGCATCAAGAGCAAATAACTCACCTATATAATTTTGACCCCTGAAACCGCAATTTTGTATTGTAAAACTGGTGTTTATAGGGGTTTAATGTTTTCTAATATCTGTCCAAAACATACATTGTTGGTACTCGTATAAAGAGAAATGCTTCGCCGAGGATGTTCTAACAAATACCCACAATTTAAGTTTTGAGCGAAATATGAAAAATACAGAATTTTTCTGTCAGAAAATTATCAGATTTTAGGGTAAAATTTAAATTTATTTGAATACTCATTTTCTTAATGGTCAGAATAGGATAGACCCTGATCATATGCTCTTCTAACAGAATCAGAATTGTTTACTGGTGACACGTCCTTAGACAATCCTTCACGAGGAGGGGGTGGGAACCCTAACTGAAACCAACGAGAAACGAGTGTGTAAAAACAGTGTTAGTTGTGTGCAACAAAGCGAGCCAAGGTCACTGGACTGCCTTTTGTTTATACCAGGTTGATTGGTTGCTATGGGCGAGATAGTCCGAATGAAAAACCAAGGTAATATACGGGAGGATCGAAGTTTGAAGACGTAAGCGACTTGACCGGTTTTTATTGCTATAAATAGCAATATATTAAAAAGTTGGTAGCAAAATAATCAAACAACATTTGATGAATAAACTGTCAGAAACAAACATGAAAATTAACGGGCAAACATCGGCAGAGCTTATTATTTATTGAATGACCCATTTCCTAGTCATTTTCAAAATGGCACTTAAGTTCGAGGATGCAGTTGTCATGGGGATCATTAAGGTGTTGTGCGGGGTAAAAATAAAATGAAGGCATGTAATTGATAACAATATACTTTTATTGTAAATAACATAAATTTTACCAGAAATCATTTGGAAAATGGTGATTTTTTTTCACCCATTCTCCATTTGTGCTCAAAAGTTTATTCTTCTTCTAGATACCTGTTTAGTTCATTCTGTTCTATTCCATACGAGTCCAAAAAATTCGCTGCATTTTATAATTTGTTCATTGATATCTACTTCAAATGAGAATTAGATGTCCCAAGAACAAGAACAATTACCGAAATTTTTGATTATTATGGTTTTAATATTTCTTAAGAGCATCACATTCAGTACTGCTCTTCATTTCCCAGAAGACAAATGAAGCCTCTGAAGTAATAAGGACAGCAGGTATGTTTAGTTAAAGAATTTTCCCACATTGAGCCCCATACGAAAATAATGGATAAAAGGTCTGCTGGTATGTGTCAACAGTATACAAAGGACGCTTGATATTTCTGCCAGAATGTGTATGAATGAAGAAATCATTGGGTTAAAGTTGGGTGCAAAAGTATTAGCAAAAATGGCTGAATTGTTGTAACTATTTAATGTCTCAAGCAATTAAAAAGTGACCTCTCTGATCGGCATCGCAAGAATATTATACTGCCAAAATATTGGCTTGTATTTGTGGTTTGTTTTTGTTGATTCACGAGAGAATAGCATCAGTAGCAATGGATATATTTATAAAAAAAAATGATGTCATCGAACTTGCGTCACCCTCGAAGTTGGGTAACGTCACTATACGAATGAGCAAAGTACCCGGATAAGGAAAATTGCGAATGGTGTGAAAAAATTCGGGCCGAAACCACCCACCAATTTGGCCAAAACTACCCACCCCCAAAATTGGACCGAAAAGACTCATGTCGAAACGACCCAGAACCGAAACCCCCAGGGCCGAAACGACTCAGGACCGAAACGTCCCCAGTGGAATAGTCTTCCCTCTTCTGTGGTGAATGCTAAGACTGCAGAGGAGTTCAAAGCCCATACAGTGTAAGATTGAGACTCAGAGGTATGCGTTTTAGTATACCTCTGTTATTCAGATTGTAAATAGTTTTAAGGACTCATCCAGTGACTCCTCTTTTTTTTTTTTTTTTTTTTTTTTTTCAGCTAAATTCTAAATTTAGCTACGCACCCAACTGAGGTAATGGCCAAATATGACCGACTCAGTATAAGAAGATAGATAGATAGTCCCGCGACCACGAAAACTAAATACATCAATCAAAGTAAAGTTTAAACGGTAACATCAACAAACCTGGTTTCCAAAATCGAGGCTTTGTCGTTTTGTTATTCATTCTGTCAACTCTTAACAGACTGACATGTCTTCGTTTGTGAACGAAATTCAAATGTATATTATAAATTATTTCATGGCAGACGCATGCTCTGTGTCAAGAAGACGCTTCTTTCGCTAGGGTCGGGTATGAAACACCCTTCCCGATCCCGATCCCGATCCGAAAATCCCCGATCCAAAATTTTCTATTTGCCCTAATTCATTAATAAGAATATATTTTAAACGTTTTTTGTGTTTATTTTATTACTTTTAAGTATTTTAATCATTATTTATCTATATTTTGTTTAAATATGTCCAATTTGTGATTTTATCCTAAATTATTCCTCTCTCAGGGGTATGAAACAACAACAAACAAACAAATAAAGAACATATTAGATACTGGGATGCAGGAAAAAAATATGCTGATTTTTAGTTTTCCTTTGTTTTGGAAGACACAAATCTCCTAGTCTCCTCAATAAAGTTTTCCAACTGCAATAATGTGCCAACAAGAGACTCTACATGGCTTTCATAGACCAGGAGAAGGCATTTAATCAAGTACCCTGGAAGATTATCTGGTTGGCACTGCAAACTTGGAGTGGCCAACTGGATTTTGCAACCGGTCGAGGGGGTGTACATGTATGCTAATGTGGGGAACCGTGTCCGTGTTCATCAAGGCTCTATTCTCAGCCCACTGCTTTTCATCAGTGTGCTTGAAAAACAGAAGTGAAGGCAATGACACACAAGTTCCACTCTGGAGTCCCCTGGGAGGACCTGTATGCTGATGACCTTGTCATCATAGCTGAATCGCTTGAGGAAAGTGCCAGGAGGCGCTTCACTTGGAAAGAAGCAATGGAGGAGAAAGGGCTGAGAGATAATGTCGGAAAGATGAAAATCATAGTCTATGGTACTGGCCTAGCCCCCTGCATCTGTGGTACTGGCCTAGACCCACTGCAGAGGCCAGGTGAGTTCCCATGTGCTGTATGTCACACTGGAGTGGGCAATACATTTCGCAATGGCTGCATGTTCTGGGAGCACGAGAAATTCAGTGGGCTAATGCGCTTGACAGAGAACCCTGATTATCGGTGTACACAGTGCCAAAGAACTACACGCCCCTTAGACGGCAGACCCAGGGGGGTACTATGAACGTTGCCTGCTACATATGTAACAGGGTGAGTTCCATTCAGTGATAATGCTATACGGTTCGGTTCGGAATACGGGTTCCGCTCTTTAGACTTTACATAATCTCGTTACTCAAAAGAATATTTTTCTTTTTTTTCGAAAAACTAATTTCTTCGACTTCTATCAGCTAATTGATGATTTGCTGTGGGAAATAATCAAATTGGGATGGAAAGTTAGGTGGTATCGAAGAAGGGGAATGAAATGTAAATTTATTTAATTTTGGTAACGAGATTTTCTTTTTCTCGTCTGGTCGTTGGTAGAAAAGCACGCATTCAGATTGTTTGTTGTTTTTTTACGATTTTACAAAATAAGAGGGCAGTTACTCTTTGCCAATGGTTGGTGTTCACGGAGAACCTCTGAAGTAAATGTGAGATGTGCAAGGGAGTCCTTGCTTAGGACTTCCAAATGCTTAGTGAGAGATAATAAAATCAACCAGAACCTGACATCGTGGGTCGTTCCATTTTACCATGTCTTCCACCCCATCACATTTGGCGCTGCGAGCATCAACGTTGGTTTCTCTTGTGCTATGAATGGTACCAGAATATCGAGGGCTGTCCGCGAAACTGCGATTGAACGAGTGACTACATTTCATTTGGTTTCTACAGAATAAACAAGTGACATTACATTCTACAGAATGAACGAGTGACATTACATTCTACATGACCTACCAGACTATCTACGAATTAGACAATTAGTGCCCTCTGTGTAGTGCAATTTTGTATGCTGTGCCAATTTTTGCCAGTCTGAGGCTATATAGCTTGTCCCATCAGTGTCTCCATAAGCAGCTTCGATGTAGGTGTCCGATTTTCTGTCCGTACCATTTCATTCCCATTGTGTTATTCATTGTTGATTGATGTGCCTTGATAGGTCTAACAGGAAGTAAGGGTTACATTTTATCTTGACAGATTTTCCTGTTGGTTTTTATGGCAGATAAAGCGACTGTGTTTTTTTTTTGTGTTTTAATATGCTATAGTGCATTTCTATTAGCTCCTTTCGTTAGTTTTAGGGCTTAGTTCTTAAGCAGTTGTACATCTATGCATGTATTACAAATCTCAGTGTTTCAGACTCTGTTTGCCACTAATAATAGTATATTAGGTTGATTGGCCTAATAGTATTTATGTCTTGTAGGAAATTTCAGAAATACTTAGACCGCAAGGCTTATTCTCCAGTTCCGGGGAAGCTGGTGCTTCTTTCAGACAGCAAAGGTCGTTATTTGCAGCCTTTTTGTCCATCAAACTACTCAGTTGAATTTATATATCAGTCAGGACTAAGGCTAGCAGAGGGTTTATACAAGTTGCAAAGACGCATTGATAATGACAGTGAACGTAATGTCATAGTTTTTTACTACGTATGGCTTGGTACTTGCGATGTTACTCTCAAAGCAGGTAGAGATATAAAATTAAGGCACCAGTCTGAAGCTGATTTTTTTAGTTACATAGCTGAACAGATTAATAGATACTACAACCTAGTAAGCCGTTATACAAATGTAAGATTAGTTTTTCTAGAAACTCCTCCATATTCAATTGTAGAATACAACCGCACCAAGGGCTTGGCTGTAGGCACTTCAGAGCATGTTAAGGATAAGGAAATTTCGCGCAGAATTACGACTCTGAATGAGTACATCCGAGTGAAAAATGATATTTGTCACAATGTTCAGTCACCTCGGTTCAGATTAGATCTTTTGAATATACGAAAGAAGGAAGGCAAGAACCCAAGTAAGTCTTATCATTTTGGGCATTATCTAGATGGGGTTCATCCCAATGCCTTGTTGTCAGAGGTGTGGATGAGACGGATTCTTGATCGTCATTTTGTGAATTTTGGTGAGTAAGAATAAATTATTAAAGTAAAAAAAAAAAAAAAAAAGAAAAAACATGCCTGGGAGAGAAGACGAGGGTGCCACAGGGGGGCAGTCTCCATCTGGTGAGGGGAAGCCAGACGCAAAAATTTTGAATTTAGAGGCAGAACTGTTAAAGGTAAGGGAGGAACTAGCAAAATTTAAGATTTCTGAAACCAAGACAGTTTTCATTAGTAGGGATCGTAAATTACAAAAGTTCAGTGGTAGACCCATAAAGGAAACTGATCCCCAGGTTGAGGACTGGATCGAAGATGCGACATATCATATAAAGAATATCTCTGGTAAGGAGGCACAACTGGAGTTTCTTTTTGATCATTTACAGGGTCAGGCAAAGGATGAAATAAGGGTTTTGCCGGAGAAGGACAGAAATACTCCAGGTAAAATATTGGACATTTTGCGTGTCCTGTTTCAGGATGTGGACACTGTTGCTCAGATTCAGCAGGGTTTCTATCAAAGGGTTCAACGCCCAGGTGAGTCTTTGCAACAGTATTCTTTGGCTTTAATGAAACTCATGGATAAACTGATTAAAAAGGAGAGAGGTGTCATTGGGGACAAGGACTTAATGCTTAAAGAAAGGTTTATTGATGGTGTCAGAGACCAGCAGTTGAAGAGAGAAATGCGTAGGTTCTCTCTGGACCATTCCGGTGTCACTTTCAGTGACTTCAGGGCAGTAGTGCTGAAATGGTGTGAGGATGAGGCTAAGGTAAGTCTGGAATCAGTTCACACCAATGAAATAGAGCAGTTGGAGGTAAGTGCTATTAAAAGCAATTCAGGCCAGGCAGACTTAATGAAGTTATTACAAAATCAACAAGAACTGCTAGAGAAGCAGCAAAGGCAGTTAGATCATCTTTCCCAAGTATTAACCACCACCAATGCCAGCTCAAAGCAGGCATCTCAATTTGCCCCAGGCACACATAGACGCCCTTGGCATAGGGGTGGCTTCAGTGGTCGCCGTGGTGGTGGAAGGGGCGCATGTTATCGGTGTGGTAGTAGGGATCATTATATACGTGACTGTCAGGAGACTGCTGTAAAAGAGGGCAGCATGGTTGAAGGTAAGCCCGATGAAACTTCGTTAAACTTGTAACTCCCACTGTGGAGAGTCGCACAGTGGGGGTTCCTCTTGATACTAAAGGCTCAAATAGTACTCTTAGCAGTGCCCAGAGGTCGACTATAATTGATAGGGCAGTTGCATCTTGCCCAGAAGTGGACATTTTAATTGAAGGCATTCCGGCTCGTTGTCTTTTGGATACAGGTAGTCAGATTTCCACAATCACTGAGAATTTTTATCGTAAGCTTACTAACCATACATTGCTTGATGTAAGTAATTGGATAAGAGTTGTAGGTGCAAATAGTTTACCTGTCCCTTACATAGGGTACATTGAAGTGGATATGTCCATATCTGGTGTTCAACTTCCCAAGGTAGGTGTCTTGGTAGTGAAAGATCCTGATGACCTACAACATGGTGATCACAAACTTAGGCTGCCTGGGTTGATTGGTAGCAATGTCTTTAAGAAACTTAAGGAACTACATGGTTCTTCTCAGTCAGCAGAGGACAGTACACTTTCACGAATTTTATCATTGTATGAAATATCATGTAGTTCTCCGATGCCGGACAATGCTAGGTTGGTGAAGGTTTTTGGGCCTGATAGTATCAAGGTACCTGCATCCTCAATGGTGGTTGTCAGAGGCAGCACATTTCGACCGCCTGATGATAAATCTTATACGGTTGCCATTCAGGCTGCTGTTAATCCTAATGGTTCCCTTCCACGAAATCTTCTTGTAGTAGACACTTTTGCAGAAGTAGTGAATGGCATAGTGCCAGTGAGAGTTGTAAATATTGGCAGTGATGATATTTGGTTGAGGCCCAGGTCTAGGCTTGGTGTGGCACACATTGTGGAGGTAGTCAATGAAAACTTGAGTGCCCCTTCCTGTGAGGTTTTGGTTAATAATGATGAGCTGGTTGTAACTATAGATAAAATGGAGGTTGAACAAAGCTCACGGGAGGTGGGTTGTGAATCACTACATGAGCTTCCTTTTTCAGTTGATGTGGATTCTAGTGATTTTACACCACAGGTGGAGAAAGCAGTTGCTAGTCTCTTCTATAGATATAGGGACTTCTTCTATCAGGATGATAGTGATAATCTAGGTGTCACAGAGTTAGTAACCCATAAGATCCCAACAGTGGACGATGTTCCCATTAAGTTGCCGCATCGTCGGGTGCCCCCAAATTTAATTCCAGAAGTGCGTGAGCACATTAATAAACTTTTGCATCAGGGTATTATCCAACCCAGTGTCAGTCCCTATGCCGCCCCAGTGGTCCTTGTAAGAAAAAAGGACAGCTCTTTAAGGTTGTGCGTCGATTACAGACGTTTGAATGATAAGACAGTCAAGGATGCCTATCCATTACCAAGGATAGAGGAAGCCCTAGATACCCTGCATGGGTCGTGTTACTTCAGTTCCATCGATCTGGCCCAAGGGTTTTATCAGGTCCCTATCGATGCACAAGATCGTCATAAAACTGCTTTTCGCGTAGGGTCCGGTGGTTTGTATGAATACCTTAGAATGCCAATGGGGTTATGTAACAGTCCAGGTACTTTTCAGAGGCTGATGGAAGCGTGCTTAGCAGAGGCTAATTTCGATATCTTACTGATTTATCTTGACGATATATTGGTCTTTGCGCGATCTGTGGAAGAACATCTTTCTAGGTTAGAGTTTGTCTTTGAACGTCTTAAAGCCCACGGATTGAAGATGAAATTACCCAAATGTCATTTTTTCAAAAAGCAGGTAACGTTTTTGGGTCATCTTGTTTCAGGTCAGGGAGTTACCACTGACCCTGATAAAACAGCGGTAATAAGGGCTTGGCAACAACCACAAACTGAAAAGCAGTTGCGTAGCTTCCTTGGTCTGGCCGGTTATTACCGCCGGTTTGTTCGGGGCTTTTCAAAAATAGCAGCCCCTTTGCATGGGCTGCTCACTAAGCAGGAAAAACAGGGACGTAAGAGGAAAGTACCTAAGGTTGCTGAAAATGGTAAGTATGATGGGCCCT
The DNA here is from genome assembly GCA_963580285.1 of Lucinisca nassula. NCBI lineage: Eukaryota > Metazoa > Mollusca > Bivalvia > Lucinida > Lucinidae > Lucinisca > Lucinisca nassula. Next base: position 82,573 of record CAUZLF010000149.1, read on the forward strand.
TATCAGCCAGATGGACACCTGCTTGTAGTGAAGCTTTTGAGACTCTAAAATCTAAACTGGTTAGTAGCCCTATTTTAGGTTTCCCTGACTTCTCTAAACCTTTCGTTCTGGAGACTGATGCGAGTATGCAAGGGCTGGGTGCTGTCCTTTCGCAGGATCAAGGGGGGAAGGTAGTTATTGCATATGCCTCTCGCTCCTTGCGCCCTTGTGAACGCAATATGGACAGGTACAGCTCTATGAAGTTAGAGATGTTGGCATTAAAATGGGCAGTCACAGATAAGTTCAGGGATTACCTACTGGGAAGGAGGTTTACAGTTTTTACTGACAATAACCCGCTCAGTTATTTTAAGACAGCAAAATTGGATGCAACGCAAATGCGCTGGGCTGCACAGCTCGCACAGTTTGATTTTGAAATCAAATACAGGTCTGGTAAGTCAAATTCAAATGCAGATGCTCTGAGTCGCAATCTTAGCCCACATTCAGAAGACACAGTATCTCCAGATATCCAAGGTAATGCCCTAGTAGATGGCACACATGTTCTTGAGGAAATCACAGCGTCTACTATGTTAGACTTTAATATGCGCAAGGTCTTGCAAGATGTGACAATCGCAAGCAAGGTACCACAGGTAAGTATTTCAGAGTTAACAGCCATGTCCACATTTCCGTCCATTCCTAATGATGAATTGCAATTGAAGCAGTTGTCTGATTTTCACATTGCTCAGACTATTAAATGGGTTCAGAAGGGCACAAAGCCAACTGACAGGCAGATTAGTACTGAATCTTCGCAGACGAAAAAACTCTTGAAAAGGTGGGATAAATTAGAGCTGAAGGATGGCATTCTGTGGTACAAAACAAAGAATCTTGACTCGGAAGGTGATTTTGACAGACAGTATGTCACACCTGATTGTATGAAAGCTCAAATCTTAGAGTCGTTGCATAATTGTTCTGGACACCAGGGTGTTGAAAGGACTATGTCTTTGGTTCGTAAGCGGTGTTTCTGGTTTGGTCTTGATAGTGATGTCAGAAACTGGATTAGAAACTGTGAGAGGTGTATTATTGCCAAGCAGCCTATGCCTACAGTACGACCGAAACTTAAAAGCCTATTGGCTTTCAAACCCTTGGAAGTTGTAGCCATTGATTTCACACAACTTGAAAAGGCAAGTGATGGTAGAGAAAATGTTTTGGTTGTCACCGATGTTTTCACCAAGTTCACATTGGCTTTGCCTTCCAGGAATCAAAAAGCACAAACAGTTGCAAAATTGCTAGTATACGAATGGTTTTTCAGGTTTGGTATACCACATAGAATTCATAGCGACCAGGGTCGCAATTTTGAAGGTCATGTCATTCAGGAATTATGTCAACTATATGGCATCAAAAAGTCCAGAACTACTCCCTATAACCCTGAAGGGAATGGCCAATGTGAAAGGTTTAACAGGACTATGCACAACCTTCTTCGAACACTTCCACCAGATAAGAAGAAGAAATGGCCTGATCACCTGCCAGAACTTGTCTACTATTATAACATTACTCCACAGGCCAGTACGGGCTATTCTCCATACTATTTAATGTATGGACGCGAACCCCGTCTGCCGATAGATTTTACATTAAATCTAGACATGGATCAGTCTAACATATCCACTGATGACTGGCTTGGCATCCATAGGAAGCGATTAATTGATGCACAAGCACTTGCTAAGCAGAATCTGGTGGACGCAAGCATGCTCAGAAATGAGCATTTTAATGCAACTGCTGCAGATAAACCTATCCCATTGGGTGCAACAGTATTGTTGCGCAACCATCCACTGGGTCGGCACAAGATCCAGGATTACTGGGATAGTACTCCATACAAAGTTGTAAACAAATTGCAGGACAAGGTATATGTTATACAGCTGGCTGATGGCACTGGACCGTTGAAATCAGTGGGTCGCAGAGAGGTCTATGATTTAAGTGACAGGTTACAAGGTTCTGGCGATGTTGATAATGAGGAGTCAAAGGAGCCCCCCACTATCAACAGCTCGTTGCCACAAGAACCTATATTAAGTGCTAGGGATAGCACTGATTCAGAAGTGGGGGATGAATCGGATGATTCACTGGGTGAATTTGACATACTTGAATTTACTAGAGGACCTAACGGAGAGTCAGATATTGAGGCATATGGCTCTGTCAAAGCAGGGAAGCCAACAACGTTGGCACTGCTGGATGCTCCTAAAGACTCAGATAATGAAAATCTGCTTAGGGAAAGCAGTACTATATCCAAAGCTGGTAAAACTAATGAAGCAAAATGCTTATACAAACCTAGGTTGGTTCACCCATCAGGTGTCAAAGGTAGGTCAAGAACAGACGTTTCAGGAGAACAGGATTTGGATCAATCAAAGAAAATTGACAAAACCTTACCCGACTTAGAGGAAAGTCCAGTGGGAGAAGAGGGGTCCCGAGATGATGCTTCGGAAGCTAGAGGGTTGAACCAGTATGAAGGTTTGACGCAAAGCGATTCAGATTCCGCTAGGATGAAATGGACAGGTAACTTGAATAGTGATAGTGAAGACAGTATTGAGGTTGAGGGAAGCGATACAAGGACCAATATAAAGGCAAGGAGATCGAAAAGGAGCACAAAAGGTAAACATTCCAATCCACATAGACTTCCAACTTCTGCTTGTAATGTTGCAAATAAGTCTATGCGGACTAAGGACACAGGCTCTATTGATACACGCTTTCAGAGTTTTGCCAATGTACTCCTTTCCGTTCACCAAGAACAATCTCAAGTCCAAGCTAAAATCGCCAATAAGCAGTTAGAGAGTACATTGTCAACCTTGCAGTTGTGTTGGAAAGATTATTGTAAATTGGGGATCAAAGATGATAATGGCCTGTCGTCTGACAATGTTAGTGAGGACTGACTTCGCTGCGGCGTCAGACAACAGGGCATGTTCATTGTTTGAATCACTGTTTTTGAGGGAATATTGTTCATGATTGTTTGGATGGCAGTTTTTGTGTGCGTGTGCACAATATTTTGATTTCATTAACTAGATTTTATTAGGGTGGCCTATCTGCTCTGAGAGTGCATCGTGGGTGGCTGGCTGCATATGGTAATATGTTAACAATGTGCACCCATTGGAGACTAGTCCATTTCGAAACTCTAGTCATGTAATGTCAGTTGCTTTTGCACATGGGCGAAAGTTGCAGGGTTATTCCGGAGTCGAGATTTTATGTCTTTCTTACCTTTATAAAGTATCTGTAGGCAAGTTTGCCTCTTCAGTATTGGAATTTTTTTCAACTTTCACCTATGTGTTGCAATAAATTTCGTAAAACCATTTGTGGCCAACAGGGTTTGAAACAATGTGTACTAGTCACAAACTGTTGTATAGATGTCAGAATGTCCTATTTTAATTGTAGCTATGTAATTTCTGGTTATGTGGAAATAACCATTAAGCAGGGAAGAATGTAACAGGGTGAGTTCCATTCAGTGATAATGCTATACGGTTCGGTTCGGAATACGGGTTCCGCTCTTTAGACTTTACATAATCTCGTTACTCAAAAGAATATTTTTCTTTTTTTTCGAAAAACTAATTTCTTCGACTTCTATCAGCTAATTGATGATTTGCTGTGGGAAATAATCAAATTGGGATGGAAAGTTAGGTGGTATCGAAGAAGGGGAATGAAATGTAAATTTATTTAATTTTGGTAACGAGATTTTCTTTTTCTCGTCTGGTCGTTGGTAGAAAAGCACGCATTCAGATTGTTTGTTGTTTTTTTACGATTTTACAAAATAAGAGGGCAGTTACTCTTTGCCAATGGTTGGTGTTCACGGAGAACCTCTGAAGTAAATGTGAGATGTGCAAGGGAGTCCTTGCTTAGGACTTCCAAATGCTTAGTGAGAGATAATAAAATCAACCAGAACCTGACATCGTGGGTCGTTCCATTTTACCATGTCTTCCACCCCATCACACATAGGCTGGGACTATTTTTTTCGGTGGGGTGTGGGGGGGTCACAATTGTATATTTTAGCATTTTTTTGTGTGGGGGTTTTGGGGGTAGGAAGAACCTGGTATTTTTATGGGTCTGGCCATTTAGCAGATATTTTTTTTTTTTGTAGGGGGACTATCAAATATCTTTGGTATATTCGGCTTTAAATGCTTAATGCGTGTTGTTGACACATTATATCACCCATCTCAGAAGCTGATTTAATTATGTTTTTGTTTTCCTTGCTGCACAAAAATTCAGTTGCGTTATAGTTATTACAGAGCTATACTGTTAGGAACTGTTTTAAGCTCTTTTGTTACCAAATACAATCATTATAGGAAAAGTTAGTGAAAACACGTTTTCTTCACAGAAGACAAGTCTATACCTGTATAGTTTGGGAATATGTTTTGGGTATGCTAAAATTTGAAAAAAATATTTTTTGGGTCTGATACCGTATAGGGAAGTCCAAGGTGGACCTGGCAAGCTAGAGGTGAGGTAGCTTCCTTTTGCTACCTAGGAGACATACTCTCAACAACGGATGGCTGTGATCTTTCGACCACATCACGTGAAACAGTCTGGAAGAAAATCAAGGAACGGCTACCAGTTCTCTCTTCCCATCACGTCTCGTTCAAGACACGTTGCCGTGTGTAAAGCTCTTGTGCGAGTGCGGTGTTCCATGCTAGTGACACTTGGCCATTGATAAAGCCAAACCTCCAGCGTCTCTGCAGCGGAATGACATGTCAATGATCAGACAGATCTGCAATGTCCATTGAGGACCTGACTTTATCCTGAATGAGAGAAGGCTCCGCTTGTATGGACATGTGAAACACTCCAACAGTGCATTCGAGGCTGGCTGTGACATACAGGTAGATGAAAAGCAAGGGCCTTGGGGCCCTAAGACGATATTGAAGCAGCTGACGGAGAGATTGCAGAGAGTGGAAGCTCTCTGCTACCGACCCTCATCATAGACAAACCTCGAGATCTGGTGTGAGATCTACCATGCGTGCATCAAGCCAGTTACCTGGAAAAGGGCTAATTTATGTGGGTGTTGCCCCTGTACCCGCATGTTAATAAAAATCCAGTTTAGTAGTGCTGTTTGCCTGGGGGTTCATGCTTCTCCTTTAAAGACCAATCTCTGTTTTTATCTTTTAACTATACTAAGTAGAGGTAAAACAAAGATCAGGAATTGATACAATTAACTTACTCCACCCATAAAAGACACCAAAGGGAAAGAAATACAATCATTAAGCGACAAGACCATAATGGAAACCTAAACAAAGAAAGGTCATAAGGACAGTTACTTTCCCACAAAATGGCCATCCAAAATAAAAAGACAAAAGTGATACACACAGTAAGTAACAAACAACAACATAAATAAATCGCCACAGAAGAGCCGCCTTGGAACGGTCAGTGGAAGATTTCCACTGGGGGGCTTAAATCGATTTTACGTGGCCACAATCCTCGCCCTTACTTCCGTCGCGATTTAGACAAATAATTTGTTCAGTCCGCATGAAGGCCTCCTAACTCATCAGTGCAACATCTCCGTGAACACAAAAATCAAAGAACCACAGAGGTGAGACAACGGCGAGGACTCGACAGCATGAAACCACTGAAATGCTCGAGCAAAAGAAAACCAACAGTTAGACTCCGATGGGCCCGACCAGAGACAAACTCATCTTTCCCTTTATTTCAGCTAACACCCTTCGATAGATAGGATATGATAAGATAAGATTACACAGACAGACAGACAAACAGATAGGTAGACAGACAGCCGGCCCCGCCCATTGGTGCTTGAAGAAAAAGATGGGCTACATTATGCTTCCATGCAGAGCTGAAACCGACCCGCACACGAGTACTGGTGGTAAACCGCTTAGGGGATCTACATGTAAGCCTGCCCAGGCAAAGCGGTGCGCGTTGGCCCGTGCATGCTTATAAACCCTATTGGTTTCATTGGGCGGCAGGGCTTGAGATGTCTTTTCATCTCAATGTCCGGTAAAAGTCCCACAAAATTGGAAACAACATCTCCAAAATGACATTTACAGTGTTGATGGGGACGTAAAACCTCAAATCAAACAAAACAGACAGATAGATAGATGGATAGATAGATAAATCAGCATTATTGTGGGTATTATCTATCTATGTTCATACACTGATTTTGTTACGAGATGGAATAGGAAACCTCTCTGGTGCTTATGCACATCAAAATTATTTTAGTAGATATATGGTAGGGCGGTGCGAGTGAAATATTTTAGGTGAAATATGGTACGCAAACTGTGCTGCTCCATGAACAAGTCATGCACATATCATACGATGTATGCATGAGTGGTTTATGGAGATCTGTTTTTACAATACAGGGGGCCGCTATAAGGCTGAGTTCTATAAAATTTGCCTAAAAATCGCCAACCGCCAAATTGTGCCATATATGATTTTCATTCCCGTCACGTGTTGTTTGGGTGTTCGTTTTGACAGGAGTCATGGCATTGATTTATAGGGTCGTTTCATCAATTTTTCCTATGGGAAATATACTATTTGAACGCAAATCCATTATCTACTCGATTTTTGCTATCTAGCTTCATTTGTGGCCGGTATCTCCACCTCGCCACGATTTAAGCAAGGTAATATGAGTAGGCATGATTTTCTGGTAGTATTCATAGATATATAAACCCTGAGAAAAACGAACACTTTAGCAGCAGGTCAAGTTGTAACGTGTACCTACAACATTGTGTCGGGAAATAGAAAGTATATTGAAAGGTATGTTAAATCTATGTTTAGTATTATTTTTGTATGAACATGCTTGTAGGTTTTGGAGGGGTTTACTTCTAGTATACCCAACTTTCTGAAGCCTATTCTGAATTCAACGTTGAGGCCTGTAGTGATTAGGCTACTAGCTTTGCCAGCTGGACGTCGCAGGATTGATCCCAGGCTTCTCCAGTAGTAGAATGAGTCTTTCTAAGTGAGGTCCTGTCTCATTCTGACCCTAGATGTTGGTGAGACGTAAAGTTTGGACACCCGCTCATTCTAGATTCATTTAGGCTTTTAGACCCCTTTTGTAGAATGTAATTAATAAACGCCGGGTCACTTGTTTGACCCATGACTTTTGTCTAGCTGTGGTTAGAAAACCGTGGTTCCGTCCAAATATGATATTAGGTGTAGAGGGGACGTAAACTTAAGACGGGTTTAACAATATCTTCATCATCAGGGCAAACTCTTACAAGAGCCTGTCGGGTTATCCGTGATGATGAACCGTAATGAATTTTATTTTACAAGCGTGTTCACGTTGAGTAGAAATAATTTTGTTCAAGAAGAATTATAAGTTCATTTTGTAATGATGCCGTTTTTGTCTGATAACTCAGTTTGTGCATGTATGTACATATAAAGAACGTGATGATGATAAGTGGGAGTATTTGGTCGCCACACGTCATAACGGCCTGGGCGGCGGGGATGACGTCAGCTGCGTCATCGGCGTCGCGAGGACGGTTGTGGCGGGGTGCCTACCAAATACAGAGAGAATTTACGGCAAACAGTGTTGGCCCTTATGAGACACTAACAAATGTTGTGGATTATAGATGAAAATCTTCTGTTTGTAGTTTCTATCTGTTGTTAATGTAATGAATTTGTGAATAGCTATATTTGTGAGCCGTGTCGCGGAGAAGGATATGAAATAGAGATTGTTATGTTTCCTGTAATTGGCGGCTGACCAGGTAGCGCAAAGCCGTGGTCTGTTCAATTGCCTCTTACTTGTGATAATGTAGTGAGCACAAATTTGATGAGTATTATACTCAGTAGTAGTGAGCATTAATTGATTTCTGTAGTGCTCAGTAAGGAAACATGAACTTTGAGTATTATTGTGTCAAGCGCTGGGTGCTGATAATTTGATGCACAGTCAAGTTGAGTTCTGCTGTACGGTTATTTGTCGCACGCACTAATCAGCCTGTATGTCTGGTCGGCGCATGCGCAAAAACGGTATATGCATGAACATATTCTTACTTCTCCGGGAGGGGGATCATGATATAGCATGTATGTTTTGTGACTCGTGTCTTAGTCCAGTTATCGTAATTTGCAGGCACAACAATGTGTGGTGACCTGCTGCTCCCTGCTTCATAGCAGCAGGTACTGGTACGACGCTGGGGGTTAGGGTCCAGCAAGGGCGGACAGACCGCCATAATCAGCGCATACCAGAATCAGAATCAGAATCATTGTGAACAAATGTGAGACCATCCAAATGGAAGAGGTCAACTAAATAACCTGCAGGTGATTCGGACGATCGCTAAACCTGTGATCGGCAAACCTGTGATTGCTAAACCTGTGATCGGCAACAATGTCGATAGACTAGTTTGCACTAGTTCGCGAGAGGAAGTTTCACGCGAGAGGGGGATTCACCCTAAGTTATAAACTTGCCAGTCGCGTCTTGTGTTGTTTCTTTTTTTGTTTTTGTTGTTGTTTTTGTTGTTTGCTTCTGTAGGTATTCACGTCACCCGTTCCGAGCACAGAACATTGTTTTGCCTTCGGAGCGGACGTCGTGAGTTGGCTACAGAAGCAACAATTTGTGATGTTTTGTGTTAGTAAGTGTTAAATGTAGATACTGTAAATAATTCATGTCATTCATCTAATATCTTTCTTGTGTCTTACCCCACAGCTGCCCGTACACCTGTCAGAGATCACGCTCGGTTGTCTTGTCAGCATGGGGGTTTGCGGGACGCCGTAAACCCACATGTAACATTTGGTGTCAGTGAAGTGAGGATTTGATCTCTGGCTGGTGTTCCCGGCTGTGGAACAGCACATTGATACTCTGAAATATCAATTTAAAAAAAAAAAATGTATTGACAGCCACATTTAGAAATTAACTTGAATCTTCCTTCCTGCGTTGATGAAGTGCGAAACCCATGTATTCAACTAAATGGATACTGACAAGTCGATAATTTCTGAGCAGGAAGGCAAGGCAAACCCCACTTTTTCTTGGTAACGAAAAATTTAAGTAGACCCCACTTAATTGTGTTACCTGACATTCTTCTAAGTTAAACTGGAGTTACTAATTGATCTTACCCACACATGGTTCTGACGTAGTGACGTTAACGGTTTACTGACGTTGACATAACGGTAGCGTTAATATTTACGCTGTGGCTTGAGGTTAGGTATGACGTAATAGAAACATTAATGGTGACGTTATGATCGGAGTTTTGTAATGTGATGAAACTTCGGATTGTAGCATTTTTCTGTAAACGTCGTTAGTTTATGACGTCATATTAGACTATCAGTGCGTAACGTCATACTTTGCTGAAAGCATTTGACATTTCAAATCGCGTGTGCTTTAATAACTAACGTTTTAGTTAGATTAACGCGTATAACACATATCTTAACGTTTTAGTTAAGCCCATTCAATCATCACTGATCATAACTGATCAGTTTATAGTGGTTTTGATAGTAACGTGAGATTTACGTTATCAATAATGGAGCGTTTAATGCAAATGGGAAAGGACTTAGGTTATGAGGGGAAGGAGTTACAAGGTTTTGTTAAGGAGCAGCAAGATATTGAGCGGGCAGAAAGGCAAGAGCAAAGGGATTTAGAAAGGTTAAGGTCTGAGGAAAAGGAAAAGGAAAGGGTACATGAACTAGCTAAGTTAGAAGAAAAGGAAAAAGAAAGGGCACATGAACTAGCTATGTTGAATGTTAATAAGGAACTTGAAATGGCACGCATTAAGAGTGAAAGGGAGGCAAAAGAGATTAGTGAGACCCATTTAGAACAAATAAAACATGGGTTTGAGCTTCAGCACCAAGAATTAAGGAACCAATTAGAAATGCAGAGAACGAAGCTCGAGCTAGAATTTGAAAAGCAAAAAGCTGAGAAGGTGGCTCATGCCCGGGATCCAAAGTTACCTTATTTTGAAGAGGGTAAAGATAAAATGGATAGTTATTTATCTAGGTTTGAGAAATATGCTACGGCTAATAAATGGGATAAGAGTGTTTGGGCCGCGTATTTAAGTGCATTGCTCAAAGGGCGCGCACTTGATGTATATGACCGGTTGTCAAATGAGGATGCGGCGGATAATGAAAAGTTAAAGGATGCTTTATTAAAGAATTTTGACATGACAGAGCGCGGATTTAGGAAGCAGTTTCGTTATAGTAGGCCCGAGAAATCAGCAACGTTCATACAGTTCAGTAGTAGACTGAGAAGTTATTTAGAAAAATGGCTTAATATGGCAAAGATAGAAAAATCTTTTCCGGCTGTCTGTGATTTCATGGCAAGGGATCAGTTCCTGGAGTCATGTAACAGAGAACTGTATGTACATCTGAAGCCAAAACAGTTTGGTAATTTAGATGAAATGGCTAGGGAGGCAGATTTGTTTGCAGAAGCGCGCGGGGGCGTATATAGTTGCATTAATAAGGGGCAACGCGATAATAGAGGCGCAGCGCAGGGTAAACAGGACAAAGTTGACTCGAACAAACCGATTGGTAGACCGGATATCAAGTGTAGCATATGCGGTAAGGGGCATTTAACAATTAAATGTTTTAAGAACCCCGACAGGAAACAATTGTATAGCGCAGAGGTAGGAGCAACTGGAGTTGGGGATAGCGGTGTTAAGGAAAATTTTAACACGCGCGTAGAGACTCAAGGTTCTCAGGTTAAGAATGAGAATACGCAGAATGTAGGTCGTGGTTATACACGTGGTCGTGGTAATTTTAGAGGGTCTTTTCGCGGACGCGGTAAAAATAATAGCACACCACGTGGCGCAGCACACCAAGTTAGTTTTTGTCAAACGGAAGTAACTAGGAAAGGTGATGAGATTGGAAGTATTTTTGAAAATAAGGTTGGTGATCCTTTGATTTCGGATAGGGAGGAGTGTTGTAAGGAAACTAGGGAAGGTGTCTGTTACTTCTTAAAGGCAAGGTTACCGACGGCACAAGGATTTGTTAATAATAAAAAGGTGGTTGTATTAAGAGATACTGGGTGTACAGGCTGTGTCGTTCGGAGAAGATTGGTTTCGGATAGTCAGTTAATAGGGAAGGAATCAAATGTTACGTTGATTGATGAATCCACACAAAGGTATCCTTTGGCAATGATTGACATTGATTGTCCTTTTTTCACTGGGAAAACTGAAGCTTTGTGTATGGATGATACGTTGCACGATTTTGTTATCGGTAACATTGATGGATTAAAACTTCCTGATATGTCTCATTTCTCAGCTGCGGCTGTAACTAGGTCTCAAACTAGGCAGGATGAGAAGCCTTACAGAAAACTTAAGGTTCCCGATCAGATCATTAACGATGACAAGGAGGCTTTCAAGCAAGCTCAAGTTGATGATCCAACTTTGGAAAACATCAGGAAAAGGGTTGTATCTGGGAACAAGACTGTGAGTTGTGGTTTAAACCGAGGTGAAACTAGGTTTATTGAGAAAAAGGGTTTGGCATATAGGGAGTTCACAAAGGGTAACAAAGTCTCTTTCCAACTTGTGGTCCCTCAAAGTTTCCGAGGAAAGGTGTTGAAACTGGCTCATGAAACGCTTATGTCTGGACATATGGGTATTAGGAAGACATTGGATAGAGTTGTAACTGAGTTTTACTGGCCCGGTATTTGCGGTGATGTCGCTAGATTTTGTAAATCTTGTGATATTTGTCAGAGAACTATTCAGAAAGGTCGGGTCACTAAAGTACCTCTAGGAAAAATGCCATTGATTGATACGCCATTTAAGAGGGTGGCAGTGGACATAGTTGGTCCAATTGAGCCTCGATCTGATAGGAAATCTCGGTATATTTTAACCATGATAGATTATGCGACAAGGTATCCAGAGGCGATAGCTTTACCGAGTATTGAGACGGAACGTGTCGCGGAAGCGATTATTGAAATGTTTAGTAGGGTTGGCATTCCTGATGAAATGTTGACTGATTGTGGATCACAGTTTACTGCTGAGACTTCTTTCTTTTCAACAGTTAACGTGTAGTCCGAGACACCCAATTTGCAACGGCTTGATAGAGCGTTTCCACGCTACGTTAAAGCAGATGCTACGTCGCATGTGTGCTGAACGTCCAAAAGATTGGGATAAATATCTTCCAGCTATTTTATTTGCGGTTAGGGAAGTCCCACAAGAGTCTTTAGGATACTCCCCTTTTGAGTTGTTATATGGACGTAACGTCGGAGGTCCAATGGCAATATTAAGAGAATTATGGGCTGAAGAGGAACGCGATGAGCAAGTTCTTTCGACGTATCAATACGTTATTGAGCTTAGGGAACGGTTAGAGCAGACATGCAAATTAGCGCGTGATAATTTAAAGAAGGTTCAGATTAAGCAGAAAGCTTATTATGATAAAGGCGCGAGGTCGCGTAAATTTGACGTCGGCGATAAAGTGTTGTTGTTACTACCGACAGACAGTAATAAATTATTGCTTCAATGGAAAGGTCCTTATGAAGTGGTTGAGGTAGTAAACAGAATGGATTATAAGATTGACGTCAATGGAAATGTTAACACATATCACGCTAACATTCTGAAACAGTATGTTGAGCGTCAGACTGTGACGTCTCATTGTCTGATCTCTAAACCTATTATGTCGACAGACAGTCATGACAGAAATGACGTCGACGAGTCTTCATTTGAAGGCAGCAGTTTTCAAACTGCAGAGCAACTAGAAAGTGATGGTGACGTTAGCGTCCCACACACACTAACGTCAGAGGAGAGTGAGGAGACGGAAAGGCTGAGAGAACAGCGCCTTGCAGGACTGACATGTCAGACAGACCAAATTATTTGTACTACACATATGTCAGAACCTGTGAAAACAATCAAATCAGTTAAGCCAGCAAGGCCACCTCCAGTAAGATTAAAACGATATCCGTTTTCTAACAAACAACAGAGTGTCAGGGGAACAGGAAAATTCTGGGGCAAACCACCATAGCTTAATAGCAATTTTACTAAAGAAAATTTGGGGGCAGATTACCTTAGTAGGTAATTTTTCGCACGGTTGTTGTGTAAATAGCTGTCTTGTTTAGATAGGTTCATCCTATTCCATCTCTGTACACAAAGAAAAAACATTTCTGATTGTTTTTTCTCCAAAAGGGGAAACCTTTGTTACGAGATGGAATAGGAAACCTCTCTGGTGCTTATGCACATCTAAATTATTTTAGTAGATATATGGTAGGGCGGTGCGAGTGAAATATTTTAGGTGAAATATGGTACGCAAACTGTGCTGCTCCATGAACAAGTCATGCACATATCATACGATGTATGCATGAGTGGTTTATGGAGATCTGTTTTTACAATACAGGGGGCCGCTATAAGGCTGAGTTCTATAAAATTTGCCTAAAAATCGCCAACCGCCAAATTGTGCCATATATGATTTTCATTCCCGTCACGTGTTGTGTGGGTGTTCGTTTTGACAGGAGTCATGGCATTGATCTAAGGGTCGTTTCATCAATTTTTCCTATGGGAAATATACTATTTGAACGCAAATCCATTATCTACTCGATTTTTGCTATCTAGCTTCATTTGTGGCCGGTATCTCCACCTCGCCACGATTTAAGCAAGGTAATATGAGTAGGCATGATTTTCTGGTAGTATTCATAGATATATAAACCCTGAGAAAAACGGACACTTTAGCAGCAGGTCAAGTTGTAACGTGTACCTACAACATTGTGTCGGGAAATAGAAAGTATATTGAAAGGTATGTTAAATCTATGTTTAGTATTATTTTTGTATGAACATGCTTGTAGGTTTTGGAGGGGTTTACTTCTAGTATACCCATCTTTCTGAAGCCTATTCTGAATTCACTGTTGAGGCCTGTAGTGATTAGGCTACTAGCTTTGCCAGCTGGACGTCGCAGGATTGATCCCAGGCTTCTCCAGTAGTAGAATGAGTCTTTCTAAGTGAGGTCCTGTCTCATTCTGACCATAGATGTTGGTGAGACGTAAAGTTTGGACACCCGCTCATTCTAGATTCATTTAGGCTTTTAGACCCCTTTTGTAGAATGTAATTAATAAACGCCGGGTCACTTGTTTGACCCATGACTTTTGTCTAGCTGTGGTTAGAAAACCGTGGTTCCGTCCAAATATGATATTAGGTGTAGAGGGGACGTAAACTTAAGACGGGTTTAACCATATCTTCATCATCAGGGCAAACTCTTACAAGAGCCTGTCGGGTTATCCGTGATGATGAACCGTAATGAATTTTATTTTACAAGCGTGTTCACGTTGAGTAGAAATAATTTTGTTCAAGAAGAATTATAAGTTCATTTTGTAATGATGCCGTTTTTGTCTGATAACTCAGTTTGTGCATGTATGTACATATAAAGAACGTGATGATGATAAGTGGGAGTATTTGGTCGCCACACGTCATAACGGCCTGAGCGGCGGGGATGACGTCAGCTGCGTCATCGGCGTCGCGAGGACGGTTGTGGCGGGGTGCCTACCAAATTCAGAGAGAATTTACGGCAAACAGTGTTGGCCCTTATGAGACACTAACAAATGTTGTGGATTATAGATGAAAATCTTCTGTTTGTAGTTTCTATCTGTTGTTAATGTAATGAATTTGTGAATAGCTATATTTGTGAGCCGTGTCGCGGAGAATGATATGAAATAGAGATTGTTATGTTTCCTGTAATTGGCGGCTGACCAGGTAGCGCAAAGGCGTGGTCTGTTCAATTGCCTCTTACTTGTGATAATGTAGTGAGCACAAATTTGATGAGTATTATACTCAGTAGTAGTGAGCATTAATTGATTTCTGTAGTGCTCAGTAAGGAAACATGAACTTTGAGTATTATTGTGTCAAGCGCTGGGTGCTGATAATTTGATGCACAGTCAAGTTGAGTTCTGCTGTACGGTTATTTGTCGCACGCACATATCAGCCTGTATGTCTGGTCGGCGCATGCGCAAAAACGGTATATGCATGAACATATTCTTACTTCTCCGGGAGGGGGGTCATGATATAGCATGTATGTTTTGTGACTCGTGTCTTAGTCCAGTTATCGTAATTTGCAGGCACAACAATGTGTGGTGACCTGCTGCTCCCTGCTTCATAGCAGCAGGTACTGGTACGACGCTGGGGGTTAGGGTCCAGCAAGGGCGGACAGACCGCCATAATCAGCGCATACCAGAATCAGAATCAGAATCATTGTGAACAAATGTGAGACCATCCAAATGGAAGAGGTCAACTAAATAACCTGCAGGTGATTCGGACGATCGCTAAACCTGTGATCGGCAAACCTGTGATTGCTAAATCTGTGATCGGCAACAATGTCGATAGACTAGTTTGCACTAGTTCGCGAGAGGAAGTTTCACGCGAGAGGGGGATTCACCCTAAGTTATAAACTGGCCAGTCGCGTCTTGTGTTGTTTCTTTTTTTGTTTTTGTTGTTGTTTTTGTTGTTTGCTTCTGTAGGTAATCACGTCACCCGTTCCGAGCACAGAACATTGTTTTGCCTTCGGAGCGGACGTCGTGAGTTGGCTACAGAAGCAACAATTTGTGATGTTTTGTGTTAGTAAGTGTTAAATGTAGATACTGTAAATAATTCATGTCATTCATCTAATATCTTTCTTGTGCCTTACCCCACAGCTGCCCGTACACCTGTCAGAGATCACGCTCGGTTGTCTTGTCAGCATGGGGGTTTGCGGGACGCCGTAAACCCACATGTAACAGATTTGGTCACATTTAGCCATTTTATTACCTATGATGTTGTAAGCTCTATTCTATTCTATTCTGTTCAGATACTTCTGTAAGTACATTTTGCTAGCTGCTTGTTTTAGGTACACCTCATTATGTACAGTATTGTATAGTACAATAAAAGTACTTTCAATGTGGCGTTGCCCAGCTGGATTAAACATTCAAAGGTCGGCGAAATAATGAAAAATAAGCACTTCGGGATTTTTGTTGTTTTTGCAAGTCCGTTCTGTTTAATAGATCCGTTTCTGTTCATTTGTTGTCATACGCTAGACTTGTCTTCGATAAAACTCTGAACATCATCCGAATGTTCTGAAAACACGGTATACCAGACTGTCAGCCCCATTAAACAACTTCCGGAAGACAGATGGAAGAAAAATGGTCAGATCGATCTGAGCTTTAAAGTATGTAGGGCTGTATGTTAATTTTCTTGGTCAGTTTCTCTACCGTAGAGCTCACTTCGTTCGCGATGCGCTTCGCGCATCGCGAGCTGTGCTCGCTATTACTGGTGACACGTCAAATGACATTCATACACCAGGACCTGTGATAGGGGAAGTTAGCCCCTAGCTCTAGCCAAAGAGGTAAACTTAGCTACACAATCCTCAGCACCTTCAGCCGTCGAAAATAATCGAATCGGGAAGGGCATTCCAATCTCTAATGGTTCGGGGAAAGAAAGATTCTTTATAAATGTCCGTTCTTGCAGCAAGGGTCTGAAACGTCATTGAATGGTGCTTTCTGCAGTGCCTTGCTGGGGGAACAAGGTCGTTCCCCTCCCCACCCCCGGTCATTTCGCCTCCATTTTTCGTCCCTAGTCTTTTCGCCCCCAAACCCTTGTCGATTCGCCCCCAAACCACCCCTACCCCCTAGTCGTTTTTGTATAGAAGCTTAATGAACTCAGAGAGAGAGAGAGAGAGAGAGAGAGAGAGAGAGAGAGAGAGAGAGAGAGCGTGATAGCTCAGTGGTTAGTGCATTTGCCTCTGATGCTAGAGGTTCCAGGCAGCGGTGTGAAAATTTTGGCGTCCAACCACGCTCCATTGGCACCATTTGCAGGGATCAATGTCATAAAGTGCACCGTACTTCGGATCGGGTCGTTAACGGGAGGCCCCCTGTGCAGGGAGAACCCTACCGTAATTACATGATTACTGTGTAGGCTTTCTTGTTTCTTGTAAAATTTATGATAAACGCGATTATTTTGATTTTGAGATTGTAAATTTTCCTTTTTTGGATTGTGATGTTCCTCATGCGCCATCCTATGGCGTTTAATTTTGCAATTAATTCGACTTGCCAGAGTGTGTAGTCATGTAAGTGACTTCAACACTGGTAATAAATTGTTAACGGCTAAACTTCTTAATTAGGGTTATCGGTACCATAAACTACGCAAAATAGAAGTGAAGGCAATGATCAGGAATCGATACAATTAACCCACAAACATTAACCCGC
The DNA here is from genome assembly GCA_963580285.1 of Lucinisca nassula. Classification (NCBI taxonomy): domain Eukaryota; kingdom Metazoa; phylum Mollusca; class Bivalvia; order Lucinida; family Lucinidae; genus Lucinisca; species Lucinisca nassula. The sequence continues at coordinate 99,608 of CAUZLF010000149.1, forward strand.
AAAACCTTTCCAAAATTTTTTAGGCGTGATTCTGATTCGGGTCATATTCCAGTTGAGAGGGAAATTCACAAACGTATGTTCGGAATGCTAGGTAGCATACTACGTAATGACTCCACTGAGCGCAGTCTGAAAGATATTAGTCAAGGATAGGGGTCTAAGAGTTGGTTCGTATATGTGAACAAGGTTTTGAAGAGATATGAACTACCAAGCTCGGTTGGCATGCTTTATACTTCTTATTCTAAAAATCAATGGAAACAGCTTTGCAACAGAGGACGTTTAAGGGACTTTGATCTGCTCTCCACAGTAAACGCACTCAACTTCTAAACCAGAGAGAGAGAGAGAGAGAGAGAGAGAGAGTGACAATCTGCTGTGAAGGCCATAAAACTTGTACAGCTGCGGTATATATGTTTGTTAATCAATTGTGGAATTTGAGATAAATTATTTAGGTGGTGTGCAAGGTTAAATACGACTTATATTTTCTTGTCCTTTGGGATCATTGATTCCATTGTGGAATTCTGAAATTATCTGGGGGTCACTGATGAGGCCTAATTGGCCGAAACTAGCTAGTCTGGCCCAGAAAACATGCACACTCCATATTTTTCAGTTTTGAAGTGTATTCCTTGCTTCCAAAGGATAACCCTTTTATAGAACATATTACCCGTTATTACTAGGTTCTCCTGGAAGAGTAAGTTTCTACGAACACAAACGAATGAATGAAATGACCGCCACCAGCCCATCCGCTTCATTTTTTCTACCTAGCATACAAAAATGTGCTACCAAAACGGGCGAAGTGTTCAGATGCCAGCTCTTAGCTTCGTTTTTTTTTAATCTCACCTTACTAACAGTAACATCCATATTTCACATTTTCTTTCTTCTATCACATCTAATTGCTGACTGTCAACATTGTGTCCGAAGTCAAAGGACCTGCGAAACTCAATGTTCCCGTGACAATGTGAGCAATCTGGTTGGGACCATTAAACTTGGCCACAAACAGACTGGCGTTTCAGATCCCTACTGCAAAAACTCACATATACAAAGATTCTTTCTTCCCGCGAACCATTAGAGATTGGAATTCCCTTCCCGATTCGATCATTTCCACAGCTGAAGGTGCCGAGGATTGTGTAACTAAGTAGAAGTAAAACAAAGATCAGGAACTGATACAATTAACTTACTCCACCCATAAAAGACACCAAAGGGAAAGAAATACAAACATTAAGCGACCAGACAAAAATGGAAACCTAAACAAAGGAAGGCCATAAGGACAGTTACTTTCCCACAAAATGGCCATATGGCCATCCAGAATTAAAAGACACAAGTGATACACACAGTAAGTAACAAACAACAACATAAATAAATCGCCACAGAAGAGCCGCCTTGGAACGGTCAGTGGAAGATTTCCACTGGGGGGCTTAAATCGATTTTACGTGGCCACAATCCTCGCCCTTACTTCCGTTGCGATTTAGACAAATAATTTGTTCAGTCCGCATGAAGGCCTCCTAACTCATCAGTGCAACATCTCCGTGAACACAAAAATCAAAGAACCACAGAGGTGAGACAACGGTGAGCACTCGACAGCAAGAAACCACTGAAATGCTGGAGCAAAAGAAAACCAACAGTTAGACCCCGATGGGCCCGACCAGAGACAGAGCATCAGGCACCAACCAACATTACCTTGAATTAGATCTCTCTAATTCTCAATAAGCCTTTACGTTGGAGCCGTCATAGAATCTGAGGCCTGACCCACCGGCGTGCAATTAAAGAGGGAAGCAAAGTTGCTAACCGTGATTGGGTTAACTACCATGCATGCAGTCTGTCGTATAATATCCATGTTGTGCCCAATCTTTTTATATCGAAGAATGATTTTACGCAATTGGGTGCTGAAGTCATTGCGGTTATATATTTTTCTGAATTTATATACTAAGTCACCATCAAATTCGGGTTCCGATAGACCTTGTTGCAGAAGAGATTTAAGTCCAATATTGAATTTTGAAATTAAATCAGAATGGCGTCTATAAAATTTTGAAAAGGCTTTGCGTAGTTTATGGTACCGATAACCCTGATTAAGAAGTTTAGCCGTTAATAATTTATTACGAGTGTTGAAGTCAGTTACATGGCTACACACTCTAGCAAATCGAATTAATTGCAAAATATAAACGCCATAGGATGGCGCACGAGGAACATCACAATCCAAAAATGGAAAATTTACAATCTCAAAATCAAAGTCATCGCGTTTATCATAAATTTTGCATGAAACAAACCCATCTACAATAGATAGATGTAAATCCAAAAACGGGGCCTCGGTATCATAAGAATTTGCTTTATTTAACTGAAGTTCTGGGGGGTAAATCTGACTGATCAAACCATCGAAATAGGTATTATCAATATTTAATAAATCATCTAAATATCTAGAAGTGGAGCTAAAAGCTTCAATAATTTCAGATTGGTTATCAATGGAAAGCGACAAAATGAAGTCTCTTTCATAACAATACAAGAACAGATCAGCCACAAGAGGTGCGCAATTAGTACCCATCGGAATACCCACAATTTGTCTAAATAACTTAGTACCGAATCTAATATAAATATTGTCAAGTAGAAAGGTGAGGGCATCACACACTTTCTGACATGACCAAAGTGTATAATTCTTATGCTCTTTAGAAGTGAAAAATGCATTTCTGACATTACATGCAAGATAGAGAGAATCTTCTCTGTGAAAAGCCCATTCAATTAAATCATTAAGCTTTTCTTTTATAAGATTATGAGGAAGTGTAGTGTAAAGAGTGGAAAAATCGTAAGTAGACAGACTAGAAGCACGAAAATGTCTGGCTTTCAATTTATTTAAAACCTCATTCGAATTTTTTATAGACCAAAACTAAGGAATTGATACTAAGTTTACCTCTCTGGTGGGAGCTAGGGACTTATTTCCCATATCATACGTCCCGGTGTATGAATGTCATTTGACGTATCACCAGTAAGATTTCTGATTCTGACCTAATTAGGACATCACCAAGGCCTTCAATAAGGTACCTCACACCGAGGAGGCCATTGTATAAATTAGATTACTGTCGGATAAGAGGATTCACACACAGGTGGATTAATTAGCTCATGGCTCTCTGATCGCAGATAACAAGTTGAACTTGATGGCCAAGCGTCCGATCCCGTCGCGGTTTTATCTTGGTCCCCCGCTAGCTTCGGTTCTTGGACCTGTCCTTTTCTTTTTATTAGTTTAAATTAAGCGTAACTATACCAAATTTAGTGACACAGAGGCCTTTCTGATATTTAATCTTCATCAGTGTGTCTCAACCCCAAAGTTTTGAAACCGAAACGGATGACGGACAAGACCCGACAAACACAGCGCATTCCCCTCCGAGCACACACCGGCCGACGTAGCTCATGAGACAGGTCAACTGGAGGCATCAGGCAAGAGACAATTACCCGCGAACTTATAGGCGTCCCCCACCGAGCCAACATCAGCAAACAAGGCACACACTCCACGGAAGTCCCGGGCATCAGGAAGGAGATGTCCAAAGTAGCGAGACTTGCAAAATTTAAACTATTACAAAAAGTGGCAACCAAATCCGCTAAGATACATGTCTCACCTGACAAGTCAGTCTTAGTTTTAGAAAAAATAGAAATTCATACTGCAAAAATTAAAGATATAATATAGTTATTTAAATCTGTACTTGAGTACTGACGTCAACACCACAGTATCAACCTCAGCACTAAGGAATTGATACTGAGCTGATGATACCCTCGGGGACAAACGAATCATCCGCTAGCAGAGGTACCGACCCAGTGGTTGCAATTAATGCGTAACTTTACCAAACTTAGTGACACAGAGGCCTTTCTGATATTTAATCTTCATCAGTGTGTCTCAACACCAAAGTTTTGAAACCGAAACGGATGACGGACAAGACCCGGCAAACACAGCACATCCCCATCCGAGCACACACCGACCGACGTAGCTCATGAGGCAGGTCAACTGGAGGCATCAGGCAAGAGACGCCTACCCGCGGACTTATAGGCGTCCCCCACCGAACCAACATCAGCAAACAAGGCCCTCGCTCCACGTATTTACGTATTTATTCAAGGAAACACACACACACACACACACACACACACACAAACACAAACACACACACACATATATATAGGTAAATTAAGAAAACTGTCCCGCAACAAGTTATTATACGTAAAAATAAACAACATCAGCGCATGGAAGTCATTTATTTTAATTATTACCGACCGGTTTCAAAATCTTCAGGGTAACAATTAATATGGCGTTAATTGTTACCCCCCTGAAGATTTTGAAACCGGTCGGTAATAATTAAAATAAATGACTTCCATGCGCTGATGTTGTTTATTTTTACGTATATATATATATATATATATATATATATATATATATATATATATATATATATATATATATATATATAAATCAAAAATGAGTTCCTTTAAGAGCAATGAAAGCATTCATAAGAAAGAAGATGGGTCATACTACGTAGTTTCGGCTAATAAAGCCTCATCAGTGACCCTGTAAAGATCCGGCAAAGAAAGCCAGAGGAAACATACTGCAAATTATGCGAATTTTGAATAGGCAGTCGATTCAAAGACTGATATAAATCAAAATGGGGTCCAAATAATTAAAAACCTGTCTAGAATATGAGTCTAAACTATAATTTATTTCTGATTACTCAGAATATTCACGCTGATCTCAAAGGACCAAAAGTAAAATATAAACTGCACTATGGTTGATGTACGGGGAGACGTTTTAAGGCCGCCACACGGCACAACACCAGCTGCAGTGAAGGCAAATAAAAATAAAAAATGAGTTCCTTTAAGAGCAATGAAAGCATTCATAAGAAAGAAGATGGGTCATACTACAGAGGACCCGCGTTATAACGACAGTATTTGTTCCCTATTACTGTCGCGTTATAATGAATTTGCCGTTATAAAGAATCCCAGCTAGGAGTATGATAAGTTTTAAAAGGTCTTTTCCAAATCATTATTCCAAGAAACAAATGTTATAGACATTTGTTAGAATCGCCTCGATGAGGCGATTCTAACAAATGTCTTAAACATTTGTTTCTTGGAGTATTAAATTACAAGAAACTTTCATGACTATGGATTCGATTTGGGCATTTCCAACCCGAGGGAAGCCCAAGCCGCTCAGAATTGAGGCTAAACATTGAGCTTGGGATTCGTTCAATTGGAATTGTCGTTATAACGAGTTTTGCCGTTATACCGAATGTCGTTATAACGCGGGTCCTCTGTACGTAGTTTCGGCTAATAAAGCCTCATCAGTGACCCTGTAAAGATCCGGCAAAGAAAGCCAGAGGAAACATACTGCAAATTATGCGAATTTCGAATAAAGTCCCAGTTGCCTTTGATGTTCTGAAATATGCTGACCCCAATCGAGATGGTCAGTGATGGTGAAAAGATTTGAACGGAAGCTTAAATATAAAAGCTTATTAAGTTCATCTCCTGAAGCATGCTGTTCTTACATATCATAGTGGGAAAACTGCAATAACTAATTCGTACATTAAATGCTTTGTCGACTAAAGTAAAAGTTCATCATAACAATTTTATGAATTGAAAAAAAAAATGAAGACGAGAAGCGATATCGGGCAATCAATGGAGGGAAACCTAACTACCCCAAATGCATCTGTGGTGTTTATATTTTAAAAGAGAAAGTTTATTGTAAAAGAACGTGGTGCTCTTTAACCTAGCTTGCATTACGATAACACATCCGTGTGATATAGAGCATTTTTTCACATCTCCAAAATGGCTACTTTTCTGATGAAAGTCTGGGATATTTTTCTTATTCATGCTGCAAACATACATTGCTCGTTAGAACGAGTACCGACAACCTATGTATTGGAGCAGAAATAAGAAAAAACATATATACCACCGTAAACTTCAGTAGTGGGGTTTAGTGGGGTGTTCATTTCACGGAATTGGTCACGTGATCTAAAACCTTTTAGTATTTTCGAAAAAGTTTTGAACTTTTGTAATCTTCAAGGCTTAACGTTTCTTCGCCAAAGAGGAGAATTCGATTCGATATACGCGGAAAACTTGTGAAGTTTTGAAACATTTCATTTCTTTGGTTGTTATATCGTTCACAACTAAAAAAGTGATGGAAGGCATTTTCTATAGTTTCTTGGTGTTTATTAATGTTCTTCCTAAAAATATCAGGTCATCTGTTCATTTGTTTGCGGATGATTGTGTTTTGTACAGGAAAATATACACAGTTTCAAAGTTTATTGGCATAAAGAAAACCCCTAAGGATCATATTAATATGAAAGAATGAGATAAGACTAATGCGAGTAAACAATGTAAGAATGAAACAACAAAACGGAAAATAACAAACACAACAACCTCCTTATAACACGGTTCGTTATAACAAGTTTTGGATAATTTACGTTTGACAGATGGTTCCTAAAATGTATAGATCACACAAAAACCATAAATCTTTTTTTAGAAGTTTCACACAATTACAGCAAGACATCAACTGACGGTCAACTCCCGTGAGTGGTCATCCCTTTAATGGCCATTTAATTATCCTTCCCAATTCCAGGTATTTTCATATATATTTTACCTCTGATAACTGATCACCTGCAGTCAGGGACCATAATAATTTATGTTTTTGGTACCAAATTCCCTCTCTTAAACAGTCAAAATGGCAGAGGATTGGGAATTTCATCAACAAGTAGGAAAGCAAATATTCATTAAAAGCGTGTCTCACATAAACAAGATAGTTTCGTGAAGACTGTGGCAAAACTGTGACCTCTAGATAGTGAACAAGGTTTTAAAGCAATTTGACCCAGCGACCTACATGACCAATATTCAAACTTGACCAAGATGTCATCAAGACATACATTCTGCTAAAGTGTCATGAAGATTGAAGCAAAACTGTGGCCTCTAGAGAATGAACAAGGTTTTAAAGCAAATTGACCTAGAGACCAAGTTTTTGCTTCAACATGACCCATATTCAAACTAGATCAAGATATCATCAAGACAAACATTCTGCTAAAGTTTCATGAAGCATGAAGCAAAACTGTGGCCTCTAGAGAATGGACTAGGTTTTAAATCAATTTGACCTAGTGACTTAGTTTTCCACCGACATGACCCATATACGACCTTGACCTACATATCTTTATGATAAATATTCTTGCTTAGCTTCATGAAGATTGAAGCAAATCTGTGGTCTTTAGGTGGTGAACATGGTTTTAACGCAATCTGACCTAGTGATTTTTTAATTTGACGTTGTTCATATTTGAACTTGATGAAGTTGATATCTGGACAACCATTCTTGTATAGTTTCATGAAGATTGAAACCAAACTGTGGCCTCTAGAGGGAAAACAATGTTTGTTACCAATTTGATCTAGTAACCTAGTTTTTTCGACCCGACATGACCCTTATTCGAACTTGACCGTGACATCATAAAGACAGACTTTCTGCTAAAGTTTCATGAAGACTGAAGCAAAACTGTGGCCTACAGTGGGAACAAGGTTTTTAACAAGTTTGACCAAGTCACCGATTGTTTGATCCGACAAGACCCATATTCGAACTTGACCAAGATAGAATCAAGACAAACATTCTGGTACAGTTGTATGAAGGCAGAAGCAAAGCTGTAGCCTCTAGTGGGTGAACAATGTACATGTTGACGACGCTCGTTTGACAGACACAGTGTGATCACAAAAGTTCACTTGAGCACTTCGTTCTCAGTTAGCTTACAATATAGAAAGGAATTATGTTTAGTTCATTAACAATTGACACGGTCAATAATAGGGATTTTCAGCAACCAAGGGGACATAACTCTATGTTAGATATACCCCCATCACCAGTTTTCGAACTCATCCCAGGTTTTATCCCCAACCTTCGTATATGTTAGCTTCAGGAAGATACGATCAAAACTAAAGGAACTATGGTGATGACGAGGTCCAAAAAATTCATTTCCGACAAAGAACTCTACGAGTAACATGCCAGCATAGCTAGTTTTCGAACTCATTCGAGCCTTTATCCCTAAGTTACTTATATGACTTATATGTAAGTTTCAGAAGGATCCGATCAAAACTTAGGGACTTATGGTGATACAATGTCAAAAATAAGCATTTTAGGATTCAAAGGGACATAACACGATGATAAGCCAACCTTTCCAGTTTTCGAACTCATCCAAGCTACTATCCCCGATCTACTTACGTTCAAGATGATCCGATTAAAGCTAAAGGATTTATGGTGAAGACAAGGTCCAAAGTAGGCATTTTCAACAAAGAAGCAGATATAACTCTATGAGAAATAGTCAAACATTTTCAATTTAAGAACTCACTAACTTACTTATATGTAAGTTTCAGGACGATCCGATCAAAACTTAGGGACTTATGGTGATGACAATGTAAAAATAGTTTAAGTCACATTAAAAACATAAATACATGTATATTTGAAGGCAACATGAACAGCGTCACAAGAATGTAGAAAAAATGCTCAAAGTGCGGGTAGATAACTTTCAGCATAACACAACCCTCCCCCCCCCCCCAAAAAAAAAAAAAAAAAAGATGAACATAGCGAAACATAGACAGGAAAGAAAACATGCAGTAGAAGGATTGCTTGCCAAGGTTACCTTAACCGATACATAAGGAAGGAAATCACACGTGATATTTGCAATCAAACATTCCACAAAAGAAGTGATCTACCGCATAGCTTCTGAACAGCAGCGCTTAACCGACCAAATAAGCCGGGGCACAACATTTCCTACAACTTACATGTGCGTCCAGCGAAGAATCAGATCAGTCTTCGCATCCATATAGTCTAACCAGAGACTTCTCTTGCTGCATGGAGGAGCATTGGGCCCTTAGCTATCCTTAGAGTGCACTACGAAGACTCTGATCAGACTGCGCGGATGCGCAGGCTGATCTGAGTCTTCGTTGGGCGCACATGTCTTATTGTAGGTTTTATCGGAGTCTAATTGTTGGTTTTCTTTTGCTCCAGCATTCCAGTGGTAGTCCTCACTGTTGTTTCATCTCTGCGGTTGTTCGATTTTTTGTGTGCACGGAGATGTTGCACTGATGAGTTAGGAGGTCTTCATGCGGACTGAACAAATTATTTGTCTAAATCGCGACGGAAGTAAGGCCGAGGATTGTGGCAACATAAAATCGATTTAGGCCAACCCAGAGCCCCAGTGTAATTCGTTTCACTGGCCATCCCAAGGCGAACCGTCGCAGTTTATTTTTGTTATGGTGTGTCTTTGCGTGGTTGTATCGTTTATATTATTTTGTTTTGGATAGCTAATTGACCATTTTGTGGGAAAGTAACTGTCCTTTTGGCTTTCCGCTATTGATGTTTCCATAAGGGGCTAGTTATTCCATGTTTGTGTTTCTTTCCCTTTGGGGTCTCTGATGGGAGCTGTTGGTTAATTCTATCGAATCCTGATCATTGCCACTTCTATTTTGTCGTGCGCTGGCTCATTAATGTCATTGGACATGTCACCGGTAACTTTTCTAATTTTGGCCCCGAAGTATAAAACTTTTTTTCATGCTCATCTCACTTGAGCATGACCTTTGCAATGCTTGCAAAATTCAAATTCAAATGCGGCACCCGCCCACCGGGGCTTGAAGAAATAAATGGTCTGCATGATGCTTCCACGCAGAGCTAAATCCAACCGCATACGAGTACTGGTTATCCATTTAGAGGATCTAAGCCTGCCCAGGGAAAGCGGTGCGAGTCGGACCGTCCATGCTTATAAACCCTATTGGTTTCATTGGGCGACAGGGCTTGAGAAGTCATTTCATCTCAGTGTCGGATAAAAGTCCCACAAAATTGGAAGCAACATCCCAAAATGACCTATACAGTGTTGACGTTAAGCATCAAATCAAACAAACAAACAAACAAAATTCAAATAAGTTGCACTATTTTCTTCCTCAGTTCAGCAGAGATTTTTTATTTACAAGTTGGCAGTTTAAAATTTGTGAGCAGAAAAACTTCATGCACAAGTGAGTTGTGTATGAAATAGTTTTATAACCTCGGGTTCAAATTCTGCGAAAGTGTTGTTTTCTCGACATCACGATAACAAGCCCGTGTAAAGAGCACCCCTCTGAACACCAATTTATGTACAGAAAAGTGGGATTTACGGGTGCGTTCATTATTTTCCATGTTTCGCTCCAGGACATAGGTTGTGGGTACTCGTTAGAACCGCCTCGATGAGGCGGTTCTAACGAGCACCCTCAACCTATGTTTGGGATAAAAATAAGAACAATATCACAATTTTACATCAGAAAAATGTCTTATTTTGAGATAGGAAGAAATGCACTATGCCTCACGGGTGTGTTATAGTAATGGGTAGGGATGTGAGCCATGACCAGCCAGGGCGCAGTTGGTCAAAACCTCGTTGGCCTAACGAGCTCGTTAAGGGTCAAAGTGTTAACTATTCTAGCAAGTACAATATCTTATATTTACATTTCCATTGTAAAGTCTAATGTAAACCTATAGAAAATAATTGCGTTCATACTTCCATGAACGCATCGAATCACATGATTTTCAGTGACGTTAAATGACGACATTCTAAACCATTGTTCTCTACGGGCGTTGATGACGTCAACGCTGCTCCGCTGTTTGTAGACAAACAGCGTGTAAATGTTTTTCAGCTTTAAAAGTTTGCCCTACAAGCTTGTTTTCGCCCAGTGATGAGGGGCAAATAATGTAAATATAAAAAATAAACTTAATTTTTCTGCTTTTCATGAAAATATGAACGACAGTGGGTCGCTAGCAAAGTTTACATGAACCCCTTCGGGGTTCATTTTACTTTGCACGCGACCAACTGCGTTCATACTTCCATGAACTGCAGAAAAATAAATTTCATTTCTTAAATACACGTACAATGGTATTTTTGCTGCAGAAATATGAAGAGCTACTCGTTTTTTTTTCAGCAAAAATATTACTGCATCTGTCATCTCAAATTATCAATACGCTAGCTAGTTTTGAACAACCGGCCCCAGATTGTCTAGTACCGTTTATCTTATCTCCTAAGCCTGTCGAGACTGTCAAACCAGACACTTTCTTTGTGGTTGAAGTCATCTGGAACGTGGGTCGACAGAAGAAGGAAAATGGTTTCCTTGTTCAGATATAACTGCACTCATTCTGTCACCCTTTGCCGTCATGGTTGGTGACACACCAAGCCTGGACTGAACAACCAGGTGTCTTACAACCATGTGTCTTCTATGTCAGCATGTGCTCGCAGACCGCCTTTTCTTTTAGACGTCGTGTGCTTAGCGCTTTAGAACTCCGAAAAAAAAAAAAAAACATACAGAACATGGGCCTTTTGGATAAAATTCTTTATAAAACATGTTTGCAAAGACAATTCCCTATTTACATGTACTTTATTTATGAAAAGGGCCCATGCTTTCCAGGAGAAAGGATCTTTCAAGTTCTAATTTTAGGGGTTGTCAGATTTGGTTTTTAAAACATTTATTTTTTTTCTGTTAGCTGCAAGCTTCTCCATAAGTAAACATTCTTTCGTGGAGATAGATCATGAAATAGTTTCTATCGTCATTCTCTCCCTTCCGCTTATTCAATAAAGGAAGCCGTCAGTTTTGGGCGATAGAATGTGAGCTGTACTGGTTAACCGCTTATGTTAAAGCCTTTCTATAGGAAAAATGTGGTTTGGTACACTGACCGACTCGACATGACCTTAATAGTGTGGACTGGGTCGTTAAACTTCAAAATAACTCTGTCGCTCATCTAGGTCTGCATTGTTTGCTTATGTCGCATTTTGCACTATAAAAATGAATGGAAATATTACACCAAAACTTATAGCTGCCACCAGTTTTGTTGTAAGTTATCTCCATTCTATGCTCATTAACTTTTCACCCAATAGCTGGCTATTAAACCGGGTAAATGGTGTAATTACGCACCCGAAAATCGAAGAGAGTTTACACCACATTGTAACTGATCTTCATTACTGGTGTAAATGTACCATCATTTTTGAAGGAAACCTTTCCGGTTGCAATGTTTCCTTCATCCAATCGGTGTAACATTACACCCATAAAATAAGACTGGATGCACCATAGTAGACATCTACACCATGTAGTGTAATCATTTATTTATTTTTTTCCATTGGGATAGAACTTTACATAGGCTGATACCCCTTTCATAGGGCACCTTTGATACACTTTTATAGGGTAATACTAACGCTTCCGTAAAATGCTGGTGTAAAGTAGAAGTAAAACAAAGATCGGGAATCGATACAATTAACTTACTCCACCCACCAAAGACACCAAAGGGAAAGAAATACAAACATTAAGCGACCAGACCATAATGGAAACCTAAACAAAGGAAGGCCATAAGGACAGTTACTTTCCCACAAAATGGCCATATGGCCATCCAAAATTAACAGACAGAAGTGATACACACAGTAAGTAACAAACAACAACATAAATAAATCGCCACAGAAGAACCGCCTTGGAACGGTCAGTGGAAAGATTTCCACTGGGGGGCTTAAATCGATTTTACGTGGCCACAATCCTCGCCCTTACTTCCGTCGCGATTTAGACAAATAATTTGTTCAGTCCGCATGAAGGCCTCCTAACTCATCAGTGCAACACCCCCGTGAACAAAAAAAAAATCAAAGAACCACAGAGGTGAGACAACGGTGAGGACTCGACAGCAAGAAACCACTGAAATGCTGGAGCAAAAGAAAACCAACAGTTAAAGACTTGCACTTTCCATTAAATTTTGTATAAATTCTTTATTAAACAGAAATTATGTGTATACTAAAATAGAGTTTAACTCATTTTAATCTTATTTAGCAAGATTTTCATAACGCATGAAACAATCCTATAACATATGTCGTACATATAACGCATCTTATACGACTAGTTATACGATTCGACAAGAAACGTTACCTTGTGTCAAGATGAAACAAAACACCAGTATTGGTGCAACAAAGCACCGATAAGCTGGAGAGATAACGCTTTCAAAGTGTAATTGCATTTTTGTTCACACTGAACATAACAAAATATTATTTGGTTTAAACAATATTTTATTTCGATCTTTGATACATTTACAATACACATACATTAGTACGATGTGGCTAAAGGATCTGACAGTAAGCCTTGTGGCTTATAGACGTCATCTCCTGGAAATAGCATAGTGTACGACATAATTGAGTAGCAAGAGTGAAAATATTGAGACAGAATAAATATGCGTGACCGACAGAGAGAGAGAGAGAGAGAGAGAGAGAGAGAGAGAGAGAGAGAGAGAGAGAGAGAGAGATTTGACTGGACACCTGCATGAGATTTGCACAGGAAAATAAGTAAAGGACTAATATAGGAGTTAAGTTTAATTGCAATTAATGTTGGCTAGGCAGGCTTAAATCTTCCGGATTTGACAATGAAGTCTTGCACTTGTAGGAATAGCGCTTGGTTCTCATGTGGTGAAAGGGTGGTTTTCCCAAACAATAGATCATTGAGAGTAAAATTGTGTAGGTCACGTGGTAAGTATCTTTCCCTGGCAACTGAGTAGTTAGCACATGAAAATAGGAAATGTTTTGCACTTTCAAACTCTCCACACTGACAAGATGGGTTTGGAACAATGTTTTTACGATACAGATCAGAATTTAGAGAGCTGCATCCCATTCTCAGTCTAGCATGGAGAATCTGACCAATGCGTGTACCAGCATTAAAATGTTTAGGAGGCGCTATGGTGTTTCTGTTTAAGGCGTGTTTGAAAGCTGCTACAGACGTTGCTTCTTTCACTTCGTTAGGAAGGCTGTTCCAGGCACGTATAGTCGAAGGGAAAAAAGAGTCAAGAAATAAATTTGTATTGGCTCTAAAGTTCTGGATATGATCTGAATTTCGGAGATTATATCTAGAAGTTTCTTGAACAGTGGCAGGGACCAGGTCAAAAAGATATTCTGGAGTAAGACCATGTAATGCTTTGTAAAATACTACCAATTTATGCTTGTTCCGACGACTTTGAAGAGACTCCCAACCGAGATCTGAGAAGAGTTTTTCTATATTGCATAATTTAGTTGCTCCAGTTATTATTCGGGCAGCTTCAACGTGGATTGCATCCAGCTGTTTTTTGGTTTCAAGTGAGCAGTTATCCCAAACGACGTCACTGTACTCTGGAAGGGGTCGGACAAAGGTCATGTACATTTTTTCTAAAGCTTTTCTGCTGACTCTAAACTTGAGTGCTCTTAGGAGGTTAAGACGTGTACTAGCTTTTTCAGATATATTTTTCACATGTGTATTCCAGTTGCATGAGTCGGAAAATGTGAGGCCAAGATGTTTGTGGTTGGAGGTTTCCTGTTTTATAGTGTCGTTTAAGAACAAGGGTGGGTGGTGAGGGGGGTTTAATTTTCTTGATATGGTCATTGTCATTGTTTTCTGTGCATGGAATTCTACCAGCCATAAGTCAGTCCAGTTAGAAATGGTTTGTAGGTCACCGTTTAGCAATCTAGCCGCCTGGTCAGGGTGGTCAACAATGATGTATAGACTGGTATCATCAGCAAAGAGGCGAATGGAACAGCCAATGTCTTTTACTATGTCGTTTATATAAACGAGAAACAGGAGTGGGCCCAATATTGAACCCTGAGGCACACCGGCTTCAACCGAAGCCCAGCCAGAACTCTTGCCGTTAATAACTACACGTTGTCTTCGCTCGGAAAGATAGCTTGTAAACCACCTTAAAACAAAATCGGAACATCCTATGTTCTTAAGTTTATGGAGCAAACCCTTGTGCCAGACTCTGTCGAAGGCTTTTGTTATGTCGCAGAAAACTGCCCGTATCTCTTTACCACTGTCTACAGCCTCACAGAAGGTGTGGTATGTATGAAGGAGTTGGTAGGTGGTGGAGTCGCCTTGTACAAAGCCCGACTGAAATGGAGTTATCATCTGATGCGATCTAATATAATTATATAGGTGCTTATGCACACAGCGCTCCATGGTTTTGCCTACTGGACTCAAGAGAGATATGGGTCTGTAATTGCCAGGGAGGGCCTTTTCATCTTTTTTATGAATTGGAGAAATGTTAGCGTCCTTCCAAGGGGGTGGAAAGTATCCTATAGCAAGGGATTTATTAAAGATAATTGAGTAGGGACGTGCTAGGTAATCAGCACCTTCTCTTAAAAGTCTTGGGCTAATCAAGTCGGGGCCACAGGCTTTGCTGACGTCCAAGTGTTTGAATACATCAAGGACATCCTGCGATGAGATTGTAATTGAATGTAAGGTGTGCTGAACAGGCTCGAGATTTGGTAGAGTCTTATTTGTGTCATTAACCTTTGTCTGGGCAGAAAAATATGTATTTAACATTTCTGCTTTCTGTTCGTCTGTTTCGGCCACTTCATGGTTCATAGTAAGTACTGGAATGTTGCTAGAGGAGCGCCCAAGATTCAGAAGTTGCTTAGAGGTTTTCCAGAATAGTTTGGGTTCACAGTTATCTGAAGACAGAAGTTGGTCGAGTTTATCGAAATACTGTTTTTTGGAGAGCCTAACTGCAGGGTTGATTTTGTTCCTAAGGTGCTTGTATTTATTCCAAAAATAGTTGTTGTTAGTCTTCTTGAATTGCCTGTACATGCGCTGTCGTTTCCTTATCATATTTTTTATTGTGCAAGTTATCCAAGGATGGTCATTAGGTCTTATCGTTACTAGTTTGTTTGGTATTGATTGTTTTGCAGCTGCAAATATGATATCAGTGATGTCCTTGATATTACGGTCAATATTCCCTTCGCGTTCAACTTTCTCTGTAATATTGGACTCGGACAGCAAGTTCCTATATTTGTCATAGTCAGCTAATTTATAATTCCATATCCGTCTTTTAAAGGATGGAGTATGTGGTCGAGTAAATTTGAATAGAACAACTACTGGACAGTGATACCTAGTGTAATCTGTCATAAAAGGGTCAATAGTGCCGCTTGTTAGGACGTTGCTGTTATTACGTACTAGAATCAAGTCTATGAGTGAAGATGAGTTTTCCGTGAAATGCGTGGGTTCAGTAATAAGCTGTTACAGACTGTACTCAAGCAGAAAGTCTTTCATTTTAATATTGCTGTTATGGGTCATGTCAATGTTGAAGTCACCTGTAATAATGATGTCTGTTAAGTTCGTGTTGTATGCCCTATCAACGCTTTCCTTGATAAGATCAAAATATGCTGGACTACTATTAGGAGGCCTGTAAAATCCACCTACTAGAATCCTTTTCGACTTGACTTGGATCTCTACCCAGGTAGCTTCCAAGCCCTGTAATTCCAGGTCGGGTCTTCGCTTACAGAATAGTGTGTCGCGGACATAGATGATCACACCTCCACCAGGACGACCTAGCCTATCAGTCCTGAAAGGTGACGTGAAGTAATCGATCTGTATTGTACTAGTGTTAATGTTAGAGTTTAACCAGCTTTCGGAAAAAACAAGGACATCGTATGCTTCGGCTTCACTGCGTATTATGTCTATTTTAGGCACAAGGCTTTGAACATTTGCGTGAATTATACTTAAGTGGTTATGAAGCAGTTCAAAAGATGCTGTTGACAGATCATCGCTGGATGAGGTACTAGCATCGACAGAGTCTGGTCCAGGGTTGGTCTCTATATCGCCACAAGTGAGTAACAACGAGAGTAGCCAAAGGGTCAGGTCAGTTACGATAAGGAAAGAGAACAATTTACGACAGAAGGAGGTGTTTCGGTGCGGTATGCAAAAATACGAGCGAATGTAAGGAACCCTGAGGTCTTTGTACACCTCGTTGCTTCGCTGGATAGCTATCGTCATACTAAAGGCTTGAATGTTACGGCTATTTGGTATGCATAGCAGCGCTACCGCCATAGTAAATAGAAGTAAATGGAATTTGTTATGCGTTATTCTCTTCTTCGTGCCTAGCATTAAGGATAAAGAAACACCGAACGTGCCACCAAGCCCGTCTGATTTAAGTTGGTTGACCTTCAGGTGGTACTCAGCAGGAACTGTAGGAATATCAAGACGAGCATTGAAGGCAGGCCTGGTGAGTCTTGGGTTAAGTACGTACTCGTAGCTTTAGACAAGGACATCGGCTGTGGATTCATTAAGGCAGGGTGTTCAGTCAAGGATACAGATTGAAAGTTATAGAGAAAGGAACAAAATACAGCAAAAAGGAACATAAATAATACAATATAAAAGTGAAAAAGCGACTGTGGTGAAGAAGAAAGTTCAAAGCAGAGATAAATCTACAATCGAACTTCAATGGCTGGAGCATCTTTGGGACCACGAAAATCTGTTCAAGACAAGGGCAGTACAAGCCTCTGAGGTTACTGTCAGGAGGCATACATCATGTGACGGGGTTAGTTTTGGGACGTCTTTTCGGTATTCTATATTAAAAATGTATGCTGTGTTTACTCATTAGAGTCGCCTCGTAGGGGCGATTCTAATGAGTGCACACAACATACATTTACAAGAGAATGGGAGGACATTTCCTTAATTACTCTCACTTTTTCTTATGTGGAGAAATTCCCTCGAGACACAAGAACGGGTTCGAGACATCCATGGTAAACGAGCCATCGGTGTTCGAGCCATTGAAGTTTTACTGTATCTACAAAATGATGAATATGCAAAAAGAAGAAACAATGTTGAGAGAAATGTAAACATTTCAGAGGATGCACGCAGGAGTGGCGCCGAACCGAGGCCGATTCGACGTCTCGGTGTTGAACGGACTCCGATACGGCGCAACACCAATACCGCGCTTTTTAACCAGATTATTTTTGTAAGAACAATGTTTCTTGCATAAATACCTATGCGCATGGCTGTTCGAAACAATTGTCAAATGGACCGAAAGCCGTGCTCAAACAGCAAAATCCATGTCCAAATAATGAAATTCGCGTGCTGTTTGAACACGGATTTTGAGCATTTGATGTCACAAGACGGGCATTGCTTTGTTTACGTCACGTTGAGCGACGTAACGTTATCGTCCTGAATGTAGCGTTTTGGGATTTGGGATTCTATGATGACGTCCGAGAGTTACTGCATTACAACATCATTGTAAACGACCTTCTGAACTGGCTGCCATTTAGTTTTGCCTGTCGCGTTTGAAAAGTTTATATGGAATTTATATGGAGCTTTGGGCGTTATCGTCAAAATTTGCGGTCGGATTCATAAGTTATGCAAGTCATCCATGGTCACCGCTTTGCGGCAACATCCGCCTGATCCCTCGGAAGATACCCGAACATCGGCCTAATGACCTCATGTTCAAACAGCTTCCTCGGGACTCAGCAAGTGTCAACGCACGAAAAACCATGGCCGATCCCTGCACTCTTGCATAAATATTTAAGCGCATGGCTGTTTGAAGCCATTGTCAAGTGGACCGAAAGCAATGCTCAAACAGCAAACAACATGTTCAAATCATGAAACTGGCGTCAAGGTGCCGTTTGATCATAGATTTAGAACTTTTGATATCACACGACTGGCCTTGCTTTGTTTATTTACGTTGAACGACGCAGCGTTAACGCCCTGAACTTCTATGATGACGTCAGCTGGTTACTGCGTGACAACGCCATTGTAAACAACATTCTGAACTTGCCGCCACGTTGGTTCGCCGGTCGCATTTGGAAAGTTTATATGGAGTTGATATGGAGCTTTTAGACATTCTCGTCAAAATTTGCTGTCGGAATCGTAAGTTATGCAAGAACAACGATATCATCCATGGTCTTCCCATCCCACGAACACCCGCCGGACCCCTCGGAAGGTACTTGAACATTCGGCGTGGCAGCCTCATGTTCAAACAACTTCCGAGGGACCCGGCGAATGCCAATGCATGAAAGAACATAGTCGATTCCTATATTACATATACACATACGCACATATACACATACATATACATACATATATACACACATATATACACACATATAAATATTTACATTTCAGTGTAAGGTCTAATGTAAGCGTGGTTCATAATTCCATGAAGTCACTATTGAGTCACACGATTTTAGTGACGTCAGCTGACGTCACTCTAAACCATGGTTGTCTACGGGCGTGGTGACGTCAACACTGATCGTTCCTGTAGTGGAAAAACAGCGTGTAAATGTTTTGCAACTTTAAGTTTGCCCTATATGCATTTATTCGCCAAGTGATGAAAGGCAAAAAAAAAATATAAGTAGCAAACATAAACTCAATTCCTCTGCTCCTCATGAAAGTATGTTGTGGGCTGCAAGCAAAGATTACGTGAACCCCTTCGGGTTCATTTACACTATACGCTACCCACCGCGTTCACACTCTCATGAACTGCAGAAAAACAAAATTCACCTCTTGAATATATACATATAAGTACACATCATCACACAACTATACATTTACATATATGGAGCTATGATAGAGCAAGATAGGACGTCAAACTTCATAAGGTGGCTGTGTATGCACAGTTTTGTGCATTAAGTAGGACGCTAAACACCGCTATCACGTGTGACGTCTGGAAAATTGTGACAGTAGACTGGATTCCCAGACCTACTGGGGTACGACGTCGACAAGCAAACACATCGTCGCGTATAACAACCCTTTCACCCATCACGTCATGAATAGCCGTTGACGTCCCACCCCCGCGGGTTAATAACAACAACAACAACAACAACAGAAAACAACTCCTAAACGGCATTTAATGTGTGCCTGTATGTTTGAAACGGAACCCGAGGTACTAAGACGATTTAAGAACTCTTTAATTTTGACGTGTTAATAACGTAGAAGATTAGAAGGGCATTAGCATTCAAGACCAACACTCAACCAACCAGTTCATTTAAGTGACAAAACTTGCCTGCGGAGAAATAACTGCGGTTTGACATAATTAAAAAATATGTGTTTGAGTCTTGTCTCTGGGGTAGCATGGGGTCTAAAAGACGCAATATTGTTTGTTAGATTTGAGGTTCAACGTCCCCGTCAACACTGTACAGGTTATTTTGGAGACGCGATGCTGTATATTGGTGTACGTATATATATATTAATGGAGTTGTGCCAAGGAATGGTCCGGGTCTGTACGTGAGGTAGTCGTGTACGGCACATGGCTATGTGTGGGAGCGTGTGAAGAGAATGTAATGCGTTTGTGTGTGCGTGTGTGGAACGCTACGATGACTTTAAGTGTGCAGATGTGTGCTTTCCAAATCTGAAGTGTAACAGGTAGTGTAACACGTAGGAACCGTGACACAACACAATGGTACTTATCCGCCATGTTCTCATCCACCTACAACGGCTCTGGGGAGACTGCGCAAATGCGCAGTCTCGACTTAGCCTTTGCTGGTAGGGTATTCATGTGATTGTTCAATCATCATTATCAGAGAACCTGACCGTGTTGACCCGCACCAAGGGAGACAAGATCTCAAAACAAACCAACAGCATGCTAGTTCACTATTACAAAAGTTCAGTTTAAGTTTCTCCACAAGACACATCATGAGACGACTCGTCAAAGCAGTGAGCAAGTGCCACGCCGATCGGCCTGTGCAAGAGCACAGACCAATCCGCGCGTTCACTCGCACCTGCCATCGATTAGGTCCTTCACGGGCATGACACAGTTGCAAATCTCGTTCAAAGCACAGGTAGAGTGGAGCCGGGTACCACATAAAAAGATTGTCACAATGTATACTTAACTGCAAAAGTATAATACACAGACTGATTATCCGTCCAAGTGTTAATTAAGAACCGTGGCTATACAATAAAATTCCGCTATTAAGACCACCTAGAATTAAGACCAAATCTGCTTTAGAAAGCTTATTGAGAAGGTTTCAATTATTCTTTCTTAGAAAATTTCTATGCCCAGAGACTACCTTTAGGACCGCTCAAAAGTTCTTAAGACAACTTTTGAACAGCCCCAAATATGGTCCTTATACAGAAATTCTACAGCTGGTCTATTCAGTTCCAGTAGTCAACGGACCGCGTGGCCTTGCTAGTCTTGTCCTGGCCTCATCCGGATCACCAAACTTAAGAACGTCGGAACTTGTCTTTATCATATGGCGTTCGTCGTCGTTATCACGTACGAAGATTTTTCCGTCAGTTGAATATGCGTTTTTCAGCAGTTTAACACGAACGAGAGATCTGGCGTCGTACAGAAGCTTGGATATGGGCTTGGTGAGATCTTCATTAATAAAGATCCCCTTCATGTCTTCGTTGTCACTTTCGCGCAGATTTTTCCTTTTAAGATACAATCTTTGTCTGGCGTTAAAACTTGTAAATTTAACGATTATATCACGGTGGCGGGGCTTGGGCCCACCTGTCTTGGGTTTCCCGACTCGGTGAGACCGATCAATGTCTGTAGGGCCCATATGAGTTGACAATTCATCGGCTAACTTGAAGACAATTTCATCAGTGTTCTCTCCCTCTGTTTCAGGTACACCTGAAATTCGAAAAATGTTCCTACGTTGGTACTGCTCTAGTGCATCATTGTCAGCTTCAGCTTTGTCCACACGTTTGCTTAGTTTCTCAAGGTCTTGACGAAGTTTTGCGTTATCTGAGCGTAGAAGGGCATTCTCGGCCCTTAGTGCTCTGATCTGGGACGACAGTGTGTCAGTGGATTCTGTGACAATTGTCTTAATGTCAGGCAGTTGATTGTTGATGAGAGCTGCCATCTCTGGAAGCATAAGGGCTTGCAGCTCTGCAGCAATCTTGACGATGTCGGATGGCTCCATGGGCTGTGACAGCAGATGTACTGGACTGCCAACTGTAGTTGCTTCTCCGTCGTCCATCAGTGGAGCCTGACTACAACCTGAGAATTGGCGTAGCTTCTTAGAATCGGCGTCGACTGTCTCAAGGGGAGAAGTGGCTACTCGTTTGTCGCCCTTGCTTAAAGGCGTACTAGATCCCACTGCACCAACATCCAACTTGGTTGTAACCTTGACAGTCTCAGATGACATCACTTAAGTGTGAGACGTGACTTTTGTTTAGCGGTATACTTTGTGAACCGCTCAGCGCGGAGTTTCTTCTTATGAAATCGCGGATTTACCGTTAGTTTCTCACAAACAATACGTTACAATACAACAGTCTGACGTTGGTATGCTATAGATATGACAAGATGGCGCCTTACACGATAAGAAAGTACAATAGCGAAAAGTTTCACTTCCCTCCAATTTCTATATCCATATCAAATTCGAACATCCCATACATTTAACACATCACTGTGAGATAGAAAATAAGCTCCACCACAGTCACTTATATGAAGATGGTTAAATCACATAGTTTTTGGTTTGGTCGCCATGAGGCGGGCAAACCGGGTATAATGACCAGATTGTAACTGTTCCATGGAGGGGCACGTGACGCGATCAACCAATCAGCTTTAACGATGATGCAATACTATACTGCAAGGAAACAGCCTGTCTGAATAGCGAAACAGACCGAAAAGCAAGCTTTTTAACTCCAACAATAAATATCTTAAGGGAAATGGATACACCTGGCAGGTGTGGCAGTTAGTCTTCCATTTTTGGCTTCCGATTTCGATTGGAAGCCCTTTAGATTGGATTGGTGATACCCCAGTTTATTTCTAACCGTCTTATGGCATAACTAGGAAAGCCCCACAGATATTTACGCAGTGAAAACGGGTTCAGAGTAAACAGGAATACAGCGCCCGTCGATGTCTATTTATAAAGCGTTTCCAGATATCTATTTATAAAGCGTTTCCAAGAAGTCAAACTAAAGAAAAAAAGTTACAGTAGAAACAGGTCCTACTTTCAGTTTCGTCCTTTTGATGTAACCTCATAATTAACCCATAGGTGCCAAAAATATTCCACTTTTATGGGCCTGGAGTGGTCATTTTCTAAGCATAGGGATGCCGTTTTTTTAGGTAAGTTTTACAAAAATGCATGCACGTTGAGCAAACAGTTTAGATCTTGATCAGATGCGGCGTCTGATCTCGGTCTACACTGTTTGCCAATGTCTGAAAAAGGGTCGCTAGGCATATATGGGTTATTTCGTCAATGTACTTGATTCCAGTTGGCCTACCCCGTGCAAGATGAAATTATCTTAACTGCCGTATTCGACTGTTGTGACTCGAAACTAACCGTATGGTCTGTATAACCCGTCTTCTGCATTGGGATCATTATAAAACATCAACATGTATGTATTATCTCATGAACTAGCATTTTCAGTTCATTACGAAAACACGCCTATTCAAATATATACAGAATTTTGCCACCCAAATGAAAATTGCCCGATAAAATTTTTTAGATTTGTTCATATTTATGCTCTAAATATAGATTGTGGGTACTGCTTAGAACCGCCTCGATGACGAGGTTCTAACGATTACCCATTGTCTAGGGGTCAAGATTAGGTAGGCGTGTTTTCGTGATGTGAGAAAATATTCTTTTTTTTTTCTAGTCCAAATATAGATTGTCGGTGCACGGTGTTCTGAACCCCCTATAAAGGAAAATAATGTACCCCTGTACACTCAACTTTCTCTATATAAAGTTGGGTTTATAGGGTTGTTCAGTACTTATGCGGTAGCCTCAAAGTACTTCTAGTGCCTGGTTACCTTCGTTGTTCAGTGCACGGACTTGTTGATGTAATGCTTTTCTTTTCTTAAGGATTTGTAAAAGAACAAAAAAAAAAAAAAAAAAAAAAACGCCTACAGATTACAAAAGTTAATTCTGTCACTCGAGTCACACTTCTCTCGGAGTCTCAAACTTTTCATGGTCACTCAGAATTTCCAGGACGAGTTTACGAAGAGAATTTGACAGTTGAAATCAGTAAAAAATAGTTTTGCAGAGTCCAGTTACATGTACATGCAGATAGTCTAACTAGCCGATAACTTACTGCGTAAAAAAAATTCCGAGTTGTATTTCACGAAGTAAATCAATCAAGTGTGCTTGTTGTAGGGTGATCTCTATGAAAGTGATATGTCATTTTTCTTCATTTCTATAGCAACATTATTAACCGTTCTTTTATAAGCGGTGGGTGAAGGAAAAAAAAACAGTTTTAAACAATGATTGCAGAACTTGTCTCGATCGTGCCTCGAACTCAGGCGGAAAGAGACCTCATACCCTACCAACATGGTCAATTTTACAAACATGCCATTGTTCATCGCATGTCAAACTAGCAATTTAAAAGCTTAACATGTACATGGACAAATTTTCCACCAGCATAAAACCTGTGCGAGTGAGCAGCTCCCAACATTCAGCCTTCTCTGTTCATAAATGCCGATTTTTTAACCAATACAGTTAGATGCGCACCGACGTTGCGGTTTTGCTCCTCGCCGGGTCCGTGAATATGTTTCTACGTAGATTGTCCTCCTTTCAATGGTTTAAGACGGACAGCTAACACTGAACAAGTTTCCGTAAAAGCCTTACCAGAAATATCGTGCTTATTTAGAGCGACAACATCGATGCAACGTCAAGACGTGGCATCGGCTTCATGGGCATGACATGGATCTTTTTCACAAAGGCGACCAGCACTGGCTTAAACGAGCCTGCGAGTACGTGCAGCCATACCACAGCCTTTGCTGCTCTCGGATATGTAGAAGAGAAGTTGCGTTTCAGTTGGCTGCGCACATGCATTTGACAAAATATATGCTTATAAGGGAGGTAATACAGAAGAAATGATTAACTTTTTCAGCCCCAAAACCTGGTAAATCGAGTGAAAAAGAATGTGAAATATATATATATATATATTTTTTATACCAGTTGATAACTTTACTTGAAAATAAATTCGTAAACCAGCACAAATGATTGCTTGCAGGTAAACTTCAACAAATGCGGACACCGATGCTAACGCCGACGCCGGACGCCGGGGGTATGGCAATAGCTCCCCTTTACTTTCGAAAGGCGAGCAGATTTTCAACTTTACAAACTAGGGAAAGTAGAAGTAAAACAAAGATCAGGAATCAAGCAATTAACTTACTCCACCCATCAAAGACACCAAAGGGAAAGAAACACAAACATGAAGTGACCAGACCATAATGGAAACCTAAACAAAGGATGGCCATAAGGACAGTTACTTTCCCACAAAATGGCCAAATGGCCATCCACAATAAAAAGACACAAGTGATACACACAGTGAGTAGTAACAAACAACAACATAAATAAACCGCCACAGAAGAACCGCCTTGGAACGGTCAGTGGAAAGAATTCCACTGCGGGGCTTAAATCGATTTTACGTGGCCACAATCCTCGCCCTTACTTCTGTCGCGATTTAGACAAATAATTTGTTCAGTCCGCATGAAGGCCTCCTAACTCATCAGTGCAACATCTCCGTGAACACAAATAATCAAAGAACCACAGAGGACTGAGACAACGGTGAGGACTCGACAGCAAAAAAAAAAAAAAAAAAAAACACTGAAATGCTGGAGCAAAAGAAAACCTACAGTTAGCCTTCTTTTTAAAAGGAAACTTTATTACCGTATTTCGAAACACACCTATACAAATGCATTGTCATTTTTTGGCCAAAGAGTGAGTGAGTGTTTCAGTTTTACGTCCCACCAACAGCTAAGGTCATACGGAGACGGGACCTCGGTTTAAAGACTCATCCGAAAGTCTGGAGAAGCCCGGGTTCGAACCGGCGACCCCTGGTTTACTAGGCGAGTAGCGTAACCACTCGACCACGGGGGGCTTCTTTTTTGGCGGCGGTAAAACGTCTCCCTGCCCTACATCATAGTGTAGATTATATTTTCTTGCCCTTTGGGATCATTGATTCCATTGTGGAATTTTGATAATATCTTAGGGTCACTGATGAGGCCTAATTGGCCGAAACTAGCTAGCCTGGCCCAGAAAACATGTGCACACCATATTTTTCAGTTCTGTGGTGTATTCCTTGCTTTTATAGAACATATTAAAGGGGATCACAATTCTATAGGCATGATTTCGTGATGGAAATACAACTTTAAGGACCTTATGGTTGCTACTCTGTTGGCTCTGTCCAACTGAAAAAGGGGTCTACTCTAAAAGGGGAAGAATTTGCTGCTCAAGGGGTCTACTCTAAAAGGGAAGAATTTGCTCCTAAGAAGCAAATTCTTTCCTTTAAGAGTATATCCCTTAGACATATCCAAAGAGAAACTACTTTTGCAGGAGTAGCCCCACCCACTTAAGGCGTATCTATTTCCCTTATGGGGAACTTATAACAGCCGCAGTCATTTTCGCAAATTTTACGTCTTGCAATGCCATTATGGAGTAAGTCAATGGGGCCATGGAAACGAAAAACAACAGATTATAACTATACTACTACTCACAAAGTGTGGCTGGCTGCGGTAGCTGAGTCGGATGCAGTCCGACTGGTGATAAGGAAGACTCGGGTTCGATACCTACCGGGGTCGGCAACATTCTTTCGTGGAGATTGATTATGAAATCTTTTCTGTGGTCATTATCTCCCTTCCGCTGATTCGGGAAGGGCAGGGGTCAGTTTTGGGCGACAGAATGTGCACTGAACTGGTAAACCGCTTACGGATGAGCCTGCTCAGGAAAAGTGTGGATAGGTACACTGACAGGCCCAAACATGACCCAAATCAGTATTGACTGGGCCGTTAAATAAAAAAAACTTGCAAAGTTTACTTCACACAGATAGGAACAGATGTATATATTCTGAACAGCTTTCGGTACGCTAATAGCTCTAATAATACGTACATGTAAATGTTGGAAAGACAGAGAACGTTATTTTTCCTCATTTATAAAGATCGCTGGGCCTCCGTGGCCTAGTGGATAAGAGTGCTGACTCTTAATCATTAGGTCTCTCAACGCTGTAGGTTTGAGCATGGCTCAGGTCACATAATGAGAAGTTCTGCAACGGAAGGTCAGGAGGTTTTTCATCGGGTACTCCAGTTTTCGCTCACCTCTGATTAACGATCGGCTTGATGTGAGTGAAATAATCTTGAAAGAATCGTTAAACGAAACATAAAAAAGATCGCTGGGTGTGTAAAAACATGTTCATGTTTTTGCTACTAGAATTAACGTCAGTGCCAAGGTCGAACCTTCTAAATCTTCCAAATATATAAAACATTTAGGGAGCGAAACAGTCATAACGTTGATGGGTTTCTGTTCAAAAACTTCATGACTACTAAGTGACCTGCCACCAGTTACAGACCGAGTTGTTAAAAGCTTTTTTGGCGCATTCGATGGGAGCTATTGTATCAGATAACCACTCAATACTTGACGTTTTACTAATCAGTTTCTTTTACAATTAAGTTGTGATCCAGAAAGATATACAAAAAGATTGCAAATTTCAGGTTTTTGCGGAGGTACCGCTCAAAGAAACTGTCGAGGTTTAAGATACAGTCTGATTCACAGCACTTTGTCTGGGCAGGCTTAGATCTTCTTAGGCGGTTCAGCAATACTTCAAAGTTCGGTCGGTTTCAGCTCATGCAGTCAAATATATTGCCCCAAGGTCTGATCGGCCCCAGTCCATCGGGAACTGAAGAAATAGATTGGGTTGCACGATGCTTCCACGCAGAGCTGATACCGGCCGCACATGAGTAGTGTTAAATCGCCAAGAAGTTCTAAGCCTGTCCAGGAAAAGTGGCTTGAGTCGGACCGTTCATGCATTTCAACCATTTAGTTTCATTGGGCGACAGAATGGAAGCAATGTCTCAAAAAAGACTCATACAGTGTTAACAGGGACATTAACAACAAATGAAATAGATAACCAAGGCCCTATAGAAGGCATGGTGACTTAAGAAAAATCTTTCTATATACCCGTTTGAAAAACAACAACAACAACAACAAAAACGGTCGTATTAAGTTATGCTTTGGTTGGTGTCCATCCGTCCGTTCTTAAACTTTTGTTTCGTTTCCGTATAACTCCTACTATACAGTTTTCATCCGATTAAGCCTAAAATGTGTATGTAGTAAGGCTAAGATGTGAAGATATGCCTTAAGTTTCGAGAATTACTGTCCACCAAATATCAACAGAGTTATGACCTTTGAAAAATTCGGTTTACATTTTCGTATGGTTAAGTTTTGTGCTATACATGTGTAAAACATATGTAAGTTACATTTAGTTTATACTTGCCATGGCGTTTAACAATTTACCACAGAATACTCATAACTACCCACCCCTCCTGATACCAAGGTCACAGACTTTGACATTTTATATACACGTTTTGTATTAAAAAATAGAAGTGGATGCAATGATCAGGAATCGTTACAATCAACCCACAGCTCCCATCAGAGACATCAAAGGGAAAGACACACAAACATGAAACAACAGACCCTAATGGAAACACCAACAGCGGAAAGCCAAAAGGACAGTTACTTTCCCATAAAATGGCCAATAGGCTATCCAAAATAAAATAATATAAACGACACAAACAACCATAACAAAAACAAACCACGACAGAAGAACCGCTTTGGAACGGTCAGCGGAAACGAATTCCACTGGGGGGCTTAAATCGATTTTACGTGGCCACAATCCTCGCCCTTACTTCCGTCGCGATTTAGACAAATAATTTGCTCAGTCCGCATGAAGGCCTCCAGACTTCAGACAAACCATAACAAAAATATACCGCGACAGAAGAACCCCCTTGGAACGTTTAAAGTTTATTATTTTTATTAAAAAAATGCATTAAGTGGGATAATGATATCAGCTGGCTCAAATCAGAATGTAGACTGACAAGACCAAACCTATTGGATGCTTTTTGAAAGCAGCCAACTTGTTTAAGAAATGTTCGCAAACAGATTTTCACGTCTAAACTACTCAATTATTTATCATTCGAAGAAATATTACACAGATATTTCGTTACACTGAAAATGTGTAATGTTTACAGTTACACCGCCCTTCAAAAACGTTACCTTGTTACAAAATGTGCTTTTAGTTCTAAACATTTTATAATATTTGCTTACGGTTTCGTTATAAACATTTAATCGTATTTGTAAACTTTTACATGAATCTAGGATCTTTCTATTTACACATTATCTTATACAGATTTAGATCTATATATCACTTATATATATATATATATATATATATATATATATATATATATATATATATATATATATATATATATATATATATATATATATATATATATATATATATATATATATATATATATATCTGGTTTTTATATTTATTTTAATGTATTCATTTATCTGTTTACTTATCTATTTATTACATATTTTCTTAATAGTACTTTTCGCCGTGCTGACTTCCAGCGAGTGTGGACTGCCCGTACAGCTGGAGGATCAACATGGTGTATTTAGGTAAAAAAAGGACTTAATCTGTTTTTCTGTCTCATATATGTTTGTTGTACATGTACATGAATATATTTTATGTTTTAATGTGTCTGTGCTTTTGTCTGTGTCTCAGTGATATGTGAAACGTAAATAGTGTTATTATTTCAAACACAAATTGATACGAAACGTAACACTTGGTTTACAGAATGTACACAAAACACCAAATTTGTAGCGCTACACCTAAATTTGAGTAAACTATATAAGATATCAGGGTATTGTTACTCAAAGTTACATTTTACACCCACAATGGTGTATGGTTCCCGTTCACACGAGTTTTAGTGTAAACTTTACTCTGCCTTGAGGTCTAGTTAACCCTATTTTTACAGTGTTAGACGCTTGGTATATACATGTATTAGGTAATGAATCGCGGTGGTAGAGTGGAGCGGGCTGGGGTTAATGATAGCTCACAGCTGCAACTGCACAAATGTCCGTCGACGGTTTTCTGACAAACTAAAATGGAGTCGCGTCGTGATAAAAACCGCTTAATACCATTTGCGAACAACAAAGATGGCGATCAGCTTGTACATCCATGCAGTCTGATCAGTACTTTTATGTTCACTGTTTGGATAGACCACTGCCTCTAGTTTCTATATCCACATTTCACGACTGTTGCTAATCTGTATAGCTGAGCAGGTCGCAAACCCTGAAATCAGTTTTTTTTTCTCGACACGACTCACATCTCATCCTGTGCTCTGTCACCAGTCTTAACCTTTACCATTGTCTAGGCAAATCAGCAGACGACAAATTGTTGATATTTTTCTATGAAAATTAGAAAAATGTTCAAAATGTCGTCTGCTGCGAAATAATACCCAGCATGCAGAGCGTTAAACTTTTCATCCTTGAGTCCTTCTCATGGGCCGTCTCATCTAGATCTTACATATTCAAGGGTAGCAACATTCGGGCCTTCTAGTTGGCTTTTCTATGCACTCAGTCCTTCTGAAAGAAAAAGTAAGAACAATTCTTGTCTTTCCACCTGGATGACAAATTTGCTTCCCTTCTCCTTCAGAATTCTTGATGAAATGCTGGTTTGTTTGCTTGATTTGAGGTTTAACGTCCCCGTCAACACTGTAAAGGCCATTTTGGAGACGTTGCTTCCAATTTTGTGGGACTTTTACCCGACATTGAGATGAAATGACTTCTCAAGCCCTGTCGCCCATAAAACCAATAGGGTTTATTAACATGGACGGTCCGCCTCGCACCGCGGTTCCTGGGCAGGCTTAGATCTTCTAAGCGGTTTACCAGTACTAGTGTGCGGGCCGAATTCAGCTCTGCGTGGAAGCATCATGCAGCCCATATATTTCTTCAAGCCCCTATGGGCGGGGGCCGTATGACGAAATGCTGGGCATTCCGATTTGTGTTGCGTTAAGTGACTTGATCATGTAAGTTTCAGTTCTGTTCAACCATAAAATATCATCATAATTTCAGTCTGCTTTGTCGTCTAAGTCATTTTTTTTCTCAAAAAGTGTGGATCAAAATCAGACTGCTCAGTAAATCAGACTGCTCAGTCTGATAAGGTCCACACTGTTTGCCAGTATTCAAAAATCTGTTTGAAAAGTCTGAAGCAGACGACACGACATTTTTCTAATATAGTTTTTATGGCATCTTAAGGGTTAATATTCTCCTCACGAGCATTCACTATACAAGAAATGTTCTCTTACGAAATTTATCATTCAAAGCTTTGAAATATTGAATGCGAATTAATAAATAATAATAAATTATAAATCAATATTTGAATAGATAAAACACAACTTAATAAGTGACTTACGTGAAGGTAAAGAAAATCGGGAAGTTTAAAATATATATGTCACGTCCTGAGAAAACCTGTTTTTTGTCATTTGCGATCAACAATGGAAAGGTGCAGATCAGCATGCACAACCACACAATCTGCCAAGCACCTTAGTTCATTGCATATCTTGCTTCTGTATCCTTTTCAGTACTCTTGCCAAGCGATTTTGGTACTTATCGCCTATGCGAGCAGCGAAGGTTCAGGCGAGCCTGCGCATACGCGCAGTCTCGCCAGAACCTTCGCTGCTCGCTCATACAAGCAGTGAATCAAGAGGAACCTTCAGACAGAAAGTCATATCCCTGGCCCCTCTGAATGGCTGGGCATGCGCAGTTAAAATTTGTGCTAGGCTGTGTGATTGAGCAGACCAGTTTCTGTCTTACCTGTTTGTCCCGAACACAGGTTTGTTCCTGACAGGGCTCATAAGTTTGGAAAATCGACAAAACCTACACTAATACTAGTGGGGCCAGCTAAGAATTAGATCAGCCTACGCATCCACACAGTCTGATCCGAGCCGCCGTGCACGCACGTCGTCATTCCACAAATCAACAGCCGAAGGCTCTTGTCCGACTGGCTTGGTGCTCTGGTTAGTATGAGTCTTCGCTGGATGCACAGGTCTGCTGTAGATTTTGTCATGCGTTGATTCGTGTATCTAAACAAAAGCGGCAAAATAAAAAGTGCGATCAACGACGACACAGACTCGCGCTTGCACACATACACCCAGATAAGCGTCATCTCTAATCATACCAGCTGGTACGGGCGGTCTACGGAGGTGGTCTGTGATGAGTTTTGAGCTGGTCACACGCCATATATTAGGGTTTGCGATGTTCTGTGGCTCTGGCTATCTTTACTTGAAAGAATGTTGAAAATACTGCCCGGTGTCGTCATTTATTAAAAGGATAGCATATCCGCATTACATAGTGTATACACTGACCTTTTCTGGTGAAAATTTATGATTTTTTTTCTTTTTTTTCTCTACCTATTTATTCATTTATTTATTTTGTCTTCAAACGTATTATATATTGTGGGTGCTCGTTAGAACCACGACATTGAGGCCGTTCTAACAAGCACCCTCAATCCATGATTTTAAACAGAAAAATAATGTATACCATTGTAAACCCAACTTATATTACCACAAAGCGGGGTTTCTAAGGTTGTTCATTACACGGACTCGTATTCGTGCATCACGAAAACACGCCTGTACAAATACATTGTCAATTTTATCTCTGAAAAACAAAAACAAAAAAAAATAATATTTTAATATAAAATTGTGATATTTTTCTTGTTTCGGCTCAAAATATAGATTGTGGGTACTCGTTAGAACCGCCTCATCGAGGCGGTTCTAACGAGTACCCCCATTCTATATTTTAGAGCAGAAATAATGAAAATAAGGTTTACCCCTGTAAACCCCAATTTTACTATATAAAAGTGGGGTTCAAGGGGGTCAAAATTATATAGGCTTGTTTTCGTGATGATGTGCATTTTTACCCTCGTGTGCCTAAGAAAAAAAAGACTAATATAATATGGAGATGTATAATGAAGCAAAACAAAAAGAGAGAAGAAAACAAAGACGACACAGTGAAAAAGTGTCTGCACTAGTGGATGAGAGGAAAAATGATTCAAATGAAAACAACGAACAGGGATCAACACTTAACTCGAGGGCTCGAGAAAAAAGACGAACGGTTCAAAGAATGAAGAGCGAACCTGCCTATCAGACTAGTTACTCTGTATCCGGTGATCTAAAATATGAGGAGACAGAATATGGAACTACTAATCGTCTTTTGCGAACTTGCCCGTCAGTTTCCGCAAATTTGAAAAAGCAAAGTATTCAAAGGCGAAGGTCGTCAGGATTTCTCAAAAATACTAAGGAAGTTTTACAGAGAGAAGAGCAATCACAAAGTTTTCTTCTTAGCTCTGATTTTGTATCATCACATGTCGCGTCAGTACGATCTGTTGATGCTGGCTCCGACTCAGTGGACGTCGATGGCTGTGATATAGCTGAAAGCGAAAATCAGGAAAGCTTCTCGAAAAAATCGCACGGCATTGAAGAATATCGCAAATCAATAGGTACAAATTTCCGCGACCTTATTCAAAAGTTGACCCGAATACGGGTACAAAAACTAGAGGTCATTAAATCATTGGCCGCTGATATGGATATGATATTGAGAGAAAAAGACAAAACGAGAAGTAATCTGGTGCATCACATAGACAAATTATTTAGAAACGTTTCAGAGAATGCGGAACAAAAATATAATCAAGCAACAGAGACGGTAAACACTGAAAAGACTAAAATTGAATCCTACATAAATGAATTAACTAGGCTATGCGAGAAAGTTGACGTGTCGCGTCTTCATGGAGACCCACAGAGTGAAATCGCTGAAAAAGTCAAGTTAGCGGAGCAAAGGTATAAAGAAATTACTGCTGATGCCTTGTTGCAGCAAGTTTGTTCCAAATCATTAGCACTGAAATTTCTACCTAGTCCTGAATTGGCATCTTTCCAGTCTATGAAAGTCTTCGGCGAGGTGGAATTAGAAAGTCGTGTTAACACTGCAACTGCAAAATTAACAGACAGAGAGTTTAGTTGTTGGTGTAGTGGTGACGAGATGACTAAGACATGTATCACGGGAATAGTTTGTTTAAAAGACGGCAAACTGGTGCTTGCAGACAACAGCAATCAAGCGTTAAAACTGTTTGATTCTAAATTCAAACCTGTAGCTAAGTTCAAACTAACGACTCCACCATGGAGTGTTGCTTTAGCTACAGACAACAAAATTCTTGTAACTCTTCCTGAGATGGGACAGTTTTGTCAGTTTAGAATAGAAAATGAGGATTTTAAAAAAGAACTTACAATGGAAACAGACGCTGAATGTTTAGGGATAGCTGACTTTGGGGATGAGACTATAATTTCTACGTATGACGGAACTACAGCAGAATTGATTGCAATAAGCAAGCGTGGTGGAGTATTAAGAAAGAGTTCAACGTTTTATGACCGAGTCTCTAAGAATAACTGCTTTCTTAAACGTCCGAACTATCTTCAGAAAAGTAATGATTTTAAAGTGCTCTTCATATCGGACGTTGATATGGGTTTGTACGGGATAAGTGTGTTCGATCTACATACGGTTCATTTTCACTATGAGCATGAGGATTTGCGGGGCCCTCTTGGAGTTGATGTGGACTCTGGTGGGTATATATATATATGCGGAATGTATTCCCATAATATTCACCAACTGACAAAAGACGGGAATCGTTGTCGCATTCTCTCTACCAAACATTTGACTCCCACTCCTCAGTGTGTAAGCTTTTCGCGGCATGAAAACGCACTCATCGTGTCATTAGATGAACAGTATGACATAAAGATTCTTCAGTTCTGTTGAATACAAGACAGATCTCAGTTACTTTCCAACTTGGTGGTTTCTTAACCCATTTCGTACCAAAAGGAATCTTCCACCTTATATATAGCAGGAGTCCATTTCAAAATTTAGGGGTGTCAGGTTGTGTTTTATTCAAAATTAATCTGGAAAATGGCTGTACTTTTTGCAAACAGTGTAGGTCCTGATCAGACGCCGCGTTCTGTGTTGTCTGGTCTGGGCTTGTACTGTTTGTCAATTGCCCATTGGGGTTTATTGTACGAAAAAGGTTAATACCTCGAGGAGTGAGCATTTGACAGGATTATATGTCGCAGTCTGAAATGCAATTTTGTTATTTTGTTCCGTCGTCCATTAAGAAATAGATCAGCTCTAACTGTGATTTGTTGTCAATGAGTAATAAATCACAGTTTGGAGGTCAGTTGTAAAGTAGATCAAATCACGAGCGCGTAGCGCGCGTGATTTGCCTACTTACAACTGTCCGACACATCAACAAATCATAGACTAGAGCTGATCTATTTCGATTCTAACACGCTGAAAATCGGGAATAATGTTGTTGTTTCCTTCAAAATCTCACAATCTAGAGCGATACATACATTCAAAGACGAACTATAAAAAAAAATATACCGCGACAGAAGAACCACCGTGGAACGGTCAGTAAAAACTATTTCAATGGGGGAGGGTGTGTGTGTGTGTTACGAGCCAGGCGTAGCAGAAAGAAAAAGCAAACAAGCCTTTTGGAAAATTTTAACAAAATTTATTTACAAGTTAACTTTAACCTGTAGAAGTAAGAAAATTAAATGTACTTAGCTCTGTTATGAAATATCCTGAATGAATCTATTTTCCTTGATCCCACAGAATTCACAGTCCAAAATGAAAAGTAATATCCTTTAACAATCCAACACAGAATTTAGAAATAACTTTTCTTAAATGCCCAAACATCAAACTCCAAAGTCTGACTCAATGAGAAAAATCAAGCTCTTTTATAGACCCTAAGATTTCTCTAGAACATTCCAGAGGGCTGTGGAATAAGATGAGGTAATTCTCTAAAAATAATGCAACCCAGAACTTTCTGGAAGGTTCTGAGGCACTTTGCCTTGTAAACATGTTGTTCACAAAAATGAAATTAATCTGTGACTCAGTTTTCTAGAATCTTCTATAAGAGGATTAACAAGATATTTATAGCACTATTAGGTCAACACTGGGGTGAAAGTGGGAATCAGAAAAATAAATTCTTATGCATAACACTCCCCCTCTTCGAGGAAAAGAAAGATTTATGTAATAAAGCTTTCTTTTGCTTTAAGAATAATAAAATATTGAGCATAGCATATAAAATTACATGTATCTACAATCCACTTTAGTAGGAAAGCAAAACACAACTCCTGACACTGCTCAAGCTCTTGAAAGGGCATCAGGGATAATGTTATCTTTCCCTCTGATATGTCTTATGTCTAAATTATACTCTTGTAGCATAAGACTCCACCTGAGCAACCGCTGATTTTTGTTTTTCATTTTATGTATGAAAGTCAGTGGATTGTGATCACTGAAAACAACAATCGGTGCAGTAGTAGGGGTAAGATAAACTTCGAAATGTTGCAGAGCAAGAATCAGAGACAAGCACTCTTTCTCTATGGTAGAGTAATTTCTCTGATGCTTATTAAACTTTTTGGAAAAGTAGCAAACTGGATGATCCACACCATTTTCATCTTCCTGCAACAAAACACTACCTGCACCTACATCACTAGCATCTACAGCTAGCTTAAACTCCTTTTCAAAGTTTGGTGCTAAGAGAACTGGTTCACTCTTGAGTATGGCTTTAAGTTTATCAAAAGCATTTTGGCATATTGCATTCCAATGGAATTTTGTTCTTTTGCTGAGCAAATTTGTCAAAGGCTCAGCAATGACAGAGAAATTATTACAGAATTTTCTGTAATAACCAGCCATACCAAGAAATCGCATCAGCTGTCTTTTGCACGTGGGTACGGGAAAATTTGAGATAGCCTCAACTTTAGCATAAATGGGTTTCACATGACCTTGACCTACAACATGACCTAGAAATGTCAAACTTGCATGGCAGAATTCACTTTTAGCAAGATTTATTGTCAATTTGGCATTACTCAGTCTATCAAAGAATGCTTGAATAGTCCCAAGATGTTGATTCCACTGGTCATTGTATATGATAGCACCATCGATATAAGCACTGCAATCTTCCAGCCCCGCAATTACCATGTTTATTAAGCGCTGAAATGTTGCTGGAGAGTTTTTCGTTCCAAATGGCATGAATTTATAGTTAAATAATCCGTCTGGTGTTGTGAATGCCAAAACCTCCTTTGCTCTATCTGTAAGTGGAATTTGCCAAAATCCTTTCAGAAGGTCGAATTTCGTTATGTATTTGGCATTCCCGATGTTATCAATGCAGTCATCCATTCTTGGAATAGGAAAGCTATCTGTTTTACTTAAGGAATTAACTTTCCTAAAATCTGTACACATACGATATGTCCCATCAGGTTTTGGTACAAGAATACAAGGAGAACTCCACTCACTTTGGCTTGGTTCAATAAAGTCATTGTCTAATAGATACTGAACTTCTTCTTTAAGATATTTTTGTTTCACAGGATTCATCCTGTATGGGTGTTGTTTTACAGGTTTAGAACCATTTATGTCCACATCGTGAAATATTTTGTCTGTCCGTGTTGGAATGTCAGGAAATAAGTGTTCATATTCAAAAATCAGCTGTTTCAGTTCATTCCGCTGATTTGGCTCTAGATGTGACAGTTTCTGGTCAAGATTCCGTAGAATGTCAGAATTCTGAAGTTTTGATGATGTGGGATCCGACTTCACTGAATTAATATCCTCACAGTCATTGTCACATGAATTAAGTGGAACAGAGCTAACTAGATTGACTGATGTTAAAGATGCATTGTCCCTATCTATGTATTCCTTAAGCATGTTAATATGACATAGCTGCTTTAGCTTGCGCCTCCCAGGAGTGTTTATTATGTAATTTACGTCACTGATCTTTTTGTCTACAGTGTATGGACCATAATACCTGGCCTGTAACGATTTTCCTGGAATAGGCAAAAGAGCTAGTACCTTATCACCTGGTTTAAAATTCCTTTCTTTTGTCCCTATGTCATATAGCTGTTTCATTTTCTTTTGGGCTGACTGAAGATTGGTCCGAGCAGCCTCACAAGCTTTTGAAAGTCTAGTTTTGAAATCAGACACATACTGAAGTAAATTCAGGGAGGTGTCATCATTGGAGAGAAATTTCTCTTTGAGAAGTTTCAAAGGACCACGAACAGTATGGCCAAATACTAATTCAAATGAACTGAAGCCAAGAGATTCTTGCACAGATTCTCTAACAGCAAATAAAAGGAGATGGATGCCTTCATCCCAATCCTTCTCTGTGTCAAAGCAATATGATCTTATCATGTTTTTCAATGTTTGATGGAATCTTTCAAGGGCGCCTTGACTTTCAGGATGATAGGCCGATGACTTATACTGTACAATGCCAAGTTCATGCATTACTTGTTGAAAAATTCCAGACATGAAATTTGAACCTTGGTCTGATTGAATAGATTTAGGAAGACCAACAAAGGTGAAAAACTTCACTAAGGCCTTGACGATTGTCTTAGTTTTGATATTTCTAAGGGGAATGGCTTCAGGAAAACGTGTGGAAGCACACATAATAGTCAAAAGATATTCACAGCCAGACTTAGTTCTGGGCAAGGGACCTACACAGTCAATAATAATTCGACTGAAAGGTTCATCAAAAGCAGGTATAGGCTGCAAATGAGCCTTAGGTATAGTCTGATTGGGTTTTCCTACCATTTGGCATGTATGGCAGGACCTACAATGCTGAGAAACATCTGATTTTAACCCAGGCCAGTAAAAATGATTAAGAATCTTGTGATAGGTTTTATTTACACCTAAATGTCCTGACATGGGAGTTTCATGTGCCAAGTTTAATATTTCGGGACGGTAAGCCCGTGGAACCACTATCTGGTGGTTGACAGTCCACTCGTCTTCTGCTGAGACGTCTGGTGGACGCCATTTTCTCATAAGAATGTCATTTTTGACATAATAACAAACTGGGACCTGAGATACTTCCTGCTCATCTAAGGCCCTTTCAAACAAAGGCGAAATTTCAGGATCCTTGTGCTGTTCTATAGCTAGTTGAGACCCGGACATTTTGTCATGGCCTAGATTGAAAGATAAGTTATTCTCATGAAAATCTGTCTGCTTATCAGGCAGGCTTGAAGACAGAGACCTTGTTATCTCGTCATTAAAAGACTGACCCAAAAAGGTATCAGTAAAATCAAAATCCTGTTTCCCATCAGTTTGCTTGGCCTTACGTGCCATAGCCCTTGTGACTGCACAGGACGGATAAAGATCAGGAATTTCCTGCTCAATGGGATCAGGCGGTTGGTCTATGCAAGGATTAGTAGTCAAAAGTGGGTTTTCAAGAATTTCATAAGAAGTTTGTTTTGGCCCCTGCAGACAAGGCCGCTAACAACGTCGTCGTTGTGTGACGGCTCCACTATGTTAACACGCTTAAGCAGGAGCTTGGTGGTACTAAGGCCTATGAACTTCAGCCTTTAGCTGAAGAGAGAGCTATAGTAGATAAACATGTTTGTCTTTCAGCCACCCAGTTTGCTGTGTGTGTTAACGAAGGCCAAGACAAGCTTCCTACGCTATACTGGTTACCAAAACTTCATAAAAGACCTTACAAAGCACGGTTTATTGCAAATTCTAGCTCTTGCACTACCACTGAACTTTCTAAATTATTAACTTCCTGTCTTACTGCTATTAAAACGCATGTAATTAAATATTGTGATAAAGTCTTTGAAAGATCAGGAAGAAATCTGTTTTGGTCTATAAAAAATTCGAATGAGGTTTTAAATAAATTGAAATCCAGACATTTTCGTGCTTCTAGTCTGTCTACTTACGATTTTTCCACTCTTTACACTACACTTCCTCATAATCTTATAAAAGAAAAGCTTAATGATTTAATTGAATGGGTTTTTCACAGAGAAGATTCTCTCTATCTTGCATGTAATGTCAGAAATGCATTTTTCACTTCTAAAGAGCATAAGAATTATACACTTTGGTCATGTCAGAAAGTGTGTGATGCCCTCACCTTTCTACTTGACAATATTTATATTAGATTCGGTACTAAGTTATTTAGACAAATTGTGGGTATTCCGATGGGTACTAATTGCGCACCTCTTGTGGCTGATCTGTTCTTGTATTGTTATGAAAGAGACTTCATTTTGTCGCTTTCCATTGATAACCAATCTGAAATTATTGAAGCTTTTAGCTCCACTTCTAGATATTTAGATGATTTATTAAATATTGATAATACATATTTTGATGGTTTGATCAGTCAGATTTACCCCCCAGAACTTCAGTTAAATAAAGCAAATTCTTCTGATACCGAGGCCCCATTTTTGGATTTACATCTATCTATTGTAGATGGATTTGTTTCGTGCAAAATTTATGATAAACGCGATGACTTTGATTTTGAGATTGTAAATTTTCCTTATTTGGATGGTGATGTTCCTCGTGCGCCATCCTATGGCGTTTATATTTCGCAATTAATTCGATTTGCTAGAGTGTGTAGTCATGTAACTGACTTCAACACTCGTAATAAATTATTAACGGCTAAACTCCTTAATCAGGGTTATCGGTACCATAAACTACGCAAAGCCTTTTCAAAATTTTATAGACGCCATTCTGATTTAATTTCAAAATTCAATATTGGACTTAAATCTCTTCTGCAACAAGGTCTATCGGAACCCGAATTTTATGGTGACTTAGTATATAAATTCAGAAAAATATATAACCGCAATGACTTCAGCACCCAATTTCGTAAAATCATTCTTCGATATAAAAAGATTGGGTACAACATGGATATTATACGACAGACTGCATGCATGGTAGTTAACCCAATCACGGTTGGCAACTTTGCTTCCCTCTTTAATTGCACGCCGGTGGGTAAGGCCTCAGATTCTATGATGGCTCCAACGTAAAGGCTTATTGAGAATTAGAGAGATCTAATTCAAGGTAATGTTGGTTGGTGCCTGATGCTCTGTCTCTGGTCGGGCCCATCGGAGTCTAACTGTTGGTTTCCTTTTGCTCCAGCATTTCAGTGGTTTCTTGCTGTCGAGTCCTCACCGTTGTCTCACCTCTGTGGTTCTTTGATTTTTGTGTTCACGGAGATGTTGCACTGATGAGTTAGGAGGCCTTCATGCGGACTGAACAAATTATT
Source organism: Lucinisca nassula (assembly GCA_963580285.1). NCBI lineage: Eukaryota > Metazoa > Mollusca > Bivalvia > Lucinida > Lucinidae > Lucinisca > Lucinisca nassula. The sequence goes on from CAUZLF010000149.1 coordinate 140,168, forward strand.
TGTCTAAATCGCGACGGAAGTAAGGGCGAGGATTGTGGCCATGTAAAATCGATTTAAGCCCCCCAGTGGAAATCTTCCACTGACCGTTCCAAGGCGGCTCTTCTGTGGCGATTTATTTATGTTGTTGTTTGTTACTTACTGTGTGTATCACTTTGTCTTTTTATTTTGGATGGCCATATGGCCATTTTGTGGGAAAGTAACTGTCCTTATGGCCTTCCTTTGTTTAGGTTTCCATTATGGTCTTGTCGCTTAATGTTTGTAGTTCTTTCCCTTTGGTGTCTTTTATGGGTGGAGTAAGTTAATTGTATCAATTCCTGATCTTTGTTTTACTTCTACTTACCACAACCTTATCTCCAGCTAAGTCATTGCCTAGCAACAAATGAACACCTTTAAAAGGTAAAGAAGGTCTAATACCAACAGCCACTGAACCGGATACCAAGTCTGATGACAAATAAACGTTATGAAGCGGAACATTAACAAATCCACATTCCACACCCTGAATAAGGACACTTTGGCCCAAAGAAGTCTTCTCAGAAAAAGGCAGAGTATCTGCAAGAATAAGAGATTGAGAAGCTCCGGTATCTCGTAAGATTTTGATAGGGGTAGGATGGGCATAACTGTCACCATTTAGTGACACAAAACCATCTGATAAGAATGGTTCATAAATCTCCATAACCGAATCAGTCTCAGATAATTTGATATCAGAAAGAGTTTCCTCCCTTACACAAGACTGTGGTTTTGGCCTTATAGAAGTCAAGCCTGTAGGCTTAAGTTCCTCTTGTCTTTCTCTTTCTTTCCTTCGCTTTAGTTTTAAACACTCAGAGATCAAATGACCTGTATTTTTGCAATAATAACAAACTACTTGAGATTGAGATAAGGGATTCTGGTCTTTGTTTTCACCAGAAGGTTTGGAAAAATTCTGGCTTCTGTTTTCACCAGAAGGTTTGGAAGGATTCTGGCTTTTATTTTCACCAGAAAGTTTGGGCATAGTACTAGATGTATGGCTATAACTAGCAGAAGGATTACTGGGATAGAATCTTGGACCTGTCTGTGGATTATAAGGTTTTCGAGGATAAGGCCTGTTCACAAATGAGACTTTATGAGTCAAAGCATAATCATCTGCCAAACGAGAAGCTTCCTCCAAAGTTTCAACCTGTCTCTCATCGAGAAAAGACTTAATGTCTGAATTTATGCACCGTTTGAACTCTTCAACAAGGACAAGCTGTCTAAGTTTGTCATGACCAGAGCCTACTTTTTTAGAAGAACACCACCTATCAAGTAACTGTTCTTTGGTTCGAGCAAATTCTACATGGGTCTGGGAAATTTCTTTTTTACAGTTCCTAAATTTCTGCCTGTAAGCCTCAGGGACCAACTCATATGCCTTAAGAATAAGCTCTTTGACCAGATCATAATCTGAGCTTTGCTCGACAGTTAGCTGGGTGTAAATGTCTCGAGCCTTTCCGACAACAACGCTTTGCAAAAGTAAGGTCCAATGCTCTTTTGGCCATTTTAAATTTTCTGCAACTTTTTCAAAATGCAAAAAGTACTTATCTACCTCATTTTCCTGAAATGGCGGAACTAATCTGATGTGCTTTGTGGCATCAAAGTAACTGCCAGAGTCAAAAACAGGGGTATGTTTAACCCTATCTTGACCCTGGAGTTCCATTTCCTTCAGCCTTAATTGAAATTGCCTTTCCCTTTCTTTTTCTTCAATACTATATCTCATTTTTTCCTTTTCCAACTCAAGCCGTTCTTCTTTTTCTAATTTTTCTTTCTGAAGGCGTTCCTCCATTTCTCTTTTTTCCCTTTCCATTTCTAATTTTTCCATCTGCATTTGTCTCTGCATTTCTCTTTCTTTTTCCTTCTCTCTTTCTTCCATTTCCCTTTGCTTTTCTTCCTGTTCTAATTTTTCTTTTCGAATTCGTTCTTCCATTTCTAATCTTAACTTCTCTAATTCAATTTGCCTTCCTATTTCAATTTGTCTCATTTGTAATTCAGTATGAGAGACCATAATGAGAGACAAAGCAGATGGATCGAAAAGTTCTTCATCAACAAAAAACTGTACCAAAATATTCTTTATTTCATGTTTTTTCACGCTTGTTTTAACAGCAGTGACCCCATAATGGGAAGCAATATCTAGCAAATCTGTCCTTTTGGCCAGATTAAACAACTCCTGTGTAGGCTGAGCCAAAAAGCTTCTCAAATCAAACGACATGTTTGCTTTTTGTTTGTTTTATAAAGTATTTATGGAAATACTGATTGAGGTTAATTTGACAAAGTTTTTTTTTTTTTTTTTTTTGAAATGATAAGCCCAACGAGAATTTCACATGAAATGACAAGTACTATTTCACCTGAAATGATAATTCACATGAAATGACAATCCCCTATATGCATATAGGGAAATACCAATCCTGTGAAGCAACTGCAAAGTCTATTTGATAAGAAATGACAATTACCTGCGTCACATGAAAGGTCGGTTTTAAAATGCTTAAAATGGTTTTATCCCGGAAAAGCCCCCAATTTCTGTTACGAGCCAGGCGTAGCAGAAAGAAAAAGCAAACAAACCTTTTGGAAAATTTTAACAAAATTTATTTGCAAGTTAACTTTAACCTGTAGAAGTAAGAAAATTAAATGTACTTAGCTCTGTTATGAAATATCCTGAATGAATCTATTTTCCTTGATCCCACAGAATTCACAGTCCAAAATGAAAAGTAATATCCTTTAACAATCCAACACAGAATTTAGAAATAACTTTTCTTAAATGCCCAAACATCAAACTCCAAAGTCTGACTCAATGAGAAAAATCAAGCTCTTTTATAGACCCTAAGATTTCTCTAGAACATTCCAGAGGGCTGTGGAATAAGATGAGGTAATTCTCTAAAAATAATGCAACCCAGAACTTTCTGGAAGGTTCTGAGGCACTTTTCCTTGTAAACATGTTGTTTACAAAAATGAAATTAATCTGTGACTCAGTTTTCTAGAATCTTCTATAAGAAGATTAACAAGATATTTATAGCACTATTAGGTCAACACTGGGGTGAAAGTGGGAATCAGAAAAATAAATTCTTATGCATAACAGTGTGTGTGTGTCGATTCAAGAAGGATAGTAGTCAGTTCCTGGCGAAAGAATGTTCACTGTACTGGTTAACTGCTTATGTATAAGCCTACGCAGGAAGTGTGGTTAGGTAAACTGACCTAAACAATGTTAACTGGGTCGTAAAACTCCTAACGAACAAACAAATTATAACGTGGATTGCATGGCTGAGAGTTTCATGGCTGCCACACCAAACTGGGATTTGTTTGTTTGTATTGGATTTAACGGCCCAGTCAACACTACTTTAGGTCATTTTTGAGCCGGTCAGTTTAACGATGGCAGGCTTATACGTAAGCGGTTAAAAGCATTTATTCTCATAACAGTAGGACAGACCGTGTGCTCATAATTGTTTTATTGCCCACTGTGATATACTCTCTGTAGCAGATCATAGGCATCCCCTAATATGGTGATTAGTAGCTCTTGTTGAATCCCCTGACTGAGGCACTTAAGAGGAAAATCAATAAGGTACACTCTAGTCATCAGTTAGTAAACTATTGATTTTTCCCCCAAGGAGGCCCCTTACCTGTGGAAGACAGAGGACTTCTCTTCAGTCAGCACTGAGGGCTATATAATATTATATGGGCCCCGCCAAGCGATTTTGGTACTTATCGCCTATGCGAGCAGCGAAGGTTCAGGCGAGCCTGCGCATCCGCGCAGTCTCGCCAGAACCTTCGCTGCTCGCTCATACACGCAGTGAATCAAGAGGAACCTTCAGACAGAAAGCCATATCCCTGGCCCCTCTGAATGGCTGGGCATGCGCAGTTAAAACTTGTCATGACGGAATGCTCGAAGACCCAAATTCGCTTGGCGCGGCTCATATTATATAATGCAATGATGGTCCTCAATAATCAAGAATAAACGCCTTTAACCAATACAGTGCACATTCTTTCGCCAGAAACTGACAACTGCGGAAGGGAGAGAATGACGCAAACATCGCTCCTGGTAAGCAAACCTATTCTACATAATAAAAGTAATTTCTGAAAAGTTTGTTACTGCCAGGCTTATATAAGAGGTGGAGTTACTGTCAGGCTTATATTAGAGGTGCATGGAATACACGGTGAACATATTAAAGCTGCAAACTGTCATATAGAATAAACAAATCCAGCATTTCCATCTATTTCCATAAAACCATTAGTGTAGAGAAAATGTCACATGCCATGCATTTCATTTTAGGGTCGACTGTTTGTCAATCGACCCAAAGTTACGAAGCACAGAAGCTCTTCACTGCTGATGTCCACTTGACAATTTGTAGGAAATCCAGGTAATGGTTATTTATAGAAACTAGCTGAGCTATTCTTATCGTTGTGAGATCAGCGTGTTGCATAAGAGGGTCTAAAGAATCTGGGTTTGACAATGTAGACCCAGATCAGACGCCGGGGTCTACACTGTTTGCTTACATTATAAGAATTGAAGAGTCAGTCTGATCAGGATCTACTCGTACATTCCTGTACTGCAAGCGAGTCTTGCAGTACAGGAATGCACGAGTTAAACGAAGTGTTAACAGTCTATGCCACCGCTCAGGATCATTTTCCAGCTGAAAGACAATCGACCCACCAGTGCTGTGAGTCCTTTGATAAACAATCGACCCACCAGTGCTGTGAGTCCTTTGAAAGACAATCGACCCACCAGTGCTGTGAGGCCTTTAAAAGACAATCGACCCACCAGTGCTGTGAGGCCTTTGATAAACAATCGACCCACTAGTGCTGTGAGTCCTTTGATAAACAATCGACCCACCAGTGCTGTGAGTCCTTTGAAAGACAATCGACCCACCAGTGCTGTGAGGCCTTTAAAAGACAATCGACCCACCAGTGCTGTGAGTCCTTTGAAAGACAATCGACCCATCAGTGCTGTGAGGCCTTTGATAAACAATCGACCCACTAGTGCTGTGAGTCCTTTGATAAACAATCGACCCACCAGTGCTGTGATTCCTTTGTAAGACAATCGACCCACCGGTGCTGTGAGTCCTTTAAAAGACAATCGACCCACCAGTGCTGTGATGCCTTTGATAAACAGTGTCTACGAGGGTAGGCTGAAAAGTTCAGGCGTCAAAAGCCGTGGCACCCATCTGGCGGAAACCTTCGACATTCCTAATTCAATGTGTAGAATGTTCTCTACTCGTTCACGGGAGATGCCAACAGTGTTAGCTAACTGATTCACAGCTAAACGCCTATCATCCATCACGGCCCTGGGCACTTGGCTGATGGTTTCCTCAGTTGTTGCCGTTGTGGGTCGTCCACACCGGTCATCATCTTCAAGGCTGTCCTTGCCCATCTTAAAATTTGTTGCCCTCCTTTTCACGGTTGCATACGAAGGAGCATCATCCCCTAATGTAGCAACCATATTGGCATTAATGTCCTTAGGAGCTAACCCCTTTTTATGAAGGTACTTGATGACACCACGATGCCAGATTTTGTCCATTTTCTCAAAAACGTGCTAGTATCAATTTTTAAAGTCTAGAATTTCTACCTTATTGCAGGTAAACTTGAACTCATTTGAGTCAAATCAAGTAATAAAGGTTTGGATTTAATGAATACATAATTTCATGGCTCTTCGATACGGAACCCGGGAAGGGACATAATTTTTTTTTAATATGTTGTGCGAACAAGATATTAAGTTGTGCGAACAAGATATTATCTTGTGCGCACAAGATAATGTGTTGTGCGGACAAGATATTATCTTGTGCGGACAACATAATTTATGTTGTGCGGACATCATATTATCGTGTGCGGACAAGACAATATCTTGTTTGCAAAACTTGATATCTTGTGCGGACAAGATATTATCTTGTTCGCACAACATATTTTCTTGTTTGCACAACATAGATCTTGGGAAGTTGTGCGAACAAGATAATTTCTTGTGCGCACAAGATATTATCTTGTCCGCACAAGATCTATGTTGTGCGGACAAGATAATATTTTGTTCGCACAACTTAATATCTTGTGCGCACAAGATAATATGTTGTGCGAACAAGATATTATGTTGTCCGCACAAGATAATATCTTGTGCAAACAAGATAATATCTTGTCCGCACAAGGTAATATCTTGTACGCACAAGATAATATCTTGTCCGCACAAGATAATATGTTGTCCGAACAAGATAATATCTTGTCCGCTCAAGATATTATCTTGTTCGCACAACATAATAAAAACAAGAATTCCGCCGAAGGCTATGTCGCGCATGTGGGGGCACAAAGTCACCGAACCATGACATCTAGGCCAAGATCAAACATAGATGCTTGCATAAAAGGCTTGTACTAAGTAACATTAATGAAGTTCAAATAATTCTTAAAAAATGAACTTAACCATTAGGGTGAACGCTAGGGTGGTGGCAATATTTTACAAAGTCAGTGAACCATGTAATGTAGGTCAAGGTCAAATATGGATGCTTGCATTTAAGTTGACATCCCGAGATATAAGTTTGTACCAAGTATCATTAATGAAGCTCTTATGGTTCTTGAGAAATTAACTTGACCAGTAGGGTGAACGCTAGGGTGGTCGCAATATTTTACAAAGTCAGTGAACCATGAAATTTAGGTCAAGGTCAAATATGGATGCTTGCATTGAGGTTGCCATCCACAGATTCAAGTTTGTACCAAATATCATTAAAGAAGCTCTTATAGTTCTTGAGAAATAAACATGACCATTAGGGTGAACGCTAGGGTAGTCGTAATATTTTACAAAGTCAGTGAACCATGAAATTAGTATGTAATTCATTATTTCAAATTTCAGCGATTCACATTAACTTGTATTTCATAATTTTAGAATTTCATATCTCGAAATTGCATTACAAAAACAGTTTTGATTCTTCGGCAGTGTCGGTAGATTTATCAGCCTCAGAAGCAGTCTCTGTACCTTCGTCGTTATCATCTCTAACGTCACTGTCAGAGACAATGTGCTTAATGATTCACTCTATTACAGCCTCAGCAGCGATGTCAGTTTTACAACAGTCCTGTTCAGGCCACCACCCATTTGGGCTTGAAGAAATAGATGGGTTGCACGATGCTTCCACGCAGAGCTGAAACCGACCGCTTAGAGGATCTAAGCCTGCCCAGGCAAAGCGGTGCTAGTCGGCCCGTCAGTGATTACCCTATTGGTTTCTTTGGGTGACAGGGCTTGAGATGTCATTTCATCTCAATGTCGAGTAAAAGTCCCACAAAGTTGGAAGCTACGTCTCCAAATTGACCAGTACAGTGTTGACGGGGAAGTTAAACCTCAAATCAAACATAACAATAGTCCGGTTCAGCCTTTTCGACATGTGTTAAGCAAGCAGACCATTCTTTTTCAACAATGCTTCCAATGCCTTCTTCGATGACAGCCTTGATATCTGTCATGCGAAGCTGAAAATTTCATTGGCCAATTTAACCTTTCAAATTTCCCCATATCACCTTTTTGGCATTCAGATCAGGATGGTATGGTGAAAGCCGCAGAACTGTATGCCCGTATCTCTTCAAAAACTGGTTAACTCGATAAGGAGGAGCTGGTTTATTTCGTTTGCAAAGTTCCAAAAGCTCAGGCTTGAACATTTCTTGCCACAGGCTGCATAAAACTGTGTATTAAAGGGGGAAAAAGAACGAAAAACAAAATGCTATTCAAAATTTGAGATTCGAACCTACGACCTTTGGGTAACTAGGTCGTTAAAGTGTATTATCTAACCAATACCGCCACATCGTATTCCTGCAGCGATGTAATATCAGAATAATATACAGCAAGGATTTTGTGAAATAAGCGAGGTAAAAGTTGCTAACCCCTACATCACGGTTTCCGATTGAATGGTCCATATGACGTAGTGTTCAGTAAACAGTCATCGATCTATACCGATCTTCACAGTGTACCCGAAGTTCTTAACTGTGCGTTACCGTACAGACATTTGTTTATTCAGATGCTGTTTCTTAACTGTGTTAATGATGTTTAAAGGCATTTATTCTTGATTATTGAGGACTATCATTTCATTACATAATATTATATAGCTCTCAGTGCTGACTGAAGGGAAAACCCCTGTCCTCAACAGGTAAGAGGCCTCTTGGGGAAAAATCAATAGTTTACTAACTGTTGACTAGAGTGTACCTTATTGATTTTTCCCCTAAGTGCCTCAGTCAGGGACTGAACAAGAGCTACTAATCACCATATTAGGGGCTCTCTTTGATCTGCTACAGAGAGTATATCACAGGGGGGGGGGGGGGGGCAATAAAACAATTATGAGCACACGGTGTGTCCTACCTTACAGGAATAAATGCCTTTAAACAGTACTACGGTGACATTTTCTGTGACAAATGTAATAGTAGAAGATGGTCATGATTCATCTCATCCATTATTGCAGATACATGTAATGCTTCCATGGTGATTTCAGAATATTTAGGTGCTGCAAGAAGACTATCTAAATGCATTTCAAGATTAGACAACACTGAAAAGATTACAGAAATATGTCTTGAAAATGTGGAATGCATTAAATAAAAATACTGCACCGTTTAGAAATCCTGAGTCACAATCACAAACTGGGCCTCGTCAAGCGATTTTGGTACTTATCGCAAATGCGAGCAGCGAAGGTTCAGGCGAGCCTGCGCATCCGCGCAGTCTCACCAGAACCTTGGCTGCTCGCTCATGCAAGCAGTGAATCAAGAGGAACCTTCAGACAGAAAGCCATATCCCTGGCCCCTCTGAATGACTGGGCATTCGCAGTTAAAATTTGTCATGACGGAATGCTCGAAGACAAAAATTCGCTTGGCGGGGCTCAACTGACAAAAGTTTCTGCAAGTCCATTGTATCAGTATAGGTTAAAACAAAAGATGGAAATATGCAAAGACCAAGAGACAGAAGCTGAGCCTCAGGCTGACCATTTGAACATGTAATGAATATGATTTGAACCATGATTAAATGTGCTCAATTTCGTTATATAAAATAAAATAAAATGTTTTGGAAAGCTTATATAAGTATATTTGATTATTTTTTTGTTTTGGTTTTACGACCCTTTCAAGATTATTTCACTCATATCGAGCCGATCGTTTATCATCGGAGTACTGGCGGAGAAAAACACCTGACCTACCGCTGCAGAACTTGGCGTCTCACATGTGACCCGAGCCAGACTCGAACCCACATCGGTGAGAAACCTAATGATTAATGATTATCCACTAGGCCACGGAGGCCCGTTCAAGTGTATTTGAATACATTTAATACTGAGACAAAATTATCCGTAGTTATATTTAATGCTTTTCCTGGGCAAGCTTATCCATAAGCGGTTAATTAGTGCAGTGTACATTCTTTCGCCAGCAACTGACAACTGCCCTTCTTGAATCAGCGGAAAGGAGTGAATGACTGTAGAAAAGATTTCATGATCAATTTCTCTAATTAGTTTAATATTTTCCACGTTTATACGCTTCATATGTATTCTGTGAAAATATATTGCCATGTTTTGATATTGCACGACCCGCAGAAAAAGCGACCGACTGAAGTCGGTTGATTTTCTTAGAGTGCCCTAAAATCACCGTGTCATTCTGTCATTCGGTCATTCTGTCAGTCTGTCTGTTCGTCCGTAACCCGTTTGTGAAAATTGGTGATAGTGACTTAACCGCTTGGAATATTTAAACAATTTTTGGCATACTGATAGATATCAATGAGATCTAACCAATGAACTTGCGAAATATTACATTCCATTTAGTATAGCCTCGCCGAGGCGAAAAATGTGAAAATTTTCGAACTGCTTCTCCTCGGAAAAGCGTTGGGCCGATTGAAGTCAAATTTCATATGGAGCCTCTATGGGATTGGGGAAACCAAAATTTGCTCATAGGGTCCAGGTCACATGACCAAAATGGCCACCAAGCCATATTTGGTAAAAACCCTTCAAAAATAGTCTTCTCCAGAACCACTAAGCAGATTTCCTCGAAACTTGATAAATAGCATCTGGGACGTAGGCCCACCATAAATTGCTAAAATGGTGCTCCTGGATTGACCTTGACCTTCTTTGTGCCTAGGTCAAACTTTGACACATATGCTTTTGTATTGGAAAAGTGAGAATGCACTTTATCCTGCAAACGATTCAGAATACAGTACTAAAGTATAAGATATAGTTTTGCTCCTTACGATAAGGCGCATTTATTGGGGGAACCGTTTTAGGTCCAGGTCACATGACCAAAATGGCCGCCATACCCATATATGGTAACACTCATAAAGCTAAAAGCATCCGGCGGGTCGTGCACTTCAGCTGAAGCACTGGTTTCTATTGAAATTCAGCTCGATGCCATGTATATGACCGGAATTTTCTCAATAAAGTATATCGTTACGTATAATAAAGTATATCGTGTAAAAATTTTGGTATCTGAAAAGATTTTATGCAAAAACTAGCATTTTTTTCTAAAATATAAGCGGTAAGCTATTAACCCTTAAGATGCCGAGAAAAACTACATCTGAAAACGTCGTCTGCTAATGTCGTCTTTGATTTTTTTTTTTTTTTTTTTTGCAAACTTTTTAAAAAATAGTTTTCCATACAGGCAAACAGTTTGGGCCCAGGTCAGACTCATGGAGCAGTCTGATCTGGATCCGCACTGTTTGCAAAAAATTACTTTTAAGGTAACCGGTAGACGGCAAAGCAGACGACAAAAGTCGTGATTGGCATTTTACGGGTTAAAAATGATATTATTCCCTAAAGCCACAATCACGAGGTAGCAGAAAACAGGATAATGCTTTTCAAAAATTGGGCTTTGGTGGAGTAAGTTTCAGCATTTTTACACATAGCGACAGCAGAGACGCTTTAAAAGTGTTAGTTTCTGCAACTATCCGTTTCTTTAACCATACGCTTTGATAATGACGTGGTTTGCATCATGAAAATTGAATGGTTCAGAAAGCGAAAGTCCCATACCGTCGAAAGCAACGTCTCCAAATGACCTAAGTAGTATTCACGGGGACGTAAAACCTCAACCCAAAGTCCTGAGTTCAAGCCTCTTTATGTCTTAGTTGATTGAATCCGACGGATACCTCCTGCCTATTTGGCGATTTAAACAGACCTGCACGAGTGCTTTTCGATAAAAAAAATATGTGCCAAGTTAGATTTGTACTAGCACAGTAAAATTCTTATATTAAGACCACCTTTGGCACATCACGTAATTGCGACGTCACATTAATGTCGGTGCAACGTTGCACTGCATGACGTTGCACTGACGTTGATTTGACGTTACCCTAGCTACGTGTGCCTGCTGGGTAGCATTTTTAGACGAAAATTCTAGATACTTTTCTTATTTCCCAGTCAAACAAAGATTGTAGACGCTCGGTTCTGACGAGTACCCACAATCTATGATTGGTGGGCAAAACTAAGGAATCTTGTAAACCCTGTTTTCTCTGTGATGTTCATTGCAGTGACTTGTTAACATGGTGGATAATATTTTGGTGATCTTAACATTACGAAAACACGCCTATTCAAATATATAGGAAAATTTTACCACCAACTTGAATATGAAAATTTTCAGATAAAAATCCTGATCTGCTCAAAAACATAGATTGTGAGTGCTTGTTAGAACCGTCTCATTGAGGCGGTTCTAACGAGTACCCGCAAGCTATGTTTTTGAGCAGAAATAAGCAAAATAGTGTATACCCTGTAAACCCCAGTTTTCCTATATTAAAGTGGGGTTGGAGGGGGTCAGAAGTATATAGGCATGTTGTCGTGGTGAACATAAAGGTATTTCATGTGTAATCATTAGAATCGCCCAATTGAGGCGATTCTAATGAGACACAGGACTTACATTTTCAAGATAAAATAAGAAAAAAAAAATCCCAAAATTATCCTATAGATTTTCATTTGGAACTCAAGCACGAATTCGAATTAGCCTTGTAAACGAGGCATTGAGCTATCGAAGTTTAATTGTAAACTATTCAACTCAATATCTGTTGAATGATCAACGATTCGCAAGTCTGTGAAGCTGGCTTGGAGTTGGATTTTGGATTTCATTTTTTTCCGTATAAGTATCGTAATGCAATTCACACTACTGCAAAATGTTGAATGGTCCATAAAAAACAATACGCCTAATACGCAGATATTTTTCTGAAAACTACTCACATATTTCAGCCCATAAGTATGTTTGCCAAATAGAATGATTAAAGTTTTAACGATATGTTTACTGACGATATCACAAACGGGCCTCCATGGCGTAGTGGGTCTCTGAACGCTGTGGTCCGCGCCTCGCTGGGCCACTTGGGAGACGTCAAGTTCTGCAGTGGAGGGTCAGGTGGGTTTTCATCCGGGTACTCCGGTTTTCGCCCACCTCTGTTACGAAAAGGCAAAACAGTCACATAAAAATGTTGTATTAAGTAAATTAAAGAAATACTACGAAACCTGTCGCCCCAAAACAGGAATTAACCCTTAAGACGCCGAGTTAAACTACATCTGAAAATGTCGTCTGCTTATGTCGCCCGCTGATGTTTTTCTTTTGCAAACATTTTAAAAATATGTTCGCATGCAGGTAAATAGTGTGGGCCCAGATCAAACTGTTCCTACAGGAGCAGTCTGATCTGGGACCACACCGTTTGCAAAATTGAGCTTTGAAGTACTGAGTAACCGACAGACAACAAAGCAGACGACAATTGTCGTGATTGGCGTCTTATGGAGTTTTTTTGAGTCAAAGGTCACCGTCTACCGCTCCCTCCGTTTTTGCCAGACCCCCCCCCACACACACACACACAAACACACGTACACAAACAACCACCACACGCTGCTACTATTTCCAAAACTCAAATATCATCTATGTGGAAAATGATACAATTCGAGAAATGCACTTGGATCTCTGGATTATCAGTATCTGATGGGCGTTCCCTTTGAAGATAATGAAAAATAGAAGTGAAGGCAATGATTAGGAATCGATACAATTTCCCCACACCTCCCATCAGAAACACTTACATGGAATAACTAAACCGTATTGAAAACATCAGAAGCGGAAAACCAAAAGGACAGTTACTTTCCCACAAAATTATCACACGGTTGTTCAAAATAAAACAATATAAGCAATACACACATTCAAAGACGAACTATAATAATAATAAACCACAACAGAAGAACCAC
>CAUZLF010000149.1:153323-169471 GCA_963580285.1 Lucinisca nassula
GGTGCATTATTGAGCTATCGGGCTTCAAAAATGAAAAGCGTGTTTTTCGGTTTTATTTCTTCTATTCATGTAGCTTTGTCATTTGTAATCTTCTGAAACCAAATACCACTTCAGAACTTTGTGAAAATCGTCTTTTTCATTTTTGTTTATTTGTTGTTTTTGGGAATTTCAATCTAAAAATATTCCTGTCACGTGACAAAAAGCCGGGCAACATCACAGCGGCGAACAATAAGATGGCGACCTCCGGTTCATCTGAGGAAAGTAGAATTTTTAGTCCAAATTATAAGTATTTGACTTTCAACGGCACTGACACAATACTATCATGCATGTTAATCTGTTATCAAATGCTAACGCATCAATTTACAGGCAAGAAGATAATTTTGCCGTCAATATCTAAGGTTGAATTTCTGAATCGATGAGAATTGACATAGGGTCGTTTCAAAGATACACAAAAACCGCATACATGTGAGAGTACATGTATGATGTGGGTATTTGTTAGAATTAGACGATACTAGCAATAACCTTTTGATTTGTTTGATTTGAGGGTTAACGTCCCAATTAACACTGTTTAACGTCCCCATCAACACTGTATAAGTTGTTTTGGAGACCTAGCTTACAATTTTGTGGGACTTTTATATACCCGACATTGAGATGAAATGAGATCTCATTCCCTGTCGCTTACGGGCCTCCGTGGCCTAGTGGTTAAGAGCGCTGACTCTTGATCATTAGGTCTCTCACCGCTGTGGTTCGAGCCTCGCTCGGGTCATATGTGAGACGCCAAGTTCTGCAACGGAAGGTCAGATGGTTTTTCTCCGGGTTCTCCGGTTTTCGCCCATCTCTGATTAACGATCGGCTCGATATGAGTGAAATAATCTTGAAAGGGCCGTAAAACCACCCCCCCCCCCCCCCCCCCAAAAAAAATCCCTGTCGCCCAATGAAACCAATAGGGTTTATATGAATGGGCGGCCCGACTCGCACCGCTTTGCCTGGGCAGGCTTGGATCCTTAAGGCGGTTTACCAATACTCCTAAGCGGTCGGTTTAAGCTCTGCCTGGCACCATCATGCAGCCCACCTATTTCTTCAAGCCCCGCCATGGGAGCCGAGCAAGAACTTTTTAATACCGAAACAAAAGAGAAACACTATCCATATTCGCACCGCCCATCGGGGCTTGAAGAAATATATGGGCTGCATAATGCTTCCACGCAGAGCTGTAACTGACCCGCAAACGAGTGCTGGTAAACAGCTTAGAAGATCTAAGCCTGGTCAAGCAAAGCGATGCGAGTCCGTCCATTTGTTTCACTGGGCGACAGGGCTTGAAAAGTCATTTCATCTCAATGTCTGGTAAAAGTCCCACAAAATTGTTATCAACGTCTCCAAAATGACCTTTACAGTGTTGAAGGGGACGTTAAACCTCAAACCAAACAAACAAACGTGCACCAGGACCGTTCTACTCACTGATACTGGGATCGGCCACATTTTACCATTATACTTGCAGATTTACAGCACACATCAATCTTGCAATTACGGTAGAGGTCTTAACCTGCACAGCGCTGGCCTCGGTAGCTCAGTCGGATGCGCGTCTGACTGCTGATCATGGGGAAGCAGGTTCGATACCTGCCGGGGTCGGCAATATTCTTTCGCGGGGATTGATCATGAAATCTTTCCTACGGTCATTCTCTCCATTCCGCTGGCTCAAGAAGGGCAGTTGTCAGTTTCTGGCGAAAAAAAATGTGAACTCTCCTGGTTACCTCTTACGTATAAGCCTGCCCAGGAAAAGTAAACTGACAGGCTCAAAAACGGCCTTAATAGTGTTGACTTGGCCGTAAACCCCAAAACAAACAAACAGTTAACCTGCATAGGGGATGACTCTCCCTGAACAGGGCGCCTCCAGTTTGTTTGTTTGATTTGAGGTTTAACGTCCCCGTCAGCACTTTAAAGGTCATTTTAGAGACGTTGCTTCCAATTTTGTGGGACTTTTACCCGACATTGAGATGAAATGACATCTCAAGCCCTGTCGCCCAATGAAACCCATAGGGTTTATTAGCATGGGCGGTCCGCCCCGCACCGCGGTTCCTGGACAGGCCTAGATCCTCTAAGCGGTTTACCAGTAGTGTGCGGGCCGGATTCAGCTCTGCGTGGAAGCATCATGCAGCCCATATATTTCTTCAAGCCCCTATGGGCGGGGGCCGGTGCCTCCAGTTAAACGTTCCGATCCAAAAGGGGGTGCGCATTTTGACATTCATCGCTGTAAATGGTGTTCAGACACCGAAATAATCATCGCCGGGTCGAACCGAGGGCCTCTGGCATCTGAGTCAAGTGCACTAACCACTCTGGGCTTAACCACTGAGCTGTCACGCTCAGTTTATTACATAAACTCCAGGTTTGCAGGATGAGACTCTGCACAGTAATCGGCTCTTTCGCTGTACATTGGGTCGTTTTCCCTGCTCGGGGGGTGGGGGGGGGGTCATGTGAGTACCAGCTGATAGCAAGCCGGCGGAATGAACAACTGACAGCGCATAAATGTCATCCTACTAGATTTCAGTAAGGCCTTTCACGAGGTTCCGCACAATTTCATTGCTGATGGATACCAGAAAGTCGTAATTGATGATTTCTTCGTCTGCGCCCGTTACTTCTGGTGTTCCACATGGTACAGTGCTCGGCACTCTCCTCTTCCTCATATACATCAACGACTTGCCACCACGCGTCTCCCCTGTTCGCTGATCACTGCCTGTTGTACCGAGTTGCTGTCGCTCAAGAGGACTTTAATCATTTACAATCATGAGAGAGAGACTGATAGATGCGTTTTCACCCAGACAAGACTTAGTCTGAGTACATCAGAATCGGCAACAAAAGCAAGATAATGGAGTCATCATACAACATCCATTGCCAGAAGTAAAGCAAAAAACCTGGCTATAGACAGTACACTGGTGTGAAATAGTCACACTGACATGCTTAGACTAGCTTCTAGTCGGATATCATATTTTAAAGTTAATAAGTAATATTCTTCTACCCCTTATTTGATCTTGGGAAGATATACTCTGACTAAAATGCCAGTTTGCCTTATCAGTTGGTGTTCGGTAAGGGGTACAGAAAGGCAATAAACATTTCATGACTGTAGCTGTAATCAATCATTTACCAAGGATCTTGCGAGGTAAAATTCGCATTGTACTAGACCTTGGTGTCTGAGACAAGATTAAAGTCTAACAAGGTTTCATATTTGATAAAAACACACATGAAGGTTGGTAATTGGTAAATATGACATCAAGGTCTAGTAGCTAGACTATGACATGCTATCTACGACAGACAGCCAGACAGTTGCTTTGCTATCCTACGCAGGAATCTCTCTGCATGCCAAAAGGACATCAAGGCAACAGCATACAAGTCACTAGTTAGACCTAAACTAGAATATGCTGCCACCCCCTGGGACCCCTACAAACAAACTAGTCCAGTTCAATCGCAATCTTCCGCTCACATCGTCTATCTTACTGATCATATGCATATTGGAAATGAAAAAAGGGAGGTTGGTAAAACCTAGTATTCCTTGAATTTCTCGAATCAAGGTATGCTTTAATTAAGGAAATTTCGTAATTCCGGATCGTTTTGTTATTGACGAAGAGCTCTGTGTCAATGATCCATGTCCCTGTCTTGAGATAGATATAAGAGCTTTATTTGTTTAACCGTCATTCATGAAGGCTTACAAAAGTATTTAGGCTGATGAAATAATTATATATATTTATTCGCTATCTATCTATCTATCTATCTATCTATCTATCTATCTATCTATCTATCTATCTATCTATCTATCTATCTATCTATCAAAATGTTAAACAATCTGTCTACATGTGCAATTTATTAAAGTAAAGACTCATGTGGACAACTTTCAGATGGTTAGAAAAGTAGTTGTGTATAAGTATGAAACGTCCGCTTTATAATGCAGTTTTCTTTCAAAAAAACAAAATACAGAGGAGTACGGCAACTTGGATTTTTCAAGTACGGCAACTTGGATTTTTTTAAGTACGGCAACTTGGAAAAAAATGCTGAATTAACTGTACGGTTACTTGCGTCACGAAATTGCAAATTTGGAAAGTACTGACATCATTTTGACATCGTTTGGAAGGAAAGGCCGTGGTTATTATCATGATTGGTTTCATCACATAGGGATCGATTATAATGCTAGTGCTGATCGTAAATCAATCTATTTTTGCATGAAACAGATGGAGATGTGAAATCTACACCAGGGCCATATTTCCTTTTGAGAATTCTTTGTCGTTGCTTTCACTTTGTTTCATTACTGAAAATACTTTGGAAGAAAGTCTGTCCCCTATTGGTCTATTCAACGGAAGGAACTTTCCTTTCGTGATGGAAAGTTTTTCTTTTTTTTTTTCTTTTTGTTGTTTTTGTTTACGAAATAAAGTTTGTTTTTCAGTGAGCTGAAATAGTTTCTTCTTCGTTCTTGTGAAACTTACAGCTAGAATAGACGTTAGTTTATGCTTTGAGAAGTGTTTATTCCTTTGACGAGAGTTTATTCAAACGAAGGTCCTGTAATATGCATACTATACTCCAGTTATTTAAGATTATGAGTGAGGCCATTATTATTATTATTATTATTATTTTTTTTTTTTTTTTTTTTTGCATTACGAAAACATGCCTATTCAAATAAATTGAACATATTTCCACCAAAAAAAAAATGAAAATGTTCAGATAAAAGATTCTGCTATTTTTCATAATTCAGCTCAAAACATAGATTTTGGGTACTCGTTGGAACCGTCTCGACCAGGCGGTTTCTGACGAGTACCAAAAATCTATGTTTTGGGCAGAAATGCGAAAAATAATGTACACCCCTACAAACCCCATTCTACTGGATTGAAGTGGAGTTTAAGAGGGTCAAAATTGCAAAGGCATGTTTTCATTATGGTCTTCTGTTTTTTTGTGTGTTTTTTTAGCTCACCTGACCGAAGGTCATGGTGAGCTTTTGTGACAGTAAGATGTCCGGCGTCGTCGTGCGTCGTCCGTCGTCCGTCGTGCGTAAACTTTTTCTTGTGAACACACTAGAGGCCACAGTTTTGGTCCAATTATCATCAAACTTGCTCAGAATGATAATCATGACAATATCTCGGTCAAGTTCGAATTTGGGTCATGTCGGGTAAAAAAGTAGGTCAGTAGGTCAAATCATAGAAAAACCTTGTGAACACTCGAGAGGCCACAATTTTGGTCCAATCATCATCAAACTTGCTCAGAATGATCATTGTGACAATATTTTAGTGAAGTTTGAATATGGATCATGTCGGCTTAAAAAGTAGGTCAGCGGGTCAAATCATAGAAAAACCTTGTGAACACCCTAGAGGCCACAATTTTGGTCCAATCATAATCAAACTTGCTCAGAATGATCATCATGACAATATCTTGGTCAAGTTCGAATATGGGTCATGTCCGGTCAAAAAGTAGGTCAGTAGGTCAAATCATAGAAAAACCTTGTGAACACTCTGAAGGCCACTGTTTTGGTCCAATTATCATGAAACTTGCTCAGAATGACCATTGTGACAATATTTCAGTCCAGTTCGAATATGGGTCATATCGGGTTAAAAAGTAGGTCAGCGGGTCAAATCATATAAAAACCTTGTGAACACCCTAGGGGCCACAATTTTGGTCCAATCTTAATCAAACTTGCTCAGAATGATCATCATGACAATATCTCGGTCAAGTTTGAATATGGGTCAAATGGTTCCGGTCCGTTGCACATCTAGGTCACAGGAGCCAAAAACAGATTTTTTTCACCAAAAACTTAAAAAATCTTCTTCTCTGAAACCACAAGGCCCAGGTCTTTGTTATTTGGTATGAAGCTTCATCTAGTGGACCCCTACCAAGATTGTTCAAATTATAGTGCTGGGGCCAAAAATGCCCCCGCACGGGGGCCCTTTGGTTTTACATAGGCTTATATAGGGAAAATCTTTAAAAATCTTCTTCTCTGAAACCACAAGGCCCAGGACTTTGATATTTGGTATGAAGCTTCATCTAGTGGACCCCTACCAAGATTGTTCAAATTTGAGTGCTGGGACGAAAAATGCCCCCGCCACGGGGCCCTTTGGTTTTACATTGGCTTATATAGGGAAAATCTTTAAAAATCTTCTTCTCTGAAACCACAAGGCCCAGGTCTTTGATATTTGGTATGAAGCTTCATCTAGTGGACCCCTACCAAGATTGTTCAAATTATAGTGCTGGGGCCAAAAATGCCCCCGCCCCAGGGCCCTTTGGTTTTACATAGGCTTATATAGGGAAAATCTTCAAAAATCTTCTACTCTGAAACCACAAGGCCCAGGACTTTGATATTTGGTATGAAGCTTCATCTAGTGGACCCCTACCAAGATTGTTCAAATTATAGTGCTGGGACAAAAAATGCCCCCGCCACAGGGCCCTTTGGTTTTACATTGGCTTATATAGGGAAAATCTTTAAAAATCTTCTTCTCTGAAACCACAAGGCCCAGGTCTTTGATATTTGGTATGAAGCTTCATCTAGTTGACCCCTACCAAGATTGTTCAAATTACAGTGCTGGGGCCAAAAATGCCCCCGCCCCGGGGCCCTTTGGTTTTACATAGGCTTATATAGGGAAAATCTTAAAAAATCTTCTTCTCTGAAACCACAAGGCCCAGGTCTTTGATATTTGGTATGAAGCTTCATCTAGTGGACCCCTACCAAGATTGTTCAAATTTTAGTGCTGGGACAAAAAATGCCCCCGCCACGGGGCCCTTTGGTTTTACATGGGCTTATATAGGGAAAATCTTTAAAAATTTTCTTTTCTGAAACCACAAGGCCCAGGACTTTGATATTTGGTATGAAGCTTCATCTAGTGGACCCCTACCAAGATTGTTCAAATTTTAGTGCTGGGACAAAAATGCCCCCGCCACGGGGCCCTTTGCTTTTACATTGGCTTATATAGGGAAAATTTTTAAAAATCTTCTTCTCTGAAACCACAAGGCCCAGGTCTTATATATTTGGTATGAAGCTTCATCTAGTGGACCCCTACCAAGATTGTTCAAATTATAGTGCTGGGGCCAAAAATGCCCCCGCCACGGGGCCCTTTGGTTTTACATAGGCTTATATAGGGAAAATCTTTAAAAATTTTCTTCTCTAAAACCACAAGGCCCAGGACTTTGATATTTGGTATGAAGCTTCATCTAGTGGACCCCTACCAAGATTGTTCAAACTATAGTGCTGGGGCCAAAAATGCCCCTGCCCCGGGGCCCTTTGGTTTTACATAGGCTTATATAGGGAAAATCTTTAAAAATCTTCTTCTCTGAAACCACAAGGCCCGCCATAGCGAAAATTTCATGATTGAAACATGTTTGAAAATGTTTTAAACATGTATGAACATGATATTTGGACATGATTAAACATGTTCTGACAATGTTATGAACACATTTAAACATGTTTGGACATGTACGTTAAATGGCACCATGGTCAAACATGTTCAGCCGTGTTTGACGATCATAGAATTAGACACGTAAAAAAATATTTAAACATGTTACATGCAACCTGAATATTTGCATTACAAACATGTTTAGACATGTTCAGACATTTCCAAACATGTTCTTTAACATCATTTGAACATGTCTGACCATGTTCAAGCATGATCTTCAACATGTCAAATCCACCACTATAACATGATTGAACATGTTTAACCATCTTCAAACACCAGTATATCATTGATCTTTAACATGTTAAATCCACCAGTGTAATCATGTTTGAACATGTTTAACCATCTTCAAAACACCAATATAATCATGTTTGAACATGTTTAACCATCTTCAAACATGTTTGATCATATTCATTCATGATCTACATGTTTAACCTCAACTTCACAACTTTCAGTAATGCGCAAGCTGCTTACACCAAAATATATTCAAAGATGATCTTTGAAAAATGATAGGACAAGTTTGTTCTTTAATTTAGGGTTGTCAGCATTTTATCTTCATATAATACTTTTAACACTTTAACAAATTGTGGTTTATAAAGCAAGTACTATAGACAGTGACTGATGAGACAACCTCATGTGGCATCTCGTCTGGGTCTGCACTGTTTGCCTGATATTAGCTTTCACATTAATAAAATATCTTACACCAGCGGTCGTTTCATATTAAACTTTATGAAACAATGAGTTTCATAAATTTGTTGTGAAATGACCACAAGTTTAAGATTCTGTTAATCATATACTAACATGGTCAATTTAAATGTTTTAACTCCTTTGATATTGAAATTTATTCAGCAAAAATACATCTAATTTATTCAGCAAAAATACATCTGGATGACATGGCGTCATGACATTACTTAAGTCTTGCTTAAGTTGCATAAGTGCTATTACACGTGTGATTATACAGTGGTTATTACAGCTAGCTATGGTAACAGATCTATCATGGGCACAGACTAATGTCGATCATGGGCACCGGCCAAGACAAAACATGGTCAGTGCGGATAGGTTGATGTGTTGATGCTATGATGGGTATTTTGGAATATGAACATCAAGGTCTGAACTGCCACATGTTTTTAAAGACTTCTGATTTTTGGCAGACAGGTTCCAAATGTAGATTTTCAAAGTGCATATGAATCCAAATGAATACCTAATATCTGTTGTTGTTTTTTTACATCAACTATACCTGTATCTATATCCACCTGAAAACATTGCCCACACCATGGTCAGGCTGCTTCTGCATGCTTCTTTGGATCATCTCCTGCAGAAAATCCTTCTCAAAGGCAGCCTTCTAGCTCTTCTGACCCTTCTAGCATCTGATCATGGCTTTCACTTGTCTGTCATTTTTCAGATGTCAAAGATTTATTCAGATTTAAACAGAGCTAAACCTTTTCCTTGCTTTGCAAATGTATTGGCATCAGGAAGAGGAAGTGAACTGGAGTGCTGTCCCTTGAGTGATGATGCCACATTATGACATCATAGCGAAAGTTTCATGATTGAAACATGTTTGAACATGATTTAACAATGTTTACAGAAAATGCATATCAAATCAATTGGAAAGGCATATGAAAGCAGTATGAAGGCAACATAATAACAGTATACGCTGCAAGAGCAGTACAATGAAATACAATCAGTCATTGAAGAAGATTGTCAGCATACATTTGCAGTATGCTTGCAGCATATGCTGCAAGGCAGCATGATTGTAATCTGTACTGCAGATGTGCTGCAATATAGGATTACAGACTACAGTACAATTGCAGTATGAATGCAGTAGAATAGCAGCATTTATGCTTCAATTCCAGTGTAAACTGCACTTCAGTAAGGGTTGTCACAACCTTAGTGATCTAACAATGCCAGGGGGTAAAGGATTAGCAGAACATTTTCAGACATGTTTGAACATGAATAAGAACTTTGATGCAGAGTTAATGCTAAAACTGTTAACCATAAATCTATCATGTTCAGCCATGTTTGAACATGTTTGATTTTCTTTAAGCATATTTGAAAAACTTTGAAGTTAAAATACATCATGACATCACTGTTTGTATTGTACTTTAAACCTTTTAATATGGAATTGCAGAATTTATTATTCTTTTAGTGAAAAAAGTCATTTCTACCCTGAATCATGTTTGATGATCAAACATGTTTTTTAGTGAGCTAACATGATCCCAGTTGTAGAAAACATGTTTTAACATGTTTCATCCTGTTTAATCATCAAACATGATCTAATTTTCGCTATGGCAGGACTTTGATATTTGGTATGAAGCTTCGTCTAGTGGACCCCTACCAAGATTGTTCAAATTATAGTGCTGGGACAAAAAATCCCCCCCTGCCACGGGGCCCTTTGGTTTTACATAGGCTTATATAGGGAAAATCTTTAAAAATCTTCTTCTCTGAAACCACAAGGCCCAGAACTTTGATATTTGGTATGAAGCGTCATCTAGTGGACCCCTACCAAGATTGTTCAAACTATAGTGCTGGGGCAAAAAATGCCCCTGTCCCGGGGCCCTTTGATTTTACATAGGCTTATATAGGGAAAATCTTTAAAAATCTTCTTCTCTGAAACCACAAGGCCCAGGACTTTGATATTTGGTATGAAGCTTCGTCTAGTGGACCCCTACCAAGATTGTTCAAATTATAGTGCTGGGACAAAAAATCCCCCCCTGCCACGGGGCCCTTTGGTTTTACATAGGCTTATATAGGGAAAATCTTTAAAAATCTTCTTCTCTGAAACCACAAGGCCCAGAACTTTGATATTTGGTATGAAGCTTCATCTAGTGGACCCCTACCAAGATTGTTCAAACTATAGTGCTGGGGCAAAAAATGCCCCTGTCCCGGGGCCCTTTGATTTTACATAGGCTTATATAGGGAAAATCTTTAAAAATCTTCTTCTCTGAAACCGCTAGGCCCAGGTCTTTGATATTTGATGTGTAGCTTCATCTAGTGGACCTTTGACAAGATTGTTCAAATTTTAGCCTTTGTTGATGTTTGGTATGAAGCTTCACCTTTAAGACCTCCCTCAACATTATGTACATTAAAGCCCTGGGGCCAATAATGGCCCTCTCTGGGGCCCACTTGTTACACTATGGATCAGGTGAGCGATCCAGGGCCATCATGGCCCTCTTGTTTTTCGAAATCGGCCACGTGCACACATGTTGCAATATTTATCTTGTATATTCTAACCATTTCACATTTGTGCGGTTTAGTAACGCCACAGACAACAAAAAGCTACTTTAAAGAAGGTGATTTAAGGTTCCTCAATACAGTTATTTCACTACATTTAAGGTACTGAAAAAATCATATTTGCAAATAGTTACCCAAACAGATTTTTCATCAGATGGTAGTCCATGTAAATGTAAGAATATGAAAGCAAAATATTTTTATTGGAAAGTCACCATGTTAGTAATTTATTGCATTTTTCCATGGTTTTGCAAAAATGATATCTTAATCCACAGAACAAAAATGTGTAAAATACTATCATAGAATTGTGGCTAAAGGTTGCCTTTAGACACTGCAAGAGTGGAATTTCAAGTAAAATACCTAAATAGTACTGAAAATTAATGATTCCTCCCCCACCCCCCAAAAATGTAATTATTTCACCTGGTACTATTTTTAAATTCAGTGTATGGTAGCCAAAAATGACCAGTTCTACCAAGTTGGCAGTAAGATCACTGATTGGGTTGAGGTGTTGCAATCTCTTGCATTTAGCTTGTAAAATGATTGACCTTCTTTGGTGCTTTTAGTATTTCATTTTATATATTTCATTCATGCAATTTATAACAATTTATGAATCACTGCACCAAAGTTTCACTGTATTATTGATTGTGTTTACTGGGTGGGTGATTTGATACTGGAATAAAATCCAAAAAAAAAAAAAAAAAAAGATAAAAACAGTTTATCCCCATATTTGAACTGAAAGAATGAAAGCAGCCTGTTCAGCACCAGGATTTTTGTGCAAAAGGCTTCTGATCACTTCCAATAACTGCTATGTTATAGCAGTGATTTTTACCCATTGATTTGTTACATCAGAATCAGAATTGTTACTGGTGACACGTCAAATGACATTCATACACCAGGACCTGTGATATGGGAAGTTAGTCCCTAGCTCTAACCAAAGATGTAAACTTAGCTACACAATCATCAGCACCTTCCGCCGTCGAAATAATAGAATCCGGAAGGGCATACCAATCTCTAATGGTTCGGGGGAAGAACGATTCATTATAAATATCCGTTCTTGCAGTAAGGGTCTGAAACGTCATTGAATGGTGCTGTCAATCCAGAAATATCGCTAGAGGATCGTAAAATACTATTTTCACACGGTGGTAAAGCAGAAGTGGTCAATTACATCTCTCTCTCTCTCTCTCTCTCTCTCTCTCTCTCTCTCTCTCTCTCTCTCTCTCTCTCTCTCTCTCTCTCTCTCTCTCTCTCTCTCTGTGTGTGTTTTAGCAAAATATTGTATATACGAAAACAAATTCTATGAATAAAGTGCTTAGCGAGAGATACATTTCACTCATAAACAACAGGTTAGATAAATTCTTTAAGATTAAAGCCCCTCTCTCGCCCAGCCCAGTGGAATTCGTTTCACTGACCGCTCCAAGGCGGTTCTTCTGTCGCTGTTTATTTTTGTTATGGTTTGTCTTTGAGTGTTTGTATCACTTATTTTGTTTTGGATATCGAATTGGCCATTTTGTGGAAAAGTAACTGTCCTTTTGGCTTTCCGCTATTGATGTTTCCATTAGGGTCTGTTGTTTCATGTTTGTGTTTCTTTCCCCTTTGGTAACTCTGGTGGGAGCTGTGGGTTAATTGTGTCGATTCCTGATCATTGCCTACACTTCTATGTTCTACATATAACTACTTTTACCCAAACACTGATGATTCATGAGGCCTATTCCGACTTTATGTTTATGTTTGGTGTCAGGGTTCTGTTTTCCGTCGACTATCTGCCACACATATAGTGCAGTAGACTTGTACCATTAGCTATAAAAGGCACATCTTGTAGAAAATACATGTACATTGTTACTACAGTTTGTTTTCTGCTCTCCCATGAAAGAATTTTATTATTATTATTATTTTTTTTTTTTCAAATTGATTATCATCGTCTATTAGCCATTACGATGTTACACCCGTATGACTTTGTGCATTCTTTCATATCTTAACAATATTTACTTTTCTGGTGAAAAATTGTGATAGTTTTCTCATTTATGCTTCAAACATGGCTGTTGGTGCTCGTTGGAACTGCCGCAGTGAAGTGGTTCTATCGAGTACCCACGGCGTATGTCTTGGAGCAGGAATGAGAAAAATATTGTATACCCAGTCAGACGCGCATCCGACTGAGGTACTGAGGCCGAAGATTATCATACGAGATATTTTGGCGAGCAATAATCGAGTGTATATAAACGTAAAGTGCAGATAACTCCATGTCAACAGACATACAACGTCTAAACAACGTCGTGTCAACGTCAATGCAACATCACTGCGATGCATTGACGCTGACGCAGCAGTTCTCTCTCTATAAAGTTGGGTTTAAAGGGGCGTTCATTGCACGGACCTGTTATCGTAATGAATCGTCTTATTATTAACATTGCTAGAGATACTCGCCTACCAGTCGAGGGAGACAGAAGACCAACTTCTATCGTACATGTTGTCTAAACTGAAAAGCACTCACACAACCTTTCAATAATTCCCTGTCCCCTTTTTGTACTTTCTCTCATCTACTTCTAAAATATGTTCTAGAAAGGGTTGTCCTTTGGAAACAAGGAATATACCACAAAACTGTAAACTAGATCGCGCAGTCGATGGCGCGCCATCGCAAATCCCCACGTTTTGACCGCTTCCAGGGACCCCTGGGGGCTGGTCCAAAAATTAATGTGCTCTTGCAGAAGCCATTCATGTATGTAACTCACACACCAAATTTGGTTGAATTCAAATGAACGGTGTAGGAGGAGATAGCCGGACGGACGGACGAACGGACAGACGGAGGCGATAACAATATCCCCACTTTTCTTCGAAAAACGTGGGGATAAATATGGAGTGTACATGTTTTCTGGACCAGACTAGCTAGTTTTGCCCAATTAGGCCTCATCAGTGACCCTCAAAAATTTCCAAATTCACCACTGGAAGGGCAAGAAAATATAAACTACACTATGATGTTGGGCAGGGAGACTTTTTACGACCTCCACACATTCCCAGACACCAGCTATAGTGACGTTAAATATGTTCTAGAAATGGTTATCCTTTGGAGTGAGTGAGTGAGTGTTTGAGTTTTACGTCCCACCAACAGTTAAGGCCATACGGAGACGGGACCTAGGTTTAAAGACTCATCCGAAAGTGTATATCCTTTGGAAGCAAGGAATGCACCACAAAACTGGAACATATGGAGTGTACATGTTTTCTGGGCCAGAATAGCTAGTTTCGGCCAATAAGGCCTCATCAGTGACCCTCAAACCTTTTCAAAGCTTTCCAAAATGTCTGCACAAGAATTTCAGAGAAAATAAGTTCAGTTAATATGGCATTAGGATAACACATCCGTGGGATATAGTAAATTTCTCAAACCTTAAAAAAGGCATCTTTTTCTGCTGAAGATTTGTGATATTTTTCCTATTTATACTCCAAACATAGGTTTTGGATGCTCGTTAGAACCGCCTCATTGAGGCGGTTCTAACGAGTACCCACAGCCTATGTCTTGGAGCAGAACTAAGGAAATTAGTCTTATTCCCCGTAAACCCCAGTTTTCTTTATATAAAATGAGGTTTAGTGGGGTCTTAATTTCACGGACTTGTTCACGTGATGGGAAGTGGTTTTAGGTTCTAGCTTTACGTAATAACGCCAAATTAGGTCATTACCTGCCGTCCGTATTTTTTTTTTTTTTTTATTTTATTTTTATTTTTTTTTGGTTTTGGTTTTACGGCCCTTTCAAGATTATTTCACCCGTATCGAGCGATCGTTAATCAGAGATGGGCGAAAACCAGAGTACCCGGAGAAAAACCACCTTACCTTCCGTTGCAGAACTTGGCGTCTCACATATGACCCGAGCGAGACTCGAACCACAGCGGTGAGAGACCTAATGATCAAGAGTCAGCACTCTTAACCACTAGGCCACGGAGACCCGTTACCGTCGGTATGATCATTTTCCACATTAATCTGGTACTTTTGAGTAACAAGTTCCGGAGCCGATGCTACACGCTATGTCAATTTCGTTGTTGCATCGACTTTGCTGCGTCAGCGTCGATGCATCGTTGTTTAGACGTTGTATGTCTGTTGACTTGGACGTTGTTTAGACGTTGTATGTCTGTTGACATGGAGTTATCTGCACTTTACATTTATATACACTTGATTATTGCTGGCCAAAATAACTCGTATGATAATCATCGGCCTCAGTACCTCGGTCGGATGAACGTCTGACTGGTGATCAGAAAGGCGCGTGTTCGGTACTTGCCGGGTTGGCAACATTCTTTCGTGGAGATAGATCATGAATATTTTTCACAGCCATTCTTTACCACTGGGCATCCGCTGATTCAAGAAGGGCAGTTGTCAGTGGCGAAAGAGTGTGCACTGTACTGGTTAACTGCTGATGCCTCGGTCACAAATTCGGCGTACCCCGGCCGAGCTATACTATATGTTGTGGTCGGCCGAGCTATCCAAGCCGAGAAATGGTGTCTGGCTCGGTTTTGGCAAAAAGTATGCCGTGTGGGGCCTAGAGAGACATCCGCCGGGAATCGGGCGGTGTCAGCCTAAGTTTTGCGGGGAAGCATCGGCGTATACGCCGGGCGGAAATAGGCCGGTGCACTGCAGGTTACCGACCGTATACCCGGCGATTGTTACTAGTCCCCGAGCATCGGTCGATGTTCCGCAGATGTCCGCCCAGTTCCCGGCCGCCGGACAAGGGACGGGTTTACCCCAGCCGGGAATTGTCCAGTTGTTCAGGGGTATATAAACTGCATCCTCTCCTGCCTATACAACAAATGGGTCAGCTCTGTTGGTCGGTGAACATCCTTTTTCTTGACGTCGAGGAAAACTTTCGAAGAAAAGCGGAACAAGATGCCTCTTATCCCACCACTGCACCTACCGTCACTCCAGGAAAGGATCCGGAGGTTACAGGAGTGGCTGCTTAGGGCTCGGCACCGTGCCAATGTGGTCTTTGCAACCTTGTGTGCGGGAGAAGAACTGCTACCGCTGATGGTGGATGAAGCAATGGATCGTGTACCGTCCTTTGCATGGGCAGTTATGAAACGTTTATGTACAATGCTCCCTACTGGTCTGCTAGAAACTGGCACCCATCGGAGATCGGGCCCTTATATAGTCGAGCGTCAATCAGCGATTCGAGCGGCGCCAGTCGAAACCGGATTCGTCCAGCGGATTCCGCTTGATCATCTGTCGGGCCTCGGCCGATTACTGCCCGATTATCTGATTGGTCGGGGGTCCGCTTTACGATTACCGGATGCCAGCCGTTGCCATCGACATCGACGTCGGTACGAGCTCTGCTCGACTTTTATCGATGTGCCACCGACCCAGAAGTCGGTGAGTTTTCGGGGAGAATTTTAACTACGAGTTAAAATTTAACCGGGCCCCTCCCGACCACCACCGACGCCCCAACATCCGGCGGGACGCCGACCGGACTCCAGCCCAATCTTCACCCCATCGCAGTCCCCGAGTAGTCGGGCGGGGATCGAATAGTGATTTGTGACCGTG
>CAUZLF010000150.1:0-76046 GCA_963580285.1 Lucinisca nassula
GGATACATACTGCATCGCTGTATCTTATTTCGTATTCCCGCAAAATAGGCACAAACTTTATTTTCCTCGAAGTTTGAAGGCTTATAACTCACAAGATACGCTTCGTAGCGGCACGAAATTTTGCCAGCCACTAGGCACTGAGGTCTACTAGTAGCATGCAAAATTTCAGCTCAATCGCAATACACACAAGCGAGTTATAAGGGCCTCAAGTTTTGGCGGGACACCAATAGGATGATAGTGCCTAAATGGTGCAAAGGTGACTTCATGATATCGGCCTATAATTGGTGCCAAATGATGCGCCCTTAACCCAAGTGCCATGGGGTAAAATGGGAGTTGTCTTCCTTCATTGAGTTTCGAGTTATGGCCCTTGAAAGGTCAATTTCCTTTAATTTTGGACCCTTATATCTCCAAAACTATTTGAGAGAAACAATTTTCCAATATTCATGAGTTGGTTGGACACGCATGGGCACGTTTTGGCACCATTTTCATGCTTCTACGTGAAAGTGACCAAAATGAGATTCTCGTACCCACAACACGCCGACCACCAAAATTTCTAAGTCAATTTTCTTGGCCTCTATTTTACGCAGCGATCTGTAATTTGGCCCGAGGGCGTACTTTATTGGGACGGACTAACGGTGTAAAAATTGCTATTGTATTCGTCCTCTAGGCTGAGTAGCGGCGTTTTCTTCATTTTTCCCATAGCCCTCAATGTAAAAAAGAGTCCTTTATTTCGGCACTTTCTCGTGCCCCAGTGTTACCGGGATTTTGCACGATGGTAGGGCACATAAATGCCTGTTGAAGGATACATACTGCATCGCTGTATCTTATTTCGTATTCCCGCAAAATAGGCACACACTTTATTTTCCTCGAAGTTTGAAGGCTTATAACTCACAAGATACGCTTCGTAGCGGCACGAAATTTTGCCAGCCACTAGGCACTGAGGTCTACTAGCAGCATGCAAAATTTTAGCTCAATCGCAATACACACAAGCGAGTTATAAGGGCCTCAAGTTTTGGCGGGACACCAATAGGATGATAGTGCCTAAATGGTGCAAAGGTGACTTCATGATATCGGCCTATAATTGGTGCCAAATGATGCGCCCTTAACCCAAGTGCCATGGGGTAAAATGGGAGTTGTCTTCCTTCATTGAGTTTCGAGTTATGGCCCTTGAAAGGTCAATTTCCTTTAATTTTGGACCCTTTTATCTCCAAAACTATTTGAGAGAAACAATTTTCCAATATTCATGAGTTGGTTGGACACGCATGGGCACGTTTTGGCACCATTTTCATGCTTCTACGTGAAAGTGACCAAAATGAGATTCTCGTACCCACAACACGCCGACCACCAAAATTTCTAAGTCAATTTTCTTGGCCTCTATTTTACGCAGCGATCTGTAATTTGGCCCGAGGGCGTACTTTATTGGGACGGACTAACGGTGTAAAAATTGCTATTGTATTCGTCCTCTAGGCTGAGTAGCGGCGTTTTCTTCATTTTTCCCATAGCCCTCAATGTAAAAAAGAGTCCTTTATTTCGGCACTTTCTCGTGCCCCAGTGTTACCGGGATTTTGCACGATGGTAGGGCACATAAATGCCTGTTGAAGGATACATACTGCATCGCTGTATCTTATTTCGTATTCCCGCAAAATAGGCACAAAATTTATTTTCCTCGAAGTTTGAAGGCTTATAACTCACAAGATACGCTTCGTAGCGGCACGAAATTTTGCCAGCCACTAGGCACTGAGGTCTACTAGCAGCATGCAAAATTTCAGCTCAATCGCAATACACACAAGCGAGTTATAAGGGCCTCAAGTTTTGGCGGGACACCAATAGGATGATAGTGCCTAAATGGTGCAAAGGTGACTTCATGATATCGGCCTATAATTGGTGCCAAATGATGCGCCCTTAACCCAAGTGCCATGGGGTAAAATGGGAGTTGTCTTCCTTCATTGAGTTTCGAGTTATGGCCCTTGAAAGGTCAATTTCCTTTAATTTTGGACCCTTATATCTCCAAAACTATTTGAGAGAAACAATTTTCCAATATTCATGAGTTGGTTGGACACGCATGGGCACGTTTTGGCACCATTTTCATGCTTCTACGTGAAAGTGACCAAAATGAGATTCTCGTACCCACAACACGCCGACCACCAAAATTTCTAAGTCAATTTTCTTGGCCTCTATTTTACGCAGCGATCTGTAATTTGGCCCGAGGGCGTACTTTATTGGGACGGACTAACGGTGTAAAAATTGCTATTGTATTCGTCCTCTAGGCTGAGTAGCGGCGTTTTCTTCATTTTTCCCATAGCCCTCAATGTAAAAAAGAGTCCTTTATTTCGGCACTTTCTCGTGCCCCAGTGTTACCGGGATTTTGCACGATGGTAGGGCACATAAATGCCTGTTGAAGGATACATACTGCATCGCTGTATCTTATTTCGTATTTCCGCAAAATAGGCACAAACTTTATTTTCCTCGAAGTTTGAAGGCTTATAACTCACAAGATACGCTTCGTAGCGGCACGAAATTTTGCAAGCCACTAGGCACTGAGGTCTACTAGCAGCATGCAAAATTTCAGCTCAATCGCAATACACACAAGCGAGTTATAAGGGCCTCAAGTTTTGGCGGGACACCAATAGGATGATAGTGCCTAAATGGTGCAAAGGTGACTTCATGATATCGGCCTATAATTGGTGCCAAATGATGCGCCCTTAACCCAAGTGCCATGGGGTAAAATGGGAGTTGTCTTCCTTCATTGAGTTTCGAGTTATGGCCCTTGAAAGGTCAATTTCCTTTAATTTTGGACCCTTATATCTCCAAAACTATTTGAGAGAAACAATTTTCCAATATTCATGAGTTGGTTGGACACGCATGGGCACGTTTTGGCACCATTTTCATGCTTCTACGTGAAAGTGACCAAAATGAGATTCTCGTACCCACAACACGCCGACCACCAAAATTTCTAAGTCAATTTTCTTGGCCTCTATTTTACGCAGCGATCTGTAATTTGGCCCGAGGGCGTACTTTATTGGGACGGACTAACGGTGTAAAAATTGCTATTGTATTCGTCCTCTAGGCTGAGTAGCGGCGTTTTCTTCATTTTTCCCATAGCCCTCAATGTAAAAAAGAGTCCTTTATTTCGGCACTTTCTCGTGCCCCAGTGTTACCGGGATTTTGCACGATGGTAGGGCACATAAATGCCTGTTGAAGGATACATACTGCATCGCTGTATCTTATTTCGTATTCCCGCAAAATAGGCACAAACTTTATTTTCCTCGAAGTTTGAAGGCTTATAACTCACAAGATACGCTTCGTAGCGGCACGAAATTTTGCCAGCCACTAGGCACTGAGGTCTACTAGTAGCGTGCAAAATTTCAGCTCAATCGCAATACACACAAGCGAGTTATAAGGGCCTCAAGTTTTGGCGGGACACCAATAGGATGATAGTGCCTAAATGGTGCAAAGGTGACTTCATGATATCGGCCTATAATTGGTGCCAAATGATGCGCCCTTAACCCAAGTGCCATGGGGTAAAATGGGAGTTGTCTTCCTTCATTGAGTTTCGAGTTATGGCCCTTGAAAGGTCAATTTCCTTTAATTTTGGACCCTTATATCTCCAAAACTATTTGAGAGAAACAATTTTCCAATATTCATGAGTTGGTTGGACACGCATGGGCACGTTTTGGCACCATTTTCATGCTTCTACGTGAAAGTGACCAAAATGAGATTCTCGTACCCACAACACGCCGACCACCAAAATTTCTAAGTCAATTTTCTTGGCCTCTATTTTACGCAGCGATCTGTAATTTGGCCCGAGGGCGTACTTTATTGGGACGGACTAACGGTGTAAAAATTGCTATTGTATTCGTCCTCTAGGCTGAGTAGCGGCGTTTTCTTCATTTTTCCCATAGCCCTCAATGTAAAAAAGAGTCCTTTATTTCGGCACTTTCTCGTGCCCCAGTGTTACCGGGATTTTGCACGATGGTAGGGCACATAAATGCCTGTTGAAGGATACATACTGCATCGCTGTATCTTATTTCGTATTCCCGCAAAATAGGCACAAACTTTATTTTCCTCGAAGTTTGAAGGCTTATAACTCACAAGATACGCTTCGTAGCGGCACGAAATTTTGCAAGCCACTAGGCACTGAGGTCTACTAGCAGCATGCAAAATTTCAGCTCAATCGCAATACACACAAGCGAGTTATAAGGGCCTCAAGTTTTGGCGGGACACCAATAGGATGATAGTGCCTAAATGGTGCAAAGGTGACTTCATGATATCGGCCTATAATTGGTGCCAAATGATGCGCCCTTAACCCAAGTGCCATGGGGTAAAATGGGAGTTGTCTTCCTTCATTGAGTTTCGAGTTATGGCCCTTGAAAGGTCAATTTCCTTTAATTTTGGACCCTTATATCTCCAAAACTATTTGAGAGAAACAATTTTCCAATATTCATGAGTTGGTTGGACACGCATGGGCACGTTTTGGCACCATTTTCATGCTTCTACGTGAAAGTGACCAAAATGAGATTCTCGTACCCACAACACGCCGACCACCAAAATTTCTAAGTCAATTTTCTTGGCCTCTATTTTACGCAGCGATCTGTAATTTGGCCCGAGGGCGTACTTTATTGGGACGGACTAACGGTGTAAAAATTGCTATTGTATTCGTCCTCTAGGCTGAGTAGCGGCGTTTTCTTCATTTTTCCCATAGCCCTCAATGTAAAAAAGAGTCCTTTATTTCGGCACTTTCTCGTGCCCCAGTGTTACCGGGATTTTGCACGATGGTAGGGCACATAAATGCCTGTTGAAGGATACATACTGCATCGCTGTATCTTATTTCGTATTCCCGCAAAATAGGCACAAACTTTATTTTCCTCGAAGTTTGAAGGCTTATAACTCACAAGATACGCTTCGTAGCGGCACGAAATTTTGCCAGCCACTAGGCACTGAGGTCTACTAGCAGCATGCAAAATTTCAGCTCAATCGCAATACACACAAGCGAGTTATAAGGGCCTCAAGTTTTGGCGGGACACCAATAGGATGATAGTGCCTAAATGGTGCAAAGGTGACTTCATGATATCGGCCTATAATTGGTGCCAAATGATGCGCCCTTAACCCAAGTGCCATGGGGTAAAATGGGAGTTGTCTTCCTTCATTGAGTTTCGAGTTATGGCCCTTGAAAGGTCAATTTCCTTTAATTTTGGACCCTTATATCTCCAAAACTATTTGAGAGAAACAATTTTCCAATATTCATGAGTTGGTTGGACACGCATGGGCACGTTTTGGCACCATTTTCATGCTTCTACGTGAAAGTGACCAAAATGAGATTCTCGTACCCACAACACGCCGACCACCAAAATTTCTAAGTCAATTTTCTTGGCCTCTATTTTACGCAGCGATCTGTAATTTGGCCCGAGGGCGTACTTTATTGGGACGGACTAACGGTGTAAAAATTGCTATTGTATTCGTCCTCTAGGCTGAGTAGCGGCGTTTTCTTCATTTTTCCCATAGCCCTCAATGTAAAAAAGAGTCCTTTATTTCGGCACTTTCTCGTGCCCCAGTGTTACCGGGATTTTGCACGATGGTAGGGCACATAAATGCCTGTTGAAGGATACATACTGCATCGCTGTATCTTATTTCGTATTCCCGCAAAATAGGCACAAACTTTATTTTCCTCGAAGTTTGAAGGCTTATAACTCACAAGATACGCTTCGTAGCGGCACGAAATTTTGCCAGCCACTAGGCACTGAGGTCTACTAGCAGCATGCAAAATTTCAGCTCAATCGCAATACACACAAGCGAGTTATAAGGGCCTCAAGTTTTGGCGGGACACCAATAGGATGATAGTGCCTAAATGGTGCAAAGGTGACTTCATGATATCGGCCTATAATTGGTGCCAAATGATGCGCCCTTAACCCAAGTGCCATGGGGTAAAATGGGAGTTGTCTTCCTTCATTGAGTTTCGAGTTATGGCCCTTGAAAGGTCAATTTCCTTTAATTTTGGACCCTTATATCTCCAAAACTATTTGAGAGAAACAATTTTCCAATATTCATGAGTTGGTTGGACACGCATGGGCACGTTTTGGCACCATTTTCATGCTTCTACGTGAAAGTGACCAAAATGAGATTCTCGTACCCACAACACGCCGACCACCAAAATTTCTAAGTCAATTTTCTTGGCCTCTATTTTACGCAGCGATCTGTAATTTGGCCCGAGGGCGTACTTTATTGGGACGGACTAACGGTGTAAAAATTGCTATTGTATTCGTCCTCTAGGCTGAGTAGCGGCGTTTTCTTCATTTTTCCCATAGCCCTCAATGTAAAAAAGAGTCCTTTATTTCGGCACTTTCTCGTGCCCCAGTGTTACCGGGATTTTGCACGATGGTAGGGCACATAAATGCCTGTTGAAGGATACATACTGCATCGCTGTATCTTATTTCGTATTCCCGCAAAATAGGCACAAACTTTATTTTCCTCGAAGTTTGAAGGCTTATAACTCACAAGATACGCTTCGTAGCGGCACGAAATTTTGCCAGCCACTAGGCACTGAGGTCTACTAGCAGCATGCAAAATTTCAGCTCAATCGCAATACACACAAGCGAGTTATAAGGGCCTCAAGTTTTGGCGGGACACCAATAGGATGATAGTGCCTAAATGGTGCAAAGGTGACTTCATGATATCGGCCTATAATTGGTGCCAAATGATGCGCCCTTAACCCAAGTGCCATGGGGTAAAATGGGAGTTGTCTTCCTTCATTGAGTTTCGAGTTATGGCCCTTGAAAGGTCAATTTCCTTTAATTTTGGACCCTTATATCTCCAAAACTATTTGAGAGAAACAATTTTCCAATATTCATGAGTTG
Source organism: Lucinisca nassula (assembly GCA_963580285.1). Classification (NCBI taxonomy): domain Eukaryota; kingdom Metazoa; phylum Mollusca; class Bivalvia; order Lucinida; family Lucinidae; genus Lucinisca; species Lucinisca nassula. The sequence goes on from CAUZLF010000150.1 coordinate 6,852, forward strand.
GTTGGACACGCATGGGCACGTTTTGGCACCATTTTCATGCTTCTACGTGAAAGTGACCAAAATGAGATTCTCGTACCCACAACACGCCGACCACCAAAATTTCTAAGTCAATTTTCTTGGCCTCTATTTTACGCAGCGATCTGTAATTTGGCCCGAGGGCGTACTTTATTGGGACGGACTAACGGTGTAAAAATTGCTATTGTATTCGTCCTCTAGGCTGAGTAGCGGCGTTTTCTTCATTTTTCCCATAGCCCTCAATGTAAAAAAGAGTCCTTTATTTCGGCACTTTCTCGTGCCCCAGTGTTACCGGGATTTTGCACGATGGTAGGGCACATAAATGCCTGTTGAAGGATACATACTGCATCGCTGTATCTTATTTCGTATTCCCGCAAAATAGGCACAAACTTTATTTTCCTCGAAGTTTGAAGGCTTATAACTCACAAGATACGCTTCGTAGCGGCACGAAATTTTGCCAGCCAGCCACTAGGCACTGAGGTCTACTAGCAGCATGCAAAATTTCAGCTCAATCGCAATACACACAAGCGAGTTATAAGGGCCTCAAGTTTTGGCGGGACACCAATAGGATGATAGTGCCTAAATGGTGCAAAGGTGACTTCATGATATCGGCCTATAATTGGTGCCAAATGATGCGCCCTTAACCCAAGTGCCATGGGGTAAAATGGGAGTTGTCTTCCTTCATTGAGTTTCGAGTTATGGCCCTTGAAAGGTCAATTTCCTTTAATTTTGGACCCTTATATCTCCAAAACTATTTGAGAGAAACAATTTTCCAATATTCATGAGTTGGTTGGACACGCATGGGCACGTTTTGGCACCATTTTCATGCTTCTACGTGAAAGTGACCAAAATGAGATTCTCGTACCCACAACACGCCGACCACCAAAATTTCTAAGTCAATTTTCTTGGCCTCTATTTTACGCAGCGATCTGTAATTTGGCCCGAGGGCGTACTTTATTGGGACGGACTAACGGTGTAAAAATTGCTATTGTATTCGTCCTCTAGGCTGAGTAGCGGCGTTTTCTTCATTTTTCCCATAGCCCTCAATGTAAAAAAGAGTCCTTTATTTCGGCACTTTCTCGTGCCCCAGTGTTACCGGGATTTTGCACGATGGTAGGGCACATAAATGCCTGTTGAAGGATACATACTGCATCGCTGTATCTTATTTCGTATTCCCGCAAAATAGGCACAAACTTTATTTTCCTCGAAGTTTGAAGGCTTATAACTCACAAGATACGCTTCGTAGCGGCACGAAATTTTGCCAGCCACTAGGCACTGAGGTCTACTAGCAGCATGCAAAATTTCAGCTCAATCGCAATACACACAAGCGAGTTATAAGGGCCTCAAGTTTTGGCGGGACACCAATAGGATGATAGTGCCTAAATGGTGCAAAGGTGACTTCATGATATCGGCCTATAATTGGTGCCAAATGATGCGCCCTTAACCCAAGTGCCATGGGGTAAAATGGGAGTTGTCTTCCTTCATTGAGTTTCGAGTTATGGCCCTTGAAAGGTCAATTTCCTTTAATTTTGGACCCTTATATCTCCAAAACTATTTGAGAGAAACAATTTTCCAATATTCATGAGTTGGTTGGACACGCATGGGCACGTTTTGGCACCATTTTCATGCTTCTACGTGAAAGTGACCAAAATGAGATTCTCGTACCCACAACACGCCGACCACCAAAATTTCTAAGTCAATTTTCTTGGCCTCTATTTTACGCAGCGATCTGTAATTTGGCCCGAGGGCGTACTTTATTGGGACGGACTAACGGTGTAAAAATTGCTATTGTATTCGTCCTCTAGGCTGAGTAGCGGCGTTTTCTTCATTTTTCCCATAGCCCTCAATGTAAAAAAGAGTCCTTTATTTCGGCACTTTCTCGTGCCCCAGTGTTACCGGGATTTTGCACGATGGTAGGGCACATAAATGCCTGTTGAAGGATACATACTGCATCGCTGTATCTTATTTCGTATTCCCGCAAAATAGGCACAAACTTTATTTTCCTCGAAGTTTGAAGGCTTATAACTCACAAGATACGCTTCGTAGCGGCACGAAATTTTGCCAGCCACTAGGCACTGAGGCCTACTAGCAGCATGCAAAATTTCAGCTCAATCGCAATACACACAAGCGAGTTATAAGGGCCTCAAGTTTTGGCGGGACACCAATAGGATGATAGTGCCTAAATGGTGCAAAGGTGACTTCATGATATCGGCCTATAATTGGTGCCAAATGATGCGCCCTTAACCCAAGTGCCATGGGGTAAAATGGGAGTTGTCTTCCTTCATTGAGTTTCGAGTTATGGCCCTTGAAAGGTCAATTTCCTTTAATTTTGGACCCTTATATCTCCAAAACTATTTGAGAGAAACAATTTTCCAATATTCATGAGTTGGTTGGACACGCATGGGCACGTTTTGGCACCATTTTCATGCTTCTACGTGAAAGTGACCAAAATGAGATTCTCGTACCCACAACACGCCGACCACCAAAATTTCTAAGTCAATTTTCTTGGCCTCTATTTTACGCAGCGATCTGTAATTTGGCCCGAGGGCGTACTTTATTGGGACGGATTAACGGTGTAAAAATTGCTATTGTATTCGTCCTCTAGGCTGAGTAGCGGCGTTTTCTTCATTTTTCCCATAGCCCTCAATGTAAAAAAGAGTCCTTTATTTCGGCACTTTCTCGTGCCCCAGTGTTACCGGGATTTTGCACGATGGTAGGGCACATAAATGCCTGTTGAAGGATACATACTGCATCGCTGTATCTTATTTCGTATTCCCGCAAAATAGGCACAAACTTTATTTTCCTCGAAGTTTGAAGGCTTATAACTCACAAGATACGCTTCGTAGCGGCACGAAATTTTGCCAGCCACTAGGCACTGAGGTCTACTAGCAGCATGCAAAATTTCAGCTCAATCGCAATACACACAAGCGAGTTATAAGGGCCTCAAGTTTTGGCGGGACACCAATAGGATGATAGTGCCTAAATGGTGCAAAGGTGACTTCATGATATCGGCCTATAATTGGTGCCAAATGATGCGCCCTTAACCCAAGTGCCATGGGGTAAAATGGGAGTTGTCTTCCTTCATTGAGTTTCGAGTTATGGCCCTTGAAAGGTCAATTTCCTTTAATTTTGGACCCTTATATCTCCAAAACTATTTGAGAGAAACAATTTTCCAATATTCATGAGTTGGTTGGACACGCATGGGCACGTTTTGGCACCATTTTCATGCTTCTACGTGAAAGTGACCAAAATGAGATTCTCGTACCCACAACACGCCGACCACCAAAATTTCTAAGTCAATTTTCTTGGCCTCTATTTTACGCAGCGATCTGTAATTTGGCCCGAGGGCGTACTTTATTGGGACGGACTAACGGTGTAAAAATTGCTATTGTATTCGTCCTCTAGGCTGAGTAGCGGCGTTTTCTTCATTTTTCCCATAGCCCTCAATGTAAAAAAGAGTCCTTTATTTCGGCACTTTCTCGTGCCCCAGTGTTACCGGGATTTTGCACGATGGTAGGGCACATAAATGCCTGTTGAAGGATACATACTGCATCGCTGTATCTTATTTCGTATTCCCGCAAAATAGGCACAAACTTTATTTTCCTCGAAGTTTGAAGGCTTATAACTCACAAGATACGCTTCGTAGCGGCACGAAATTTTGCCAGCCACTAGGCACTGAGGTCTACTAGCAGCATGCAAAATTTCAGCTCAATCGCAATACACACAAGCGAGTTATAAGGGCCTCAAGTTTTGGCGGGACACCAATAGGATGATAGTGCCTAAATGGTGCAAAGGTGACTTCATGATATCGGCCTATAATTGGTGCCAAATGATGCGCCCTTAACCCAAGTGCCATGGGGTAAAATGGGAGTTGTCTTCCTTCATTGAGTTTCGAGTTATGGCCCTTGAAAGGTCAATTTCCTTTAATTTTGGACCCTTATATCTCCAAAACTATTTGAGAGAAACAATTTTCCAATATTCATGAGTTGGTTGGACACGCATGGGCACGTTTTGGCACCATTTTCATGCTTCTACGTGAAAGTGACCAAAATGAGATTCTCGTACCCACAACACGCCGACCACCAAAATTTCTAAGTCAATTTTCTTGGCCTCTATTTTACGCAGCGATCTGTAATTTGGCCCGAGGGCGTACTTTATTGGGACGGACTAACGGTGTAAAAATTGCTATTGTATTCGTCCTCTAGGCTGAGTAGCGGCGTTTTCTTCATTTTTCCCATAGCCCTCAATGTAAAAAAGAGTCCTTTATTTCGGCACTTTCTCGTGCCCCAGTGTTACCGGGATTTTGCACGATGGTAGGGCACATAAATGCCTGTTGAAGGATACATACTGCATCGCTGTATCTTATTTCGTATTCCCGCAAAATAGGCACAAACTTTATTTTCCTCGAAGTTTGAAGGCTTATAACTCACAAGATACGCTTCGTAGCGGCACGAAATTTTGCCAGCCACTAGGCACTGAGGTCTACTAGCAGCATGCAAAATTTCAGCTCAATCGCAATACACACAAGCGAGTTATAAGGGCCTCAAGTTTTGGCGGGACACCAATAGGATGATAGTGCCTAAATGGTGCAAAGGTGACTTCATGATATCGGCCTATAATTGGTGCCAAATGATGCGCCCTTAACCCAAGTGCCATGGGGTAAAATGGGAGTTGTCTTCCTTCATTGAGTTTCGAGTTATGGCCCTTGAAAGGTCAATTTCCTTTAATTTTGGACCCTTATATCTCCAAAACTATTTGAGAGAAACAATTTTCCAATATTCATGAGTTGGTTGGACACGCATGGGCACGTTTTGGCACCATTTTCATGCTTCTACGTGAAAGTGACCAAAATGAGATTCTCGTACCCACAACACGCCGACCACCAAAATTTCTAAGTCAATTTTCTTGGCCTCTATTTTACGCAGCGATCTGTAATTTGGCCCGAGGGCGTACTTTATTGGGACGGACTAACGGTGTAAAAATTGCTATTGTATTCGTCCTCTAGGCTGAGTAGCGGCGTTTTCTTCATTTTTCCCATAGCCCTCAATGTAAAAAAGAGTCCTTTATTTCGGCACTTTCTCGTGCCCCAGTGTTACCGGGATTTTGCACGATGGTAGGGCACATAAATGCCTGTTGAAGGATACATACTGCATCGCTGTATCTTATTTCGTATTCCCGCAAAATAGGCACAAACTTTATTTTCCTCGAAGTTTGAAGGCTTATAACTCACAAGATACGCTTCGTAGCGGCACGAAATTTTGCAAGCCACTAGGCACTGAGGTCTACTAGCAGCATGCAAAATTTCAGCTCAATCGCAATACACACAAGCGAGTTATAAGGGCCTCAAGTTTTGGCGGGACACCAATAGGATGATAGTGCCTAAATGGTGCAAAGGTGACTTCATGATATCGGCCTATAATTGGTGCCAAATGATGCGCCCTTAACCCAAGTGCCATGGGGTAAAATGGGAGTTGTCTTCCTTCATTGAGTTTCGAGTTATGGCCCTTGAAAGGTCAATTTCCTTTAATTTTGGACCCTTATATCTCCAAAACTATTTGAGAGAAACAATTTTCCAATATTCATGAGTTGGTTGGACACGCATGGGCACGTTTTGGCACCATTTTCATGCTTCTACGTGAAAGTGACCAAAATGAGATTCTCGTACCCACAACACGCCGACCACCAAAATTTCTAAGTCAATTTTCTTGGCCTCTATTTTACGCAGCGATCTGTAATTTGGCCCGAGGGCGTACTTTATTGGGACGGACTAACGGTGTAAAAATTGCTATTGTATTCGTCCTCTAGGCTGAGTAGCGGCGTTTTCTTCATTTTTCCCATAGCCCTCAATGTAAAAAAGAGTCCTTTATTTCGGCACTTTCTCGTGCCCCAGTGTTACCGGGATTTTGCACGATGGTAGGGCACATAAATGCCTGTTGAAGGATACATACTGCATCGCTGTATCTTATTTCGTATTCCCGCAAAATAGGCACAAACTTTATTTTCCTCGAAGTTTGAAGGCTTATAACTCACAAGATACGCTTCGTAGCGGCACGAAATTTTGCCAGCCACTAGGCACTGAGGTCTACTAGCAGCATGCAAAATTTCAGCTCAATCGCAATACACACAAGCGAGTTATAAGGGCCTCAAGTTTTGGCGGGACACCAATAGGATGATAGTGCCTAAATGGTGCAAAGGTGACTTCATGATATCGGCCTATAATTGGTGCCAAATGATGCGCCCTTAACCCAAGTGCCATGGGGTAAAATGGGAGTTGTCTTCCTTCATTGAGTTTCGAGTTATGGCCCTTGAAAGGTCAATTTCCTTTAATTTTGGACCCTTATATCTCCAAAACTATTTGAGAGAAACAATTTTCCAATATTCATGAGTTGGTTGGACACGCATGGGCACGTTTTGGCACCATTTTCATGCTTCTACGTGAAAGTGACCAAAATGAGATTCTCGTACCCACAACACGCCGACCACCAAAATTTCTAAGTCAATTTTCTTGGCCTCTATTTTACGCAGCGATCTGTAATTTGGCCCGAGGGCGTACTTTATTGGGACGGACTAACGGTGTAAAAATTGCTATTGTATTCGTCCTCTAGGCTGAGTAGCGGCGTTTTCTTCATTTTTCCCATAGCCCTCAATGTAAAAAAGAGTCCTTTATTTCGGCACTTTCTCGTGCCCCTGTGTTACCGGGATTTTGCACGATGGTAGGGCACATAAATGCCTGTTGAAGGATACATACTGCATCGCTGTATCTTATTTCGTATTCCCGCAAAATAGGCACAAACTTTATTTTCCTCGAAGTTTGAAGGCTTATAACTCACAAGATACGCTTCGTAGCGGCACGAAATTTTGCCAGCCACTAGGCACTGAGGTCTACTAGCAGCATGCAAAATTTCAGCTCAATCGCAATACACACAAGCGAGTTATAAGGGCCTCAAGTTTTGGCGGGACACCAATAGGATGATAGTGCCTAAATGGTGCAAAGGTGACTTCATGATATCGGCCTATAATTGGTGCCAAATGATGCGCCCTTAACCCAAGTGCCATGGGGTAAAATGGGAGTTGTCTTCCTTCATTGAGTTTCGAGTTATGGCCCTTGAAAGGTCAATTTCCTTTAATTTTGGACCCTTATATCTCCAAAACTATTTGAGAGAAACAATTTTCCAATATTCATGAGTTGGTTGGACACGCATGGGCACGTTTTGGCACCATTTTCATGCTTCTACGTGAAAGTGACCAAAATGAGATTCTCGTACCCACAACACGCCGACCACCAAAATTTCTAAGTCAATTTTCTTGGCCTCTATTTTACGCAGCGATCTGTAATTTGGCCCGAGGGCGTACTTTATTGGGACGGACTAACGGTGTAAAAATTGCTATTGTATTCGTCCTCTAGGCTGAGTAGCGGCGTTTTCTTCATTTTTCCCATAGCCCTCAATGTAAAAAAGAGTCCTTTATTTCGGCACTTTCTCGTGCCCCAGTGTTACCGGGATTTTGCACGATGGTAGGGCACATAAATGCCTGTTGAAGGATACATACTGCATCGCTGTATCTTATTTCGTATTCCCGCAAAATAGGCACAAACTTTATTTTCCTCGAAGTTTGAAGGCTTATAACTCACAAGATACGCTTCGTAGCGGCACGAAATTTTGCCAGCCACTAGGCACTGAGGTCTACTAGCAGCATGCAAAATTTCAGCTCAATCGCAATACACACAAGCGAGTTATAAGGGCCTCAAGTTTTGGCGGGACACCAATAGGATGATAGTGCCTAAATGGTGCAAAGGTGACTTCATGATATCGGCCTATAATTGGTGCCAAATGATGCGCCCTTAACCCAAGTGCCATGGGGTAAAATGGGAGTTGTCTTCCTTCATTGAGTTTCGAGTTATGGCCCTTGAAAGGTCAATTTCCTTTAATTTTGGACCCTTATATCTCCAAAACTATTTGAGAGAAACAATTTTCCAATATTCATGAGTTGGTTGGACACGCATGGGCACGTTTTGGCACCATTTTCATGCTTCTACGTGAAAGTGACCAAAATGAGATTCTCGTACCCACAACACGCCGACCACCAAAATTTCTAAGTCAATTTTCTTGGCCTCTATTTTACGCAGCGATCTGTAATTTGGCCCGAGGGCGTACTTTATTGGGACGGACTAACGGTGTAAAAATTGCTATTGTATTCGTCCTCTAGGCTGAGTAGCGGCGTTTTCTTCATTTTTCCCATAGCCCTCAATGTAAAAAAGAGTCCTTTATTTCGGCACTTTCTCGTGCCCCAGTGTTACCGGGATTTTGCACGATGGTAGGGCACATAAATGCCTGTTGAAGGATACATACTGCATCGCTGTATCTTATTTCGTATTCCCGCAAAATAGGCACAAACTTTATTTTCCTCGAAGTTTGAAGGCTTATAACTCACAAGATACGCTTCGTAGCGGCACGAAATTTTGCCAGCCACTAGGCACTGAGGCCTACTAGCAGCATGCAAAATTTCAGCTCAATCGCAATACACACAAGCGAGTTATAAGGGCCTCAAGTTTTGGCGGGACACCAATAGGATGATAGTGCCTAAATGGTGCAAAGGTGACTTCATGATATCGGCCTATAATTGGTGCCAAATGATGCGCCCTTAACCCAAGTGCCATGGGGTAAAATGGGAGTTGTCTTCCTTCATTGAGTTTCGAGTTATGGCCCTTGAAAGGTCAATTTCCTTTAATTTTGGACCCTTATATCTCCAAAACTATTTGAGAGAAACAATTTTCCAATATTCATGAGTTGGTTGGACACGCATGGGCACGTTTTGGCACCATTTTCATGCTTCTACGTGAAAGTGACCAAAATGAGATTCTCGTACCCACAACACGCCGACCACCAAAATTTCTAAGTCAATTTTCTTGGCCTCTATTTTACGCAGCGATCTGTAATTTGGCCCGAGGGCGTACTTTATTGGGACGGATTAACGGTGTAAAAATTGCTATTGTATTCGTCCTCTAGGCTGAGTAGCGGCGTTTTCTTCATTTTTCCCATAGCCCTCAATGTAAAAAAGAGTCCTTTATTTCGGCACTTTCTCGTGCCCCAGTGTTACCGGGATTTTGCACGATGGTAGGGCACATAAATGCCTGTTGAAGGATACATACTGCATCGCTGTATCTTATTTCGTATTCCCGCAAAATAGGCACAAACTTTATTTTCCTCGAAGTTTGAAGGCTTATAACTCACAAGATACGCTTCGTAGCGGCACGAAATTTTGCCAGCCACTAGGCACTGAGGTCTACTAGCAGCATGCAAAATTTCAGCTCAATCGCAATACACACAAGCGAGTTATAAGGGCCTCAAGTTTTGGCGGGACACCAATAGGATGATAGTGCCTAAATGGTGCAAAGGTGACTTCATGATATCGGCCTATAATTGGTGCCAAATGATGCGCCCTTAACCCAAGTGCCATGGGGTAAAATGGGAGTTGTCTTCCTTCATTGAGTTTCGAGTTATGGCCCTTGAAAGGTCAATTTCCTTTAATTTTGGACCCTTATATCTCCAAAACTATTTGAGAGAAACAATTTTCCAATATTCATGAGTTGGTTGGACACGCATGGGCACGTTTTGGCACCATTTTCATGCTTCTACGTGAAAGTGACCAAAATGAGATTCTCGTACCCACAACACGCCGACCACCAAAATTTCTAAGTCAATTTTCTTGGCCTCTATTTTACGCAGCGATCTGTAATTTGGCCCGAGGGCGTACTTTATTGGGACGGACTAACGGTGTAAAAATTGCTATTGTATTCGTCCTCTAGGCTGAGTAGCGGCGTTTTCTTCATTTTTCCCATAGCCCTCAATGTAAAAAAGAGTCCTTTATTTCGGCACTTTCTCGTGCCCCAGTGTTACCGGGATTTTGCACGATGGTAGGGCACATAAATGCCTGTTGAAGGATACATACTGCATCGCTGTATCTTATTTCGTATTCCCGCAAAATAGGCACAAACTTTATTTTCCTCGAAGTTTGAAGGCTTATAACTCACAAGATACGCTTCGTAGCGGCACGAAATTTTGCCAGCCACTAGGCACTGAGGTCTACTAGCAGCATGCAAAATTTCAGCTCAATCGCAATACACACAAGCGAGTTATAAGGGCCTCAAGTTTTGGCGGGACACCAATAGGATGATAGTGCCTAAATGGTGCAAAGGTGACTTCATGATATCGGCCTATAATTGGTGCCAAATGATGCGCCCTTAACCCAAGTGCCATGGGGTAAAATGGGAGTTGTCTTCCTTCATTGAGTTTCGAGTTATGGCCCTTGAAAGGTCAATTTCCTTTAATTTTGGACCCTTATATCTCCAAAACTATTTGAGAGAAACAATTTTCCAATATTCATGAGTTGGTTGGACACGCATGGGCACGTTTTGGCACCATTTTCATGCTTCTACGTGAAAGTGACCAAAATGAGATTCTCGTACCCACAACACGCCGACCACCAAAATTTCTAAGTCAATTTTCTTGGCCTCTATTTTACGCAGCGATCTGTAATTTGGCCCGAGGGCGTACTTTATTGGGACGGACTAACGGTGTAAAAATTGCTATTGTATTCGTCCTCTAGGCTGAGTAGCGGCGTTTTCTTCATTTTTCCCATAGCCCTCAATGTAAAAAAGAGTCCTTTATTTCGGCACTTTCTCGTGCCCCTGTGTTACCGGGATTTTGCACGATGGTAGGGCACATAAATGCCTGTTGAAGGATACATACTGCATCGCTGTATCTTATTTCGTATTCCCGCAAAATAGGCACAAACTTTATTTTCCTCGAAGTTTGAAGGCTTATAACTCACAAGATACGCTTCGTAGCGGCACGAAATTTTGCCAGCCACTAGGCACTGAGGTCTACTAGCAGCATGCAAAATTTCAGCTCAATCGCAATACACACAAGCGAGTTATAAGGGCCTCAAGTTTTGGCGGGACACCAATAGGATGATAGTGCCTAAATGGTGCAAAGGTGACTTCATGATATCGGCCTATAATTGGTGCCAAATGATGCGCCCTTAACCCAAGTGCCATGGGGTAAAATGGGAGTTGTCTTCCTTCATTGAGTTTCGAGTTATGGCCCTTGAAAGGTCAATTTCCTTTAATTTTGGACCCTTATATCTCCAAAACTATTTGAGAGAAACAATTTTCCAATATTCATGAGTTGGTTGGACACGCATGGGCACGTTTTGGCACCATTTTCATGCTTCTACGTGAAAGTGACCAAAATGAGATTCTCGTACCCACAACACGCCGGCCACCAAAATTTCTAAGTCAATTTTCTTGGCCTCTATTTTACGCAGCGATCTGTAATTTGGCCCGAGGGCGTACTTTATTGGGACGGACTAACGGTGTAAAAATTGCTATTGTATTCGTCCTCTAGGCTGAGTAGCGGCGTTTTCTTCATTTTTCCCATAGCCCTCAATGTAAAAAAGAGTCCTTTATTTCGGCACTTTCTCGTGCCCCAGTGTTACCGGGATTTTGCACGATGGTAGGGCACATAAATGCCTGTTGAAGGATACATACTGCATCGCTGTATCTTATTTCGTATTCCCGCAAAATAGGCACAAACTTTATTTTCCTCGAAGTTTGAAGGCTTATAACTCACAAGATACGCTTCGTAGCGGCACGAAATTTTGCCAGCCACTAGGCACTGAGGTCTACTAGCAGCATGCAAAATTTCAGCTCAATCGCAATACACACAAGCGAGTTATAAGGGCCTCAAGTTTTGGCGGGACACCAATAGGATGATAGTGCCTAAATGGTGCAAAGGTGACTTCATGATATCGGCCTATAATTGGTGCCAAATGATGCGCCCTTAACCCAAGTGCCATGGGGTAAAATGGGAGTTGTCTTCCTTCATTGAGTTTCGAGTTATGGCCCTTGAAAGGTCAATTTCCTTTAATTTTGGACCCTTATATCTCCAAAACTATTTGAGAGAAACAATTTTCCAATATTCATGAGTTGGTTGGACACGCATGGGCACGTTTTGGCACCATTTTCATGCTTCTACGTGAAAGTGACCAAAATGAGATTCTCGTACCCACAACACGCCGACCACCAAAATTTCTAAGTCAATTTTCTTGGCCTCTATTTTACGCAGCGATCTGTAATTTGGCCCGAGGGCGTACTTTATTGGGACGGACTAACGGTGTAAAAATTGCTATTGTATTCGTCCTCTAGGCTGAGTAGCGGCGTTTTCTTCATTTTTCCCATAGCCCTCAATGTAAAAAAGAGTCCTTTATTTCGGCACTTTCTCGTGCCCCAGTGTTACCGGGATTTTGCACGATGGTAGGGCACATAAATGCCTGTTGAAGGATACATACTGCATCGCTGTATCTTATTTCGTATTCCCGCAAAATAGGCACAAACTTTATTTTCCTCGAAGTTTGAAGGCTTATAACTCACAAGATACGCTTCGTAGCGGCACGAAATTTTGCCAGCCACTAGGCACTGAGGTCTACTAGCAGCATGCAAAATTTCAGCTCAATCGCAATACACACAAGCGAGTTATAAGGGCCTCAAGTTTTGGCGGGACACCAATAGGATGATAGTGCCTAAATGGTGCAAAGGTGACTTCATGATATCGGCCTATAATTGGTGCCAAATGATGCGCCCTTAACCCAAGTGCCATGGGGTAAAATGGGAGTTGTCTTCCTTCATTGAGTTTCGAGTTATGGCCCTTGAAAGGTCAATTTCCTTTAATTTTGGACCCTTATATCTCCAAAACTATTTGAGAGAAACAATTTTCCAATATTCATGAGTTGGTTGGACACGCATGGGCACGTTTTGGCACCATTTTCATGCTTCTACGTGAAAGTGACCAAAATGAGATTCTCGTACCCACAACACGCCGACCACCAAAATTTCTAAGTCAATTTTCTTGGCCTCTATTTTACGCAGCGATCTGTAATTTGGCCCGAGGGCGTACTTTATTGGGACGGACTAACGGTGTAAAAATTGCTATTGTATTCGTCCTCTAGGCTGAGTAGCGGCGTTTTCTTCATTTTTCCCATAGCCCTCAATGTAAAAAAGAGTCCTTTATTTCGGCACTTTCTCGTGCCCCAGTGTTACCGGGATTTTGCACGATGGTAGGGCACATAAATGCCTGTTGAAGGATACATACTGCATCGCTGTATCTTATTTCGTATTCCCGCAAAATAGGCACAAACTTTATTTTCCTCGAAGTTTGAAGGCTTATAACTCACAAGATACGCTTCGTAGCGGCACGAAATTTTGCCAGCCACTAGGCACTGAGGTCTACTAGCAGCATGCAAAATTTCAGCTCAATCGCAATACACACAAGCGAGTTATAAGGGCCTCAAGTTTTGGCGGGACACCAATAGGATGATAGTGCCTAAATGGTGCAAAGGTGACTTCATGATATCGGCCTATAATTGGTGCCAAATGATGCGCCCTTAACCCAAGTGCCATGGGGTAAAATGGGAGTTGTCTTCCTTCATTGAGTTTCGAGTTATGGCCCTTGAAAGGTCAATTTCCTTTAATTTTGGACCCTTATATCTCCAAAACTATTTGAGAGAAACAATTTTCCAATATTCATGAGTTGGTTGGACACGCATGGGCACGTTTTGGCACCATTTTCATGCTTCTACGTGAAAGTGACCAAAATGAGATTCTCGTACCCACAACACGCCGACCACCAAAATTTCTAAGTCAATTTTCTTGGCCTCTATTTTACGCAGCGATCTGTAATTTGGCCCGAGGGCGTACTTTATTGGGACGGACTAACGGTGTAAAAATTGCTATTGTATTCGTCCTCTAGGCTGAGTAGCGGCGTTTTCTTCATTTTTCCCATAGCCCTCAATGTAAAAAAGAGTCCTTTATTTCGGCACTTTCTCGTGCCCCAGTGTTACCGGGATTTTGCACGATGGTAGGGCACATAAATGCCTGTTGAAGGATACATACTGCATCGCTGTATCTTATTTCGTATTCCCGCAAAATAGGCACAAACTTTATTTTCCTCGAAGTTTGAAGGCTTATAACTCACAAGATACGCTTCGTAGCGGCACGAAATTTTGCCAGCCACTAGGCACTGAGGTCTACTAGCAGCATGCAAAATTTCAGCTCAATCGCAATACACACAAGCGAGTTATAAGGGCCTCAAGTTTTGGCGGGACACCAATAGGATGATAGTGCCTAAATGGTGCAAAGGTGACTTCATGATATCGGCCTATAATTGGTGCCAAATGATGCGCCCTTAACCCAAGTGCCATGGGGTAAAATGGGAGTTGTCTTCCTTCATTGAGTTTCGAGTTATGGCCCTTGAAAGGTCAATTTCCTTTAATTTTGGACCCTTATATCTCCAAAACTATTTGAGAGAAACAATTTTCCAATATTCATGAGTTGGTTGGACACGCATGGGCACGTTTTGGCACCATTTTCATGCTTCTACGTGAAAGTGACCAAAATGAGATTCTCGTACCCACAACACGCCGGCCACCAAAATTTCTAAGTCAATTTTCTTGGCCTCTATTTTACGCAGCGATCTGTAATTTGGCCCGAGGGCGTACTTTATTGGGACGGACTAACGGTGTAAAAATTGCTATTGTATTCGTCCTCTAGGCTGAGTAGCGGCGTTTTCTTCATTTTTCCCATAGCCCTCAATGTAAAAAAGAGTCCTTTATTTCGGCACTTTCTCGTGCCCCAGTGTTACCGGGATTTTGCACGATGGTAGGGCACATAAATGCCTGTTGAAGGATACATACTGCATCGCTGTATCTTATTTCGTATTCCCGCAAAATAGGCACAAACTTTATTTTCCTCGAAGTTTGAAGGCTTATAACTCACAAGATACGCTTCGTAGCGGCACGAAATTTTGCCAGCCACTAGGCACTGAGGTCTACTAGCAGCATGCAAAATTTCAGCTCAATCGCAATACACACAAGCGAGTTATAAGGGCCTCAAGTTTTGGCGGGACACCAATAGGATGATAGTGCCTAAATGGTGCAAAGGTGACTTCATGATATCGGCCTATAATTGGTGCCAAATGATGCGCCCTTAACCCAAGTGCCATGGGGTAAAATGGGAGTTGTCTTCCTTCATTGAGTTTCGAGTTATGGCCCTTGAAAGGTCAATTTCCTTTAATTTTGGACCCTTATATCTCCAAAACTATTTGAGAGAAACAATTTTCCAATATTCATGAGTTGGTTGGACACGCATGGGCACGTTTTGGCACCATTTTCATGCTTCTACGTGAAAGTGACCAAAATGAGATTCTCGTACCCACAACACGCCGACCACCAAAATTTCTAAGTCAATTTTCTTGGCCTCTATTTTACGCAGCGATCTGTAATTTGGCCCGAGGGCGTACTTTATTGGGACGGACTAACGGTGTAAAAATTGCTATTGTATTCGTCCTCTAGGCTGAGTAGCGGCGTTTTCTTCATTTTTCCCATAGCCCTCAATGTAAAAAAGAGTCCTTTATTTCGGCACTTTCTCGTGCCCCAGTGTTACCGGGATTTTGCACGATGGTAGGGCACATAAATGCCTGTTGAAGGATACATACTGCATCGCTGTATCTTATTTCGTATTCCCGCAAAATAGGCACAAACTTTATTTTCCTCGAAGTTTGAAGGCTTATAACTCACAAGATACGCTTCGTAGCGGCACGAAATTTTGCCAGCCACTAGGCACTGAGGTCTACTAGCAGCATGCAAAATTTCAGCTCAATCGCAATACACACAAGCGAGTTATAAGGGCCTCAAGTTTTGGCGGGACACCAATAGGATGATAGTGCCTAAATGGTGCAAAGGTGACTTCATGATATCGGCCTATAATTGGTGCCAAATGATGCGCCCTTAACCCAAGTGCCATGGGGTAAAATGGGAGTTGTCTTCCTTCATTGAGTTTCGAGTTATGGCCCTTGAAAGGTCAATTTCCTTTAATTTTGGACCCTTATATCTCCAAAACTATTTGAGAGAAACAATTTTCCAATATTCATGAGTTGGTTGGACACGCATGGGCACGTTTTGGCACCATTTTCATGCTTCTACGTGAAAGTGACCAAAATGAGATTCTCGTACCCACAACACGCCGACCACCAAAATTTCTAAGTCAATTTTCTTGGCCTCTATTTTACGCAGCGATCTGTAATTTGGCCCGAGGGCGTACTTTATTGGGACGGACTAACGGTGTAAAAATTGCTATTGTATTCGTCCTCTAGGCTGAGTAGCGGCGTTTTCTTCATTTTTCCCATAGCCCTCAATGTAAAAAAGAGTCCTTTATTTCGGCACTTTCTCGTGCCCCAGTGTTACCGGGATTTTGCACGATGGTAGGGCACATAAATGCCTGTTGAAGGATACATACTGCATCGCTGTATCTTATTTCGTATTCCCGCAAAATAGGCACAAACTTTATTTTCCTCGAAGTTTGAAGGCTTATAACTCACAAGATACGCTTCGTAGCGGCACGAAATTTTGCCAGCCACTAGGCACTGAGGTCTACTAGCAGCATGCAAAATTTCAGCTCAATCGCAATACACACAAGCGAGTTATAAGGGCCTCAAGTTTTGGCGGGACACCAATAGGATGATAGTGCCTAAATGGTGCAAAGGTGACTTCATGATATCGGCCTATAATTGGTGCCAAATGATGCGCCCTTAACCCAAGTGCCATGGGGTAAAATGGGAGTTGTCTTCCTTCATTGAGTTTCGAGTTATGGCCCTTGAAAGGTCAATTTCCTTTAATTTTGGACCCTTATATCTCCAAAACTATTTGAGAGAAACAATTTTCCAATATTCATGAGTTGGTTGGACACGCATGGGCACGTTTTGGCACCATTTTCATGCTTCTACGTGAAAGTGACCAAAATGAGATTCTCGTACCCACAACACGCCGACCACCAAAATTTCTAAGTCAATTTTCTTGGCCTCTATTTTACGCAGCGATCTGTAATTTGGCCCGAGGGCGTACTTTATTGGGACGGACTAACGGTGTAAAAATTGCTATTGTATTCGTCCTCTAGGCTGAGTAGCGGCGTTTTCTTCATTTTTCCCATAGCCCTCAATGTAAAAAAGAGTCCTTTATTTCGGCACTTTCTCGTGCCCCAGTGTTACCGGGATTTTGCACGATGGTAGGGCACATAAATGCCTGTTGAAGGATACATACTGCATCGCTGTATCTTATTTCGTATTCCCGCAAAATAGGCACAAACTTTATTTTCCTCGAAGTTTGAAGGCTTATAACTCACAAGATACGCTTCGTAGCGGCACGAAATTTTGCAAGCCACTAGGCACTGAGGTCTACTAGCAGCATGCAAAATTTCAGCTCAATCGCAATACACACAAGCGAGTTATAAGGGCCTCAAGTTTTGGCGGGACACCAATAGGATGATAGTGCCTAAATGGTGCAAAGGTGACTTCATGATATCGGCCTATAATTGGTGCCAAATGATGCGCCCTTAACCCAAGTGCCATGGGGTAAAATGGGAGTTGTCTTCCTTCATTGAGTTTCGAGTTATGGCCCTTGAAAGGTCAATTTCCTTTAATTTTGGACCCTTATATCTCCAAAACTATTTGAGAGAAACAATTTTCCAATATTCATGAGTTGGTTGGACACGCATGGGCACGTTTTGGCACCATTTTCATGCTTCTACGTGAAAGTGACCAAAATGAGATTCTCGTACCCACAACACGCCGACCACCAAAATTTCTAAGTCAATTTTCTTGGCCTCTATTTTACGCAGCGATCTGTAATTTGGCCCGAGGGCGTACTTTATTGGGACGGACTAACGGTGTAAAAATTGCTATTGTATTCGTCCTCTAGGCTGAGTAGCGGCGTTTTCTTCATTTTTCCCATAGCCCTCAATGTAAAAAAGAGTCCTTTATTTCGGCACTTTCTCGTGCCCCAGTGTTACCGGGATTTTGCACGATGGTAGGGCACATAAATGCCTGTTGAAGGATACATACTGCATCGCTGTATCTTATTTCGTATTCCCGCAAAATAGGCACAAACTTTATTTTCCTCGAAGTTTGAAGGCTTATAACTCACAAGATACGCTTCGTAGCGGCACGAAATTTTGCCAGCCACTAGGCACTGAGGTCTACTAGCAGCATGCAAAATTTCAGCTCAATCGCAATACACACAAGCGAGTTATAAGGGCCTCAAGTTTTGGCGGGACACCAATAGGATGATAGTGCCTAAATGGTGCAAAGGTGACTTCATGATATCGGCCTATAATTGGTGCCAAATGATGCGCCCTTAACCCAAGTGCCATGGGGTAAAATGGGAGTTGTCTTCCTTCATTGAGTTTCGAGTTATGGCCCTTGAAAGGTCAATTTCCTTTAATTTTGGACCCTTATATCTCCAAAACTATTTGAGAGAAACAATTTTCCAATATTCATGAGTTGGTTGGACACGCATGGGCACGTTTTGGCACCATTTTCATGCTTCTACGTGAAAGTGACCAAAATGAGATTCTCGTACCCACAACACGCCGACCACCAAAATTTCTAAGTCAATTTTCTTGGCCTCTATTTTACGCAGCGATCTGCAATTTGGCCCGAGGGCGTACTTTATTGGGACGGACTAACGGTGTAAAAATTGCTATTGTATTCGTCCTCTAGGCTGAGTAGCGGCGTTTTCTTCATTTTCCCATAGCCCTCAATGTAAAAAAGAGTCCTTTATTTCGGCACTTTCTCGTGCCCCAGTGTTACCGGGATTTTGCACGATGGTAGGGCACATAAATGCCTGTTGAAGGATACATACTGCATCGCTGTATCTTATTTCGTATTCCCGCAAAATAGGCACAAACTTTATTTTCCTCGAAGTTTGAAGGCTTATAACTCACAAGATACGCTTCGTAGCGGCACGAAATTTTGCCAGCCACTAGGCACTGAGGTCTACTAGCAGCATGCAAAATTTCAGCTCAATCGCAATACACACAAGCGAGTTATAAGGGCCTCAAGTTTTGGCGGGACACCAATAGGATGATAGTGCCTAAATGGTGCAAAGGTGACTTCATGATATCGGCCTATAATTGGTGCCAAATGATGCGCCCTTAACCCAAGTGCCATGGGGTAAAATGGGAGTTGTCTTCCTTCATTGAGTTTCGAGTTATGGCCCTTGAAAGGTCAATTTCCTTTAATTTTGGACCCTTATATCTCCAAAACTATTTGAGAGAAACAATTTTCCAATATTCATGAGTTGGTTGGACACGCATGGGCACGTTTTGGCACCATTTTCATGCTTCTACGTGAAAGTGACCAAAATGAGATTCTCGTACCCACAACACGCCGACCACCAAAATTTCTAAGTCAATTTTCTTGGCCTCTATTTTACGCAGCGATCTGTAATTTGGCCCGAGGGCGTACTTTATTGGGACGGACTAACGGTGTAAAAATTGCTATTGTATTCGTCCTCTAGGCTGAGTAGCGGCGTTTTCTTCATTTTTCCCATAGCCCTCAATGTAAAAAAGAGTCCTTTATTTCGGCACTTTCTCGTGCCCCAGTGTTACCGGGATTTTGCACGATGGTAGGGCACATAAATGCCTGTTGAAGGATACATACTGCATCGCTGTATCTTATTTCGTATTCCCGCAAAATAGGCACAAACTTTATTTTCCTCGAAGTTTGAAGGCTTATAACTCACAAGATACGCTTCGTAGCGGCACGAAATTTTGCCAGCCACTAGGCACTGAGGTCTACTAGCAGCATGCAAAATTTCAGCTCAATCGCAATACACACAAGCGAGTTATAAGGGCCTCAAGTTTTGGCGGGACACCAATAGGATGATAGTGCCTAAATGGTGCAAAGGTGACTTCATGATATCGGCCTATAATTGGTGCCAAATGATGCGCCCTTAACCCAAGTGCCATGGGGTAAAATGGGAGTTGTCTTCCTTCATTGAGTTTCGAGTTATGGCCCTTGAAAGGTCAATTTCCTTTAATTTTGGACCCTTATATCTCCAAAACTATTTGAGAGAAACAATTTTCCAATATTCATGAGTTGGTTGGACACGCATGGGCACGTTTTGGCACCATTTTCATGCTTCTACGTGAAAGTGACCAAAATGAGATTCTCGTACCCACAACACGCCGACCACCAAAATTTCTAAGTCAATTTTCTTGGCCTCTATTTTACGCAGCGATCTGTAATTTGGCCCGAGGGCGTACTTTATTGGGACGGACTAACGGTGTAAAAATTGCTATTGTATTCGTCCTCTAGGCTGAGTAGCGGCGTTTTCTTCATTTTTCCCATAGCCCTCAATGTAAAAAAGAGTCCTTTATTTCGGCACTTTCTCGTGCCCCAGTGTTACCGGGATTTTGCACGATGGTAGGGCACATAAATGCCTGTTGAAGGATACATACTGCATCGCTGTATCTTATTTCGTATTCCCGCAAAATAGGCACAAACTTTATTTTCCTCGAAGTTTGAAGGCTTATAACTCACAAGATACGCTTCGTAGCGGCACGAAATTTTGCCAGCCACTAGGCACTGAGGTCTACTAGCAGCATGCAAAATTTCAGCTCAATCGCAATACACACAAGCGAGTTATAAGGGCCTCAAATTTTGGCGGGACACCAATAGGATGATAGTGCCTAAATGGTGCAAAGGTGACTTCATGATATCGGCCTATAATTGGTGCCAAATGATGCGCCCTTAACCCAAGTGCCATGGGGTAAAATGGGAGTTGTCTTCCTTCATTGAGTTTCGAGTTATGGCCCTTGAAAGGTCAATTTCCTTTAATTTTGGACCCTTATATCTCCAAAACTATTTGAGAGAAACAATTTTCCAATATTCATGAGTTGGTTGGACACGCATGGGCACGTTTTGGCACCATTTTCATGCTTCTACGTGAAAGTGACCAAAATGAGATTCTCGTACCCACAACACGCCGACCACCAAAATTTCTAAGTCAATTTTCTTGGCCTCTATTTTACGCAGCGATCTGTAATTTGGCCCGAGGGCGTACTTTATTGGGACGGACTAACGGTGTAAAAATTGCTATTGTATTCGTCCTCTAGGCTGAGTAGCGGCGTTTTCTTCATTTTTCCCATAGCCCTCAATGTAAAAAAGAGTCCTTTATTTCGGCACTTTCTCGTGCCCCAGTGTTACCGGGATTTTGCACGATGGTAGGGCACATAAATGCCTGTTGAAGGATACATACTGCATCGCTGTATCTTATTTCGTATTCCCGCAAAATAGGCACAAACTTTATTTTTCTCGAAGTTTGAAGGCTTATAACTCACAAGATACGCTTCGTAGCGGCACGAAATTTTGCCAGCCACTAGGCACTGAGGTCTACTAGCAGCATGCAAAATTTCAGCTCAATCGCAATACACACAAGCGAGTTATAAGGGCCTCAAGTTTTGGCGGGACACCAATAGGATGATAGTGCCTAAATGGTGCAAAGATGACTTCATGATATCGGCCTATAATTGGCGCCAAATGATGCGCCCTTAACCCAAGTGCCATGGGGTAAAATGGGAGTTGTCTTCCTTCATTGAGTTTCGAGTTATGGCCCTTGAAAGGTCAATTTCCTTTAATTTTGGACCCTTATATCTCCAAAACTATTTGAGAGAAACAATTTTCCAATATTCATGAGTTGGTTGGACACGCATGGGCACGTTTTGGCACCATTTTCATGCTTCTACGTGAAAGTGACCAAAATGAGATTCTCGTACCCACAACACGCCGACCACCAAAATTTCTAAGTCAATTTTCTTGGCCTCTATTTTACGCAGCGATCTGTAATTTGGCCCGAGGGCGTACTTTATTGGGACGGACTAACGGTGTAAAAATTGCTATTGTATTCGTCCTCTAGGCTGAGTAGCGGCGTTTTCTTCATTTTTCCCATAGCCCTCAATGTAAAAAAGAGTCCTTTATTTCGGCACTTTCTCGTGCCCCAGTGTTACCGGGATTTTGCACGATGGTAGGGCACATAAATGCCTGTTGAAGGATACATACTGCATCGCTGTATCTTATTTCGTATTCCCGCAAAATAGGCACAAACTTTATTTTCCTCGAAGTTTGAAGGCTTATAACTCACAAGATACGCTTCGTAGCGGCACGAAATTTTGCCAGCCACTAGGCACTGAGGTCTACTAGCAGCATGCAAAATTTCAGCTCAATCGCAATACACACAAGCGAGTTATAAGGGCCTCAAGTTTTGGCGGGACACCAATAGGATGATAGTGCCTAAATGGTGCAAAGGTGACTTCATGATATCGGCCTATAATTGGTGCCAAATGATGCGCCCTTAACCCAAGTGCCATGGGGTAAAATGGGAGTTGTCTTCCTTCATTGAGTTTCGAGTTATGGCCCTTGAAAGGTCAATTTCCTTTAATTTTGGACCCTTATATCTCCAAAACTATTTGAGAGAAACAATTTTCCAATATTCATGAGTTGGTTGGACACGCATGGGCACGTTTTGGCACCATTTTCATGCTTCTACGTGAAAGTGACCAAAATGAGATTCTCGTACCCACAACACGCCGACCACCAAAATTTCTAAGTCAATTTTCTTGGCCTCTATTTTACGCAGCGATCTGTAATTTGGCCCGAGGGCGTACTTTATTGGGACGGACTAACGGTGTAAAAATTGCTATTGTATTCGTCCTCTAGGCTGAGTAGCGGCGTTTTCTTCATTTTTCCCATAGCCCTCAATGTAAAAAAGAGTCCTTTATTTCGGCACTTTCTCGTGCCCCAGTGTTACCGGGATTTTGCACGATGGTAGGGCACATAAATGCCTGTTGAAGGATACATACTGCATCGCTGTATCTTATTTCGTATTCCCGCAAAATAGGCACAAACTTTATTTTCCTCGAAGTTTGAAGGCTTATAACTCACAAGATACGCTTCGTAGCGGCACGAAATTTTGCCAGCCACTAGGCACTGAGGTCTACTAGCAGCATGCAAAATTTCAGCTCAATCGCAATACACACAAGCGAGTTATAAGGGCCTCAAGTTTTGGCGGGACACCAATAGGATGATAGTGCCTAAATGGTGCAAAGGTGACTTCATGATATCGGCCTATAATTGGTGCCAAATGATGCGCCCTTAACCCAAGTGCCATGGGGTAAAATGGGAGTTGTCTTCCTTCATTGAGTTTCGAGTTATGGCCCTTGAAAGGTCAATTTCCTTTAATTTTGGACCCTTATATCTCCAAAACTATTTGAGAGAAACAATTTTCCAATATTCATGAGTTGGTTGGACACGCATGGGCACGTTTTGGCACCATTTTCATGCTTCTACGTGAAAGTGACCAAAATGAGATTCTCGTACCCACAACACGCCGACCACCAAAATTTCTAAGTCAATTTTCTTGGCCTCTATTTTACGCAGCGATCTGTAATTTGGCCCGAGGGCGTACTTTATTGGGACGGACTAACGGTGTAAAAATTGCTATTGTATTCGTCCTCTAGGCTGAGTAGCGGCGTTTTCTTCATTTTTCCCATAGCCCTCAATGTAAAAAAGAGTCCTTTATTTCGGCACTTTCTCGTGCCCCAGTGTTACCGGGATTTTGCACGATGGTAGGGCACATAAATGCCTGTTGAAGGATACATACTGCATCGCTGTATCTTATTTCGTATTCCCGCAAAATAGGCACAAACTTTATTTTCCTCGAAGTTTGAAGGCTTATAACTCACAAGATACGCTTCGTAGCGGCACGAAATTTTGCCAGCCACTAGGCACTGAGGTCTACTAGCAGCATGCAAAATTTCAGCTCAATCGCAATACACACAAGCGAGTTATAAGGGCCTCAAGTTTTGGCGGGACACCAATAGGATGATAGTGCCTAAATGGTGCAAAGGTGACTTCATGATATCGGCCTATAATTGGTGCCAAATGATGCGCCCTTAACCCAAGTGCCATGGGGTAAAATGGGAGTTGTCTTCCTTCATTGAGTTTCGAGTTATGGCCCTTGAAAGGTCAATTTCCTTTAATTTTGGACCCTTATATCTCCAAAACTATTTGAGAGAAACAATTTTCCAATATTCATGAGTTGGTTGGACACGCATGGGCACGTTTTGGCACCATTTTCATGCTTCTACGTGAAAGTGACCAAAATGAGATTCTCGTACCCACAACACGCCGACCACCAAAATTTCTAAGTCAATTTTCTTGGCCTCTATTTTACGCAGCGATCTGTAATTTGGCCCGAGGGCGTACTTTATTGGGACGGACTAACGGTGTAAAAATTGCTATTGTATTCGTCCTCTAGGCTGAGTAGCGGCGTTTTCTTCATTTTTCCCATAGCCCTCAATGTAAAAAAGAGTCCTTTATTTCGGCACTTTCTCGTGCCCCAGTGTTACCGGGATTTTGCACGATGGTAGGGCACATAAATGCCTGTTGAAGGATACATACTGCATCGCTGTATCTTATTTCGTATTCCCGCAAAATAGGCACAAACTTTATTTTCCTCGAAGTTTGAAGGCTTATAACTCACAAGATACGCTTCGTAGCGGCACGAAATTTTGCCAGCCACTAGGCACTGAGGTCTACTAGCAGCATGCAAAATTTCAGCTCAATCGCAATACACACAAGCGAGTTATAAGGGCCTCAAGTTTTGGCGGGACACCAATAGGATGGACAGGATGCCTAAATGGTGCAAAGGTGACTTCATGATATCGGCCTATAATTGGTGCCAAATGATGCGCCCTTAACCCAAGTGCCATGGGGTAAAATGGGAGTTGTCTTCCTTCATTGAGTTTCGAGTTATGGCCCTTGAAAGGTCAATTTCCTTTAATTTTGGACCCTTATATCTCCAAAACTATTTGAGTGAAACAATTTTCCAATATTCATGAGTTGGTTGGACACGCATGGGCACGTTTTGGCACCATTTTCATGCTTCTACGTGAAAGTGACCAAAATGAGATTCTCGTACCCACAACACGCCGACCACCAAAATTTCTAAGTCAATTTTCTTGGCCTCTATTTTACGCAGCGATCTGTAATTTGGCCCGAGGGCGTACTTTATTGGGACGGACTAACGGTGTAAAAATTGCTATTGTATTCGTCCTCTAGGCTGAGTAGCGGCGTTTTCTTCATTTTTCCCATAGCCCTCAATGTAAAAAAGAGTCCTTTATTTCGGCACTTTCTCGTGCCCCAGTGTTACCGGGATTTTGCACGATGGTAGGGCACATACATGCCTGTTGAAGGATACATACTGCATCGCTGTATCTTATTTCGTATTCCCGCAAAATAGGCACAAACTTTATTTTCCTCGAAGTTTGAAGGCTTATAACTCACAAGATACGCTTCGTAGCGGCACGAAATTTTGCCAGCCACTAGGCACTGAGGTCTACTAGCAGCATGCAAAATTTCAGCTCAATCGCAATACACACAAGCGAGTTATAAGGGCCTCAAGTTTTGGCGGGACACCAATAGGATGGACAGGATGCCTAAATGGTGCAAAGGTGACTTCATGATATCGGCCTATAATTGGTGCCAAATGATGCGCCCTTAACCCAAGTGCCATGGGGTAAAATGGGAGTTGTCTTCCTTCATTGAGTTTCGAGTTATGGCCCTTGAAAGGTCAATTTCCTTTAATTTTGGACCCTTATATCTCCAAAACTATTTGAGAGAAACAATTTTCCAATATTCATGAGTTGGTTGGACACGCATGGGCACGTTTTGGCACCATTTTCATGCTTCTACGTGAAAGTGACCAAAATGAGATTCTCGTACCCACAACACGCCGACCACCAAAATTTCTAAGTCAATTTTCTTGGCCTCTATTTTACGCAGCGATCTGTAATTTGGCCCGAGGGCGTACTTTATTGGGACGGACTAACGGTGTAAAAATTGCTATTGTATTCGTCCTCTAGGCTGAGTAGCGGCGTTTTCTTCATTTTTCCCATAGCCCTCAATGTAAAAAAGAGTCCTTTATTTCGGCACTTTCTCGTGCCCCAGTGTTACCGGGATTTTGCACGATGGTAGGGCACATAAATGCCTGTTGAAGGATACATACTGCATCGCTGTATCTTATTTCGTATTCCCGCAAAATAGGCACAAACTTTATTTTCCTCGAAGTTTGAAGGCTTATAACTCACAAGATACGCTTCGTAGCGGCACGAAATTTTGCCAGCCACTAGGCACTGAGGTCTACTAGCAGCATGCAAAATTTCAGCTCAATCGCAATACACACAAGCGAGTTATAAGGGCCTCAAGTTTTGGCGGGACACCAATAGGATGGACAGGATGCCTAAATGGTGCAAAGGTGACTTCATGATATCGGCCTATAATTGGTGCCAAATGATGCGCCCTTAACCCAAGTGCCATGGGGTAAAATGGGAGTTGTCTTCCTTCATTGAGTTTCGAGTTATGGCCCTTGAAAGGTCAATTTCCTTTAATTTTGGACCCTTATATCTCCAAAACTATTTGAGAGAAACAATTTTCCAATATTCATGAGTTGGTTGGACACGCATGGGCACGTTTTGGCACCATTTTCATGCTTCTACGTGAAAGTGACCAAAATGAGATTCTCGTACCCACAACACGCCGACCACCAAAATTTCTAAGTCAATTTTCTTGGCCTCTATTTTACGCAGCGATCTGTAATTTGGCCCGAGGGCGTACTTTATTGGGACGGACTAACGGTGTAAAAATTGCTATTGTATTCGTCCTCTAGGCTGAGTAGCGGCGTTTTCTTCATTTTTCCCATAGCCCTCAATGTAAAAAAGAGTCCTTTATTTCGGCACTTTCTCGTGCCCCAGTGTTACCGGGATTTTGCACGATGGTAGGGCACATAAATGCCTGTTGAAGGATACATACTGCATCGCTGTATCTTATTTCGTATTCCCGCAAAATAGGCACAAACTTTATTTTCCTCGAAGTTTGAAGGCTTATAACTCACAAGATACGCTTCGTAGCGGCACGAAATTTTGCCAGCCACTAGGCACTGAGGTCTACTAGCAGCATGCAAAATTTCAGCTCAATCGCAATACACACAAGCGAGTTATAAGGGCCTCAAGTTTTGGCGGGACACCAATAGGATGGACAGGATGCCTAAATGGTGCAAAGGTGACTTCATGATATCGGCCTATAATTGGTGCCAAATGATGCGCCCTTAACCCAAGTGCCATGGGGTAAAATGGGAGTTGTCTTCCTTCATTGAGTTTCGAGTTATGGCCCTTGAAAGGTCAATTTCCTTTAATTTTGGACCCTTATATCTCCAAAACTATTTGAGAGAAACAATTTTCCAATATTCATGAGTTGGTTGGACACGCATGGGCACGTTTTGGCACCATTTTCATGCTTCTACGTGAAAGTGACCAAAATGAGATTCTCGTACCCACAACACGCCGACCACCAAAATTTCTAAGTCAATTTTCTTGGCCTCTATTTTACGCAGCGATCTGTAATTTGGCCCGAGGGCGTACTTTATTGGGACGGACTAACGGTGTAAAAATTGCTATTGTATTCGTCCTCTAGGCTGAGTAGCGGCGTTTTCTTCATTTTTCCCATAGCCCTCAATGTAAAAAAGAGTCCTTTATTTCGGCACTTTCTCGTGCCCCAGTGTTACCGGGATTTTGCAC
Source organism: Lucinisca nassula (assembly GCA_963580285.1). Taxonomy (NCBI): domain Eukaryota; kingdom Metazoa; phylum Mollusca; class Bivalvia; order Lucinida; family Lucinidae; genus Lucinisca; species Lucinisca nassula. The sequence goes on from CAUZLF010000150.1 coordinate 34,387, forward strand.
GATGGTAGGGCACATAAATGCCTGTTGAAGGATACATACTGCATCGCTGTATCTTATTTCGTATTCCCGCAAAATAGGCACAAACTTTATTTTCCTCGAAGTTTGAAGGCTTATAACTCACAAGATACGCTTCGTAGCGGCACGAAATTTTGCCAGCCACTAGGCACTGAGGTCTACTAGCAGCATGCAAAATTTCAGCTCAATCGCAATACACACAAGCGAGTTATAAGGGCCTCAAGTTTTGGCGGGACACCAATAGGATGATAGTGCCTAAATGGTGCAATGGTGACTTCATGATATCGGCCTATAATTGGTGCCAAATGATGCGCCCTTAACCCAAGTGCCATGGGGTAAAATGGGAGTTGTCTTCCTTCATTGAGTTTCGAGTTATGGCCCTTGAAAGGTCAATTTCCTTTAATTTTGGACCCTTATATCTCCAAAACTATTTGAGAGAAACAATTTTCCAATATTCATGAGTTGGTTGGACACGCATGGGCACGTTTTGGCACCATTTTCATGCTTCTACGTGAAAGTGACCAAAATGAGATTCTCGTACCCACAACACGCCGACCACCAAAATTTCTAAGTCAATTTTCTTGGCCTCTATTTTACGCAGCGATCTGTAATTTGGCCCGAGGGCGTACTTTATTGGGACGGACTAACGGTGTAAAAATTGCTATTGTATTCGTCCTCTAGGCTGAGTAGCGGCGTTTTCTTCATTTTTCCCATAGCCCTCAATGTAAAAAAGAGTCCTTTATTTCGGCACTTTCTCGTGCCCCAGTGTTACCGGGATTTTGCACGATGGTAGGGCACATAAATGCCTGTTGAAGGATACATACTGCATCGCTGTATCTTATTTCGTATTCCCGCAAAATAGGCACAAACTTTATTTTCCTCGAAGTTTGAAGGCTTATAACTCACAAGATACGCTTCGTAGCGGCACGAAATTTTGCCAGCCACTAGGCACTGAGGTCTACTAGCAGCATGCAAAATTTCAGCTCAATCGCAATACACACAAGCGAGTTATAAGGGCCTCAAGTTTTGGCGGGACACCAATAGGATGATAGTGCCTAAATGGTGCAAAGGTGACTTCATGATATCGGCCTATAATTGGTGCCAAATGATGCGCCCTTAACCCAAGTGCCATGGGGTAAAATGGGAGTTGTCTTCCTTCATTGAGTTTCGAGTTATGGCCCTTGAAAGGTCAATTTCCTTTAATTTTGGACCCTTATATCTCCAAAACTATTTGAGAGAAACAATTTTCCAATATTCATGAGTTGGTTGGACACGCATGGGCACGTTTTGGCACCATTTTCATGCTTCTACGTGAAAGTGACCAAAATGAGATTCTCGTACCCACAACACGCCGACCACCAAAATTTCTAAGTCAATTTTCTTGGCCTCTATTTTACGCAGCGATCTGTAATTTGGCCCGAGGGCGTACTTTATTGGGACGGACTAACGGTGTAAAAATTGCTATTGTATTCGTCCTCTAGGCTGAGTAGCGGCGTTTTCTTCATTTTTCCCATAGCCCTCAATGTAAAAAAGAGTCCTTTATTTCGGCACTTTCTCGTGCCCCAGTGTTACCGGGATTTTGCACGATGGTAGGGCACATAAATGCCTGTTGAAGGATACATACTGCATCGCTGTATCTTATTTCGTATTCCCGCAAAATAGGCACAAACTTTATTTTCCTCGAAGTTTGAAGGCTTATAACTCACAAGATACGCTTCGTAGCGGCACGAAATTTTGCCAGCCACTAGGCACTGAGGTCTACTAGCAGCATGCAAAATTTCAGCTCAATCGCAATACACACAAGCGAGTTATAAGGGCCTCAAGTTTTGGCGGGACACCAATAGGATGATAGTGCCTAAATGGTGCAAAGGTGACTTCATGATATCGGCCTATAATTGGTGCCAAATGATGCGCCCTTAACCCAAGTGCCATGGGGTAAAATGGGAGTTGTCTTCCTTCATTGAGTTTCGAGTTATGGCCCTTGAAAGGTCAATTTCCTTTAATTTTGGACCCTTATATCTCCAAAACTATTTGAGAGAAACAATTTTCCAATATTCATGAGTTGGTTGGACACGCATGGGCACGTTTTGGCACCATTTTCATGCTTCTACGTGAAAGTGACCAAAATGAGATTCTCGTACCCACAACACGCCGACCACCAAAATTTCTAAGTCAATTTTCTTGGCCTCTATTTTACGCAGCGATCTGTAATTTGGCCCGAGGGCGTACTTTATTGGGACGGACTAACGGTGTAAAAATTGCTATTGTATTCGTCCTCTAGGCTGAGTAGCGGCGTTTTCTTCATTTTTCCCATAGCCCTCAATGTAAAAAAGAGTCCTTTATTTCGGCACTTTCTCGTGCCCCAGTGTTACCGGGATTTTGCACGATGGTAGGGCACATAAATGCCTGTTGAAGGATACATACTGCATCGCTGTATCTTATTTCGTATTCCCGCAAAATAGGCACAAACTTTATTTTCCTCGAAGTTTGAAGGCTTATAACTCACAAGATACGCTTCGTAGCGGCACGAAATTTTGCCAGCCACTAGGCACTGAGGTCTACTAGCAGCAGGCAAAATTTCAGCTCAATCGCAATACACACAAGCGAGTTATAAGGGCCTCAAGTTTTGGCGGGACACCAATAGGATGATAGTGCCTAAATGGTGCAATGGTGACTTCATGATATCGGCCTATAATTGGTGCCAAATGATGCGCCCTTAACCCAAGTGCCATGGGGTAAAATGGGAGTTGTCTTCCTTCATTGAGTTTCGAGTTATGGCCCTTGAAAGGTCAATTTCCTTTAATTTTGGACCCTTATATCTCCAAAACTATTTGAGAGAAACACTTTTCCAATATTCATGAGTTGGTTGGACACGCATGGGCACGTTTTGGCACCATTTTCATGCTTCTACGTGAAAGTGACCAAAATGAGATTCTCGTACCCACAACACGCCGACCACCAAAATTTCTAAGTCAATTTTCTTGGCCTCTATTTTACGCAGCGATCTGTAATTTGGCCCGAGGGCGTACTTTATTGGGACGGACTAACGGTGTAAAAATTGCTATTGTATTCGTCCTCTAGGCTGAGTAGCGGCGTTTTCTTCATTTTTCCCATAGCCCTCAATGTAAAAAAGAGTCCTTTATTTCGGCACTTTCTCGTGCCCCAGTGTTACCGGGATTTTGCACGATGGTAGGGCACATAAATGCCTGTTGAAGGATACATACTGCATCGCTGTATCTTATTTCGTATTCCCGCAAAATAGGCACAAACTTTATTTTCCTCGAAGTTTGAAGGCTTATAACTCACAAGATACGCTTCGTAGCGGCACGAAATTTTGCCAGCCACTAGGCACTGAGGTCTACTAGCAGCATGCAAAATTTCAGCTCAATCGCAATACACACAAGCGAGTTATAAGGGCCTCAAGTTTTGGCGGGACACCAATAGGATGATAGTGCCTAAATGGTGCAAAGGTGACTTCATGATATCGGCCTATAATTGGTGCCAAATGATGCGCCCTTAACCCAAGTGCCATGGGGTAAAATGGGAGTTGTCTTCCTTCATTGAGTTTCGAGTTATGGCCCTTGAAAGGTCAATTTCCTTTAATTTTGGACCCTTATATCTCCAAAACTATTTGAGAGAAACAATTTTCCAATATTCATGAGTTGGTTGGACACGCATGGGCACGTTTTGGCACCATTTTCATGCTTCTACGTGAAAGTGACCAAAATGAGATTCTCGTACCCACAACACGCCGACCACCAAAATTTCTAAGTCAATTTTCTTGGCCTCTATTTTACGCAGCGATCTGTAATTTGGCCCGAGGGCGTACTTTATTGGGACGGACTAACGGTGTAAAAATTGCTATTGTATTCGTCCTCTAGGCTGAGTAGCGGCGTTTTCTTCATTTTTCCCATAGCCCTCAATGTAAAAAAGAGTCCTTTATTTCGGCACTTTCTCGTGCCCCAGTGTTACCGGGATTTTGCACGATGGTAGGGCACATAAATGCCTGTTGAAGGATACATACTGCATCGCTGTATCTTATTTCGTATTCCCGCAAAATAGGCACAAACTTTATTTTCCTCGAAGTTTGAAGGCTTATAACTCACAAGATACGCTTCGTAGCGGCACGAAATTTTGCCAGCCACTAGGCACTGAGGTCTACTAGCAGCATGCAAAATTTCAGCTCAATCGCAATACACACAAGCGAGTTATAAGGGCCTCAAGTTTTGGCGGGACACCAATAGGATGATAGTGCCTAAATGGTGCAAAGGTGACTTCATGATATCGGCCTATAATTGGTGCCAAATGATGCGCCCTTAACCCAAGTGCCATGGGGTAAAATGGGAGTTGTCTTCCTTCATTGAGTTTCGAGTTATGGCCCTTGAAAGGTCAATTTCCTTTAATTTTGGACCCTTATATCTCCAAAACTATTTGAGAGAAACAATTTTCCAATATTCATGAGTTGGTTGGACACGCATGGGCACGTTTTGGCACCATTTTCATGCTTCTACGTGAAAGTGACCAAAATGAGATTCTCGTACCCACAACACGCCGACCACCAAAATTTCTAAGTCAATTTTCTTGGCCTCTATTTTACGCAGCGATCTGTAATTTGGCCCGAGGGCGTACTTTATTGGGACGGACTAACGGTGTAAAAATTGCTATTGTATTCGTCCTCTAGGCTGAGTAGCGGCGTTTTCTTCATTTTTCCCATAGCCCTCAATGTAAAAAAGAGTCCTTTATTTCGGCACTTTCTCGTGCCCCAGTGTTACCGGGATTTTGCACGATGGTAGGGCACATAAATGCCTGTTGAAGGATACATACTGCATCGCTGTATCTTATTTCGTATTCCCGCAAAATAGGCACAAATTTTATTTTCCTCGAAGTTTGAAGGCTTATAACTCACAAGATACGCTTCGTAGCGGCACGAAATTTTGCCAGCCACTAGGCACTGAGGTCTACTAGCAGCATGCAAAATTTCAGCTCAATCGCAATACACACAAGCGAGTTATAAGGGCCTCAAGTTTTGGCGGGACACCAATAGGATGATAGTGCCTAAATGGTGCAAAGGTGACTTCATGATATCGGCCTATAATTGGTGCCAAATGATGCGCCCTTAACCCAAGTGCCATGGGGTAAAATGGGAGTTGTCTTCCTTCATTGAGTTTCGAGTTATGGCCCTTGAAAGGTCAATTTCCTTTAATTTTGGACCCTTATATCTCCAAAACTATTTGAGAGAAACAATTTTCCAATATTCATGAGTTGGTTGGACACGCATGGGCACGTTTTGGCACCATTTTCATGCTTCTACGTGAAAGTGACCAAAATGAGATTCTCGTACCCACAACACGCCGACCACCAAAATTTCTAAGTCAATTTTCTTGGCCTCTATTTTACGCAGCGATCTGTAATTTGGCCCGAGGGCGTACTTTATTGGGACGGACTAACGGTGTAAAAATTGCTATTGTATTCGTCCTCTAGGCTGAGTAGCGGCGTTTTCTTCATTTTTCCCATAGCCCTCAATGTAAAAAAGAGTCCTTTATTTCGGCACTTTCTCGTGCCCCAGTGTTACCGGGATTTTGCACGATGGTAGGGCACATAAATGCCTGTTGAAGGATACATACTGCATCGCTGTATCTTATTTCGTATTCCCGCAAAATAGGCACAAACTTTATTTTCCTCGAAGTTTGAAGGCTTATAACTCACAAGATACGCTTCGTAGCGGCACGAAATTTTGCCAGCCACTAGGCACTGAGGTCTACTAGCAGCATGCAAAATTTCAGCTCAATCGCAATACACACAAGCGAGTTATAAGGGCCTCAAGTTTTGGCGGGACACCAATAGGATGATAGTGCCTAAATGGTGCAAAGGTGACTTCATGATATCGGCCTATAATTGGTGCCAAATGATGCGCCCTTAACCCAAGTGCCATGGGGTAAAATGGGAGTTGTCTTCCTTCATTGAGTTTCGAGTTATGGCCCTTGAAAGGTCAATTTCCTTTAATTTTGGACCCTTATATCTCCAAAACTATTTGAGAGAAACAATTTTCCAATATTCATGAGTTGGTTGGACACGCATGGGCACGTTTTGGCACCATTTTCATGCTTCTACGTGAAAGTGACCAAAATGAGATTCTCGTACCCACAACACGCCGACCACCAAAATTTCTAAGTCAATTTTCTTGGCCTCTATTTTACGCAGCGATCTGTAATTTGGCCCGAGGGCGTACTTTATTGGGACGGACTAACGGTGTAAAAATTGCTATTGTATTCGTCCTCTAGGCTGAGTAGCGGCGTTTTCTTCATTTTTCCCATAGCCCTCAATGTAAAAAAGAGTCCTTTATTTCGGCACTTTCTCGTGCCCCAGTGTTACCGGGATTTTGCACGATGGTAGGGCACATAAATGCCTGTTGAAGGATACATACTGCATCGCTGTATCTTATTTCGTATTCCCGCAAAATAGGCACAAACTTTATTTTCCTCGAAGTTTGAAGGCTTATAACTCACAAGATACGCTTCGTAGCGGCACGAAATTTTGCCAGCCACTAGGCACTGAGGTCTACTAGCAGCATGCAAAATTTCAGCTCAATCGCAATACACACAAGCGAGTTATAAGGGCCTCAAGTTTTGGCGGGACACCAATAGGATGATAGTGCCTAAATGGTGCAAAGGTGACTTCATGATATCGGCCTATAATTGGTGCCAAATGATGCGCCCTTAACCCAAGTGCCATGGGGTAAAATGGGAGTTGTCTTCCTTCATTGAGTTTCGAGTTATGGCCCTTGAAAGGTCAATTTCCTTTAATTTTGGACCCTTATATCTCCAAAACTATTTGAGAGAAACAATTTTCCAATATTCATGAGTTGGTTGGACACGCATGGGCACGTTTTGGCACCATTTTCATGCTTCTACGTGAAAGTGACCAAAATGAGATTCTCGTACCCACAACACGCCGACCACCAAAATTTCTAAGTCAATTTTCTTGGCCTCTATTTTACGCAGCGATCTGTAATTTGGCCCGAGGGCGTACTTTATTGGGACGGACTAACGGTGTAAAAATTGCTATTGTATTCGTCCTCTAGGCTGAGTAGCGGCGTTTTCTTCATTTTTCCCATAGCCCTCAATGTAAAAAAGAGTCCTTTATTTCGGCACTTTCTCGTGCCCCAGTGTTACCGGGATTTTGCACGATGGTAGGGCACATAAATGCCTGTTGAAGGATACATACTGCATCGCTGTATCTTATTTCGTATTCCCGCAAAATAGGCACAAACTTTATTTTCCTCGAAGTTTGAAGGCTTATAACTCACAAGATACGCTTCGTAGCGGCACGAAATTTTGCAAGCCACTAGGCACTGAGGTCTACTAGCAGCATGCAAAATTTCAGCTCAATCGCAATACACACAAGCGAGTTATAAGGGCCTCAAGTTTTGGCGGGACACCAATAGGATGATAGTGCCTAAATGGTGCAAAGGTGACTTCATGATATCGGCCTATAATTGGTGCCAAATGATGCGCCCTTAACCCAAGTGCCATGGGGTAAAATGGGAGTTGTCTTCCTTCATTGAGTTTCGAGTTATGGCCCTTGAAAGGTCAATTTCCTTTAATTTTGGACCCTTATATCTCCAAAACTATTTGAGAGAAACAATTTTCCAATATTCATGAGTTGGTTGGACACGCATGGGCACGTTTTGGCACCATTTTCATGCTTCTACGTGAAAGTGACCAAAATGAGATTCTCGTACCCACAACACGCCGACCACCAAAATTTCTAAGTCAATTTTCTTGGCCTCTATTTTACGCAGCGATCTGTAATTTGGCCCGAGGGCGTACTTTATTGGGACGGACTAACGGTGTAAAAATTGCTATTGTATTCGTCCTCTAGGCTGAGTAGCGGCGTTTTCTTCATTTTTCCCATAGCCCTCAATGTAAAAAAGAGTCCTTTATTTCGGCACTTTCTCGTGCCCCAGTGTTACCGGGATTTTGCACGATGGTAGGGCACATAAATGCCTGTTGAAGGATACATACTGCATCGCTGTATCTTATTTCGTATTCCCGCAAAATAGGCACAAACTTTATTTTCCTCGAAGTTTGAAGGCTTATAACTCACAAGATACGCTTCGTAGCGGCACGAAATTTTGCCAGCCACTAGGCACTGAGGTCTACTAGCAGCATGCAAAATTTCAGCTCAATCGCAATACACACAAGCGAGTTATAAGGGCCTCAAGTTTTGGCGGCACACCAATAGGATGATAGTGCCTAAATGGTGCAAAGGTGACTTCATGATATCGGCCTATAATTGGTGCCAAATGATGCGCCCTTAACCCAAGTGCCATGGGGTAAAATGGGAGTTGTCTTCCTTCATTGAGTTTCGAGTTATGGCCCTTGAAAGGTCAATTTCCTTTAATTTTGGACCCTTATATCTCCAAAACTATTTGAGAGAAACAATTTTCCAATATTCATGAGTTGGTTGGACACGCATGGGCACGTTTTGGCACCATTTTCATGCTTCTACGTGAAAGTGACCAAAATGAGATTCTCGTACCCACAACACGCCGACCACCAAAATTTCTAAGTCAATTTTCTTGGCCTCTATTTTACGCAGCGATCTGTAATTTGGCCCGAGGGCGTACTTTATTGGGACGGACTAACGGTGTAAAAATTGCTATTGTATTCGTCCTCTAGGCTGAGTAGCGGCGTTTTCTTCATTTTTCCCATAGCCCTCAATGTAAAAAAGAGTCCTTTATTTCGGCACTTTCTCGTGCCCCAGTGTTACCGGGATTTTGCACGATGGTAGGGCACATAAATGCCTGTTGAAGGATACATACTGCATCGCTGTATCTTATTTCGTATTCCCGCAAAATAGGCACAAACTTTATTTTCCTCGAAGTTTGAAGGCTTATAACTCACAAGATACGCTTCGTAGCGGCACGAAATTTTGCCAGCCACTAGGCACTGAGGTCTACTAGCAGCATGCAAAATTTCAGCTCAATCGCAATACACACAAGCGAGTTATAAGGGCCTCAAGTTTTGGCGGGACACCAATAGGATGATAGTGCCTAAATGGTGCAAAGGTGACTTCATGATATCGGCCTATAATTGGTGCCAAATGATGCGCCCTTAACCCAAGTGCCATGGGGTAAAATGGGAGTTGTCTTCCTTCATTGAGTTTCGAGTTATGGCCCTTGAAAGGTCAATTTCCTTTAATTTTGGACCCTTATATCTCCAAAACTATTTGAGAGAAACAATTTTCCAATATTCATGAGTTGGTTGGACACGCATGGGCACGTTTTGGCACCATTTTCATGCTTCTACGTGAAAGTGACCAAAATGAGATTCTCGTACCCACAACACGCCGACCACCAAAATTTCTAAGTCAATTTTCTTGGCCTCTATTTTACGCAGCGATCTGTAATTTGGCCCGAGGGCGTACTTTATTGGGACGGACTAACGGTGTAAAAATTGCTATTGTATTCGTCCTCTAGGCTGAGTAGCGGCGTTTTCTTCATTTTTCCCATAGCCCTCAATGTAAAAAAGAGTCCTTTATTTCGGCACTTTCTCGTGCCCCAGTGTTACCGGGATTTTGCACGATGGTAGGGCACATAAATGCCTGTTGAAGGATACATACTGCATCGCTGTATCTTATTTCGTATTCCCGCAAAATAGGCACAAACTTTATTTTCCTCGAAGTTTGAAGGCTTATAACTCACAAGATACGCTTCGTAGCGGCACGAAATTTTGCCAGCCACTAGGCACTGAGGTCTACTAGCAGCATGCAAAATTTCAGCTCAATCGCAATACACACAAGCGAGTTATAAGGGCCTCAAGTTTTGGCGGGACACCAATAGGATGATAGTGCCTAAATGGTGCAAAGGTGACTTCATGATATCGGCCTATAATTGGTGCCAAATGATGCGCCCTTAACCCAAGTGCCATGGGGTAAAATGGGAGTTGTCTTCCTTCATTGAGTTTCGAGTTATGGCCCTTGAAAGGTCAATTTCCTTTAATTTTGGACCCTTATATCTCCAAAACTATTTGAGAGAAACAATTTTCCAATATTCATGAGTTGGTTGGACACGCATGGGCACGTTTTGGCACCATTTTCATGCTTCTACGTGAAAGTGACCAAAATGAGATTCTCGTACCCACAACACGCCGACCACCAAAATTTCTAAGTCAATTTTCTTGGCCTCTATTTTACGCAGCGATCTGTAATTTGGCCCGAGGGCGTACTTTATTGGGACGGACTAACGGTGTAAAAATTGCTATTGTATTCGTCCTCTAGGCTGAGTAGCGGCGTTTTCTTCATTTTTCCCATAGCCCTCAATGTAAAAAAGAGTCCTTTATTTCGGCACTTTCTCGTGCCCCAGTGTTACCGGGATTTTGCACGATGGTAGGGCACATAAATGCCTGTTGAAGGATACATACTGCATCGCTGTATCTTATTTCGTATTCCCGCAAAATAGGCACAAACTTTATTTTCCTCGAAGTTTGAAGGCTTATAACTCACAAGATACGCTTCGTAGCGGCACGAAATTTTGCAAGCCACTAGGCACTGAGGTCTACTAGCAGCATGCAAAATTTCAGCTCAATCGCAATACACACAAGCGAGTTATAAGGGCCTCAAGTTTTGGCGGGACACCAATAGGATGATAGTGCCTAAATGGTGCAAAGGTGACTTCATGATATCGGCCTATAATTGGTGCCAAATGATGCGCCCTTAACCCAAGTGCCATGGGGTAAAATGGGAGTTGTCTTCCTTCATTGAGTTTCGAGTTATGGCCCTTGAAAGGTCAATTTCCTTTAATTTTGGACCCTTATATCTCCAAAACTATTTGAGAGAAACAATTTTCCAATATTCATGAGTTGGTTGGACACGCATGGGCACGTTTTGGCACCATTTTCATGCTTCTACGTGAAAGTGACCAAAATGAGATTCTCGTACCCACAACACGCCGACCACCAAAATTTCTAAGTCAATTTTCTTGGCCTCTATTTTACGCAGCGATCTGTAATTTGGCCCGAGGGCGTACTTTATTGGGACGGACTAACGGTGTAAAAATTGCTATTGTATTCGTCCTCTAGGCTGAGTAGCGGCGTTTTCTTCATTTTTCCCATAGCCCTCAATGTAAAAAAGAGTCCTTTATTTCGGCACTTTCTCGTGCCCCAGTGTTACCGGGATTTTGCACGATGGTAGGGCACATAAATGCCTGTTGAAGGATACATACTGCATCGCTGTATCTTATTTCGTATTCCCGCAAAATAGGCACAAACTTTATTTTCCTCGAAGTTTGAAGGCTTATAACTCACAAGATACGCTTCGTAGCGGCACGAAATTTTGCCAGCCACTAGGCACTGAGGTCTACTAGCAGCATGCAAAATTTCAGCTCAATCGCAATACACACAAGCGAGTTATAAGGGCCTCAAGTTTTGGCGGCACACCAATAGGATGATAGTGCCTAAATGGTGCAAAGGTGACTTCATGATATCGGCCTATAATTGGTGCCAAATGATGCGCCCTTAACCCAAGTGCCATGGGGTAAAATGGGAGTTGTCTTCCTTCATTGAGTTTCGAGTTATGGCCCTTGAAAGGTCAATTTCCTTTAATTTTGGACCCTTATATCTCCAAAACTATTTGAGAGAAACAATTTTCCAATATTCATGAGTTGGTTGGACACGCATGGGCACGTTTTGGCACCATTTTCATGCTTCTACGTGAAAGTGACCAAAATGAGATTCTCGTACCCACAACACGCCGACCACCAAAATTTCTAAGTCAATTTTCTTGGCCTCTATTTTACGCAGCGATCTGTAATTTGGCCCGAGGGCGTACTTTATTGGGACGGACTAACGGTGTAAAAATTGCTATTGTATTCGTCCTCTAGGCTGAGTAGCGGCGTTTTCTTCATTTTTCCCATAGCCCTCAATGTAAAAAAGAGTCCTTTATTTCGGCACTTTCTCGTGCCCCAGTGTTACCGGGATTTTGCACGATGGTAGGGCACATAAATGCCTGTTGAAGGATACATACTGCATCGCTGTATCTTATTTCGTATTCCCGCAAAATAGGCACAAACTTTATTTTCCTCGAAGTTTGAAGGCTTATAACTCACAAGATACGCTTCGTAGCGGCACGAAATTTTGCCAGCCACTAGGCACTGAGGTCTACTAGCAGCATGCAAAATTTCAGCTCAATCGCAATACACACAAGCGAGTTATAAGGGCCTCAAGTTTTGGCGGGACACCAATAGGATGATAGTGCCTAAATGGTGCAAAGGTGACTTCATGATATCGGCCTATAATTGGTGCCAAATGATGCGCCCTTAACCCAAGTGCCATGGGGTAAAATGGGAGTTGTCTTCCTTCATTGAGTTTCGAGTTATGGCCCTTGAAAGGTCAATTTCCTTTAATTTTGGACCCTTATATCTCCAAAACTATTTGAGAGAAACAATTTTCCAATATTCATGAGTTGGTTGGACACGCATGGGCACGTTTTGGCACCATTTTCATGCTTCTACGTGAAAGTGACCAAAATGAGATTCTCGTACCCACAACACGCCGACCACCAAAATTTCTAAGTCAATTTTCTTGGCCTCTATTTTACGCAGCGATCTGTAATTTGGCCCGAGGGCGTACTTTATTGGGACGGACTAACGGTGTAAAAATTGCTATTGTATTCGTCCTCTAGGCTGAGTAGCGGCGTTTTCTTCATTTTTCCCATAGCCCTCAATGTAAAAAAGAGTCCTTTATTTCGGCACTTTCTCGTGCCCCAGTGTTACCGGGATTTTGCACGATGGTAGGGCACATAAATGCCTGTTGAAGGATACATACTGCATCGCTGTATCTTATTTCGTATTCCCGCAAAATAGGCACAAACTTTATTTTCCTCGAAGTTTGAAGGCTTATAACTCACAAGATACGCTTCGTAGCGGCACGAAATTTTGCAAGCCACTAGGCACTGAGGTCTACTAGCAGCATGCAAAATTTCAGCTCAATCGCAATACACACAAGCAGGTTATAAGGGCCTCAAGTTTTGGCGGGACACCAATAGGATGATAGTGCCTAAATGGTGCAAAGGTGACTTCATGATATCGGCCTATAATTGGTGCCAAATGATGCGCCCTTAACCCAAGTGCCATGGGGTAAAATGGGAGTTGTCTTCCTTCATTGAGTTTCGAGTTATGGCCCTTGAAAGGTCAATTTCCTTTAATTTTGGACCCTTATATCTCCAAAACTATTTGAGAGAAACAATTTTCCAATATTCATGAGTTGGTTGGACACGCATGGGCACGTTTTGGCACCATTTTCATGCTTCTACGTGAAAGTGACCAAAATGAGATTCTCGTACCCACAACACGCCGACCACCAAAATTTCTAAGTCAATTTTCTTGGCCTCTATTTTACGCAGCGATCTGTAATTTGGCCCGAGGGCGTACTTTATTGGGACGGACTAACGGTGTAAAAATTGCTATTGTATTCGTCCTCTAGGCTGAGTAGCGGCGTTTTCTTCATTTTTCCCATAGCCCTCAATGTAAAAAAGAGTCCTTTATTTCGGCACTTTCTCGTGCCCCAGTGTTACCGGGATTTTGCACGATGGTAGGGCACATAAATGCCTGTTGAAGGATACATACTGCATCGCTGTATCTTATTTCGTATTCCCGCAAAATAGGCACAAACTTTATTTTCCTCGAAGTTTGAAGGCTTATAACTCACAAGATACGCTTCGTAGCGGCACGAAATTTTGCCAGCCACTAGGCACTGAGGTCTACTAGCAGCATGCAAAATTTCAGCTCAATCGCAATACACACAAGCGAGTTATAAGGGCCTCAAGTTTTGGCGGGACACCAATAGGATGATAGTGCCTAAATGGTGCAAAGGTGACTTCATGATATCGGCCTATAATTGGTGCCAAATGATGCGCCCTTAACCCAAGTGCCATGGGGTAAAATGGGAGTTGTCTTCCTTCATTGAGTTTCGAGTTATGGCCCTTGAAAGGTCAATTTCCTTTAATTTTGGACCCTTATATCTCCAAAACTATTTGAGAGAAACAATTTTCCAATATTCATGAGTTGGTTGGACACGCATGGGCACGTTTTGGCACCATTTTCATGCTTCTACGTGAAAGTGACCAAAATGAGATTCTCGTACCCACAACACGCCGACCACCAAAATTTCTAAGTCAATTTTCTTGGCCTCTATTTTACGCAGCGATCTGTAATTTGGCCCGAGGGCGTACTTTATTGGGACGGACTAACGGTGTAAAAATTGCTATTGTATTCGTCCTCTAGGCTGAGTAGCGGCGTTTTCTTCATTTTTCCCATAGCCCTCAATGTAAAAAAGAGTCCTTTATTTCGGCACTTTCTCGTGCCCCAGTGTTACCGGGATTTTGCACGATGGTAGGGCACATAAATGCCTGTTGAAGGATACATACTGCATCGCTGTATCTTATTTCGTATTCCCGCAAAATAGGCACAAACTTTATTTTCCTCGAAGTTTGAAGGCTTATAACTCACAAGATACGCTTCGTAGCGGCACGAAATTTTGCCAGCCACTAGGCACTGAGGTCTACTAGCAGCATGCAAAATTTCAGCTCAATCGCAATACACACAAGCGAGTTATAAGGGCCTCAAGTTTTGGCGGGACACCAATAGGATGATAGTGCCTAAATGGTGCAAAGGTGACTTCATGATATCGGCCTATAATTGGTGCCAAATGATGCGCCCTTAACCCAAGTGCCATGGGGTAAAATGGGAGTTGTCTTCCTTCATTGAGTTTCGAGTTATGGCCCTTGAAAGGTCAATTTCCTTTAATTTTGGACCCTTATATCTCCAAAACTATTTGAGAGAAACAATTTTCCAATATTCATGAGTTGGTTGGACACGCATGGGCACGTTTTGGCACCATTTTCATGCTTCTACGTGAAAGTGACCAAAATGAGATTCTCGTACCCACAACACGCCGACCACCAAAATTTCTAAGTCAATTTTCTTGGCCTCTATTTTACGCAGCGATCTGTAATTTGGCCCGAGGGCGTACTTTATTGGGACGGACTAACGGTGTAAAAATTGCTATTGTATTCGTCCTCTAGGCTGAGTAGCGGCGTTTTCTTCATTTTTCCCATAGCCCTCAATGTAAAAAAGAGTCCTTTATTTCGGCACTTTCTCGTGCCCCAGTGTTACCGGGATTTTGCACGATGGTAGGGCACATAAATGCCTGTTGAAGGATACATACTGCATCGCTGTATCTTATTTCGTATTCCCGCAAAATAGGCACAAACTTTATTTTCCTCGAAGTTTGAAGGCTTATAACTCACAAGATACGCTTCGTAGCGGCACGAAATTTTGCCAGCCACTAGGCACTGAGGTCTACTAGCAGCATGCAAAATTTCAGCTCAATCGCAATACACACAAGCGAGTTATAAGGGCCTCAAGTTTTGGCGGGACACCAATAGGATGATAGTGCCTAAATGGTGCAAAGGTGACTTCATGATATCGGCCTATAATTGGTGCCAAATGATGCGCCCTTAACCCAAGTGCCATGGGGTAAAATGGGAGTTGTCTTCCTTCATTGAGTTTCGAGTTATGGCCCTTGAAAGGTCAATTTCCTTTAATTTTGGACCCTTATATCTCCAAAACTATTTGAGAGAAACAATTTTCCAATATTCATGAGTTGGTTGGACACGCATGGGCACGTTTTGGCACCATTTTCATGCTTCTACGTGAAAGTGACCAAAATGAGATTCTCGTACCCACAACACGCCGACCACCAAAATTTCTAAGTCAATTTTCTTGGCCTCTATTTTACGCAGCGATCTGTAATTTGGCCCGAGGGCGTACTTTATTGGGACGGACTAACGGTGTAAAAATTGCTATTGTATTCGTCCTCTAGGCTGAGTAGCGGCGTTTTCTTCATTTTTCCCATAGCCCTCAATGTAAAAAAGAGTCCTTTATTTCGGCACTTTCTCGTGCCCCAGTGTTACCGGGATTTTGCACGATGGTAGGGCACATAAATGCCTGTTGAAGGATACATACTGCATCGCTGTATCTTATTTCGTATTCCCGCAAAATAGGCACAAACTTTATTTTCCTCGAAGTTTGAAGGCTTATAACTCACAAGATACGCTTCGTAGCGGCACGAAATTTTGCCAGCCACTAGGCACTGAGGTCTACTAGCAGCATGCAAAATTTCAGCTCAATCGCAATACACACAAGCGAGTTATAAGGGCCTCAAGTTTTGGCGGGACACCAATAGGATGATAGTGCCTAAATGGTGCAAAGGTGACTTCATGATATCGGCCTATAATTGGTGCCAAATGATGCGCCCTTAACCCAAGTGCCATGGGGTAAAATGGGAGTTGTCTTCCTTCATTGAGTTTCGAGTTATGGCCCTTGAAAGGTCAATTTCCTTTAATTTTGGACCCTTATATCTCCAAAACTATTTGAGAGAAACAATTTTCCAATATTCATGAGTTGGTTGGACACGCATGGGCACGTTTTGGCACCATTTTCATGCTTCTACGTGAAAGTGACCAAAATGAGATTCTCGTACCCACAACACGCCGACCACCAAAATTTCTAAGTCAATTTTCTTGGCCTCTATTTTACGCAGCGATCTGTAATTTGGCCCGAGGGCGTACTTTATTGGGACGGACTAACGGTGTAAAAATTGCTATTGTATTCGTCCTCTAGGCTGAGTAGCGGCGTTTTCTTCATTTTTCCCATAGCCCTCAATGTAAAAAAGAGTCCTTTATTTCGGCACTTTCTCGTGCCCCAGTGTTACCGGGATTTTGCACGATGGTAGGGCACATAAATGCCTGTTGAAGGATACATACTGCATCGCTGTATCTTATTTCGTATTCCCGCAAAATAGGCACAAACTTTATTTTCCTCGAAGTTTGAAGGCTTATAACTCACAAGATACGCTTCGTAGCGGCACGAAATTTTGATAGCCACTAGGCACTGAGGTCTACTAGCAGCATGCAAAATTTCAGCTCAATCGCAATACACACAAGCGAGTTATAAGGGCCTCAAGTTTTGGCGGGACACCAATAGGATGATAGTGCCTAAATGGTGCAAAGGTGACTTCATGATATCGGCCTATAATTGGTGCCAAATGATGCGCCCTTAACCCAAGTGCCATGGGGTAAAATGGGAGTTGTCTTCCTTCATTGAGTTTCGAGTTATGGCCCTTGAAAGGTCAATTTCCTTTAATTTTGGACCCTTATATCTCCAAAACTATTTGAGAGAAACAATTTTCCAATATTCATGAGTTGGTTGGACACGCATGGGCACGTTTTGGCACCATTTTCATGCTTCTACGTGAAAGTGACCAAAATGAGATTCTCGTACCCACAACACGCCGACCACCAAAATTTCTAAGTCAATTTTCTTGGCCTCTATTTTACGCAGCGATCTGTAATTTGGCCCGAGGGCGTACTTTATTGGGACGGACTAACGGTGTAAAAATTGCTATTGTATTCGTCCTCTAGGCTGAGTAGCGGCGTTTTCTTCATTTTTCCCATAGCCCTCAATGTAAAAAAGAGTCCTTTATTTCGGCACTTTCTCGTGCCCCAGTGTTACCGGGATTTTGCACGATGGTAGGGCACATAAATGCCTGTTGAAGGATACATACTGCATCGCTGTATCTTATTTCGTATTCCCGCAAAATAGGCACAAACTTTATTTTCCTCGAAGTTTGAAGGCTTATAAATCACAAGATACGCTTCGTAGCGGCACGAAATTTTGCCAGCCACTAGGCACTGAGGTCTACTAGCAGCATGCAAAATTTCAGCTCAATCGCAATACACACAAGCGAGTTATAAGGGCCTCAAGTTTTGGCGGGACACCAATAGGATGATAGTGCCTAAATGGTGCAAAGGTGACTTCATGATATCGGCCTATAATTGGTGCCAAATGATGCGCCCTTAACCCAAGTGCCATGGGGTAAAATGGGAGTTGTCTTCCTTCATTGAGTTTCGAGTTATGGCCCTTGAAAGGTCAATTTCCTTTAATTTTGGACCCTTATATCTCCAAAACTATTTGAGAGAAACAATTTTCCAATATTCATGAGTTGGTTGGACACGCATGGGCACGTTTTGGCACCATTTTCATGCTTCTACGTGAAAGTGACCAAAATGAGATTCTCGTACCCACAACACGCCGACCACCAAAATTTCTAAGTCAATTTTCTTGGCCTCTATTTTACGCAGCGATCTGTAATTTGGCCCGAGGGCGTACTTTATTGGGACGGACTAACGGTGTAAAAATTGCTATTGTATTCGTCCTCTAGGCTGAGTAGCGGCGTTTTCTTCATTTTTCCCATAGCCCTCAATGTAAAAAAGAGTCCTTTATTTCGGCACTTTCTCGTGCCCCAGTGTTACCGGGATTTTGCACGATGGTAGGGCACATAAATGCCTGTTGAAGGATACATACTGCATCGCTGTATCTTATTTCGTATTCCCGCAAAATAGGCACAAACTTTATTTTCCTCGAAGTTTGAAGGCTTATAACTCACAAGATACGCTTCGTAGCGGCACGAAATTTTGCCAGCCACTAGGCACTGAGGTCTACTAGCAGCATGCAAAATTTCAGCTCAATCGCAATACACACAAGCGAGTTATAAGGGCCTCAAGTTTTGGCGGGACACCAATAGGATGATAGTGCCTAAATGGTGCAAAGGTGACTTCATGATATCGGCCTATAATTGGTGCCAAATGATGCGCCCTTAACCCAAGTGCCATGGGGTAAAATGGGAGTTGTCTTCCTTCATTGAGTTTCGAGTTATGGCCCTTGAAAGGTCAATTTCCTTTAATTTTGGACCCTTATATCTCCAAAACTATTTGAGAGAAACAATTTTCCAATATTCATGAGTTGGTTGGACACGCATGGGCACGTTTTGGCACCATTTTCATGCTTCTACGTGAAAGTGACCAAAATGAGATTCTCGTACCCACAACACGCCGACCACCAAAATTTCTAAGTCAATTTTCTTGGCCTCTATTTTACGCAGCGATCTGTAATTTGGCCCGAGGGCGTACTTTATTGGGACGGACTAACGGTGTAAAAATTGCTATTGTATTCGTCCTCTAGGCTGAGTAGCGGCGTTTTCTTCATTTTTCCCATAGCCCTCAATGTAAAAAAGAGTCCTTTATTTCGGCACTTTCTCGTGCCCCAGTGTTACCGGGATTTTGCACGATGGTAGGGCACATAAATGCCTGTTGAAGGATACATACTGCATCGCTGTATCTTATTTCGTATTCCCGCAAAATAGGCACAAACTTTATTTTCCTCGAAGTTTGAAGGCTTATAACTCACAAGATACGCTTCGTAGCGGCACGAAATTTTGCCAGCCACTAGGCACTGAGGTCTACTAGCAGCATGCAAAATTTCAGCTCAATCGCAATACACACAAGCGAGTTATAAGGGCCTCAAGTTTTGGCGGGACACCAATAGGATGATAGTGCCTAAATGGTGCAAAGGTGACTTCATGATATCGGCCTATAATTGGTGCCAAATGATGCGCCCTTAACCCAAGTGCCATGGGGTAAAATGGGAGTTGTCTTCCTTCATTGAGTTTCGAGTTATGGCCCTTGAAAGGTCAATTTCCTTTAATTTTGGACCCTTATATCTCCAAAACTATTTGAGAGAAACAATTTTCCAATATTCATGAGTTGGTTGGACACGCATGGGCACGTTTTGGCACCATTTTCATGCTTCTACGTGAAAGTGACCAAAATGAGATTCTCGTACCCACAACACGCCGACCACCAAAATTTCTAAGTCAATTTTCTTGGCCTCTATTTTACGCAGCGATCTGTAATTTGGCCCGAGGGCGTACTTTATTGGGACGGACTAACGGTGTAAAAATTGCTATTGTATTCGTCCTCTAGGCTGAGTAGCGGCGTTTTCTTCATTTTTCCCATAGCCCTCAATGTAAAAAAGAGTCCTTTATTTCGGCACTTTCTCGTGCCCCAGTGTTACCGGGATTTTGCACGATGGTAGGGCACATAAATGCCTGTTGAAGGATACATACTGCATCGCTGTATCTTATTTCGTATTCCCGCAAAATAGGCACAAACTTTATTTTCCTCGAAGTTTGAAGGCTTATAACTCACAAGATACGCTTCGTAGCGGCACGAAATTTTGCCAGCCACTAGGCACTGAGGTCTACTAGCAGCATGCAAAATTTCAGCTCAATCGCAATACACACAAGCGAGTTATAAGGGCCTCAAGTTTTGGCGGGACACCAATAGGATGATAGTGCCTAAATGGTGCAAAGGTGACTTCATGATATCGGCCTATAATTGGTGCCAAATGATGCGCCCTTAACCCAAGTGCCATGGGGTAAAATGGGAGTTGTCTTCCTTCATTGAGTTTCGAGTTATGGCCCTTGAAAGGTCAATTTCCTTTAATTTTGGACCCTTATATCTCCAAAACTATTTGAGAGAAACAATTTTCCAATATTCATGAGTTGGTTGGACACGCATGGGCACGTTTTGGCACCATTTTCATGCTTCTACGTGAAAGTGACCAAAATGAGATTCTCGTACCCACAACACGCCGACCACCAAAATTTCTAAGTCAATTTTCTTGGCCTCTATTTTACGCAGCGATCTGTAATTTGGCCCGAGGGCGTACTTTATTGGGACGGACTAACGGTGTAAAAATTGCTATTGTATTCGTCCTCTAGGCTGAGTAGCGGCGTTTTCTTCATTTTTCCCATAGCCCTCAATGTAAAAAAGAGTCCTTTATTTCGGCACTTTCTCGTGCCCCAGTGTTACCGGGATTTTGCACGATGGTAGGGCACATAAATGCCTGTTGAAGGATACATACTGCATCGCTGTATCTTATTTCGTATTCCCGCAAAATAGGCACAAACTTTATTTTCCTCGAAGTTTGAAGGCTTATAACTCACAAGATACGCTTCGTAGCGGCACGAAATTTTGCCAGCCACTAGGCACTGAGGTCTACTAGCAGCATGCAAAATTTCAGCTCAATCGCAATACACACAAGCGAGTTATAAGGGCCTCAAGTTTTGGCGGGACACCAATAGGATGATAGTGCCTAAATGGTGCAAAGGTGACTTCATGATATCGGCCTATAATTGGTGCCAAATGATGCGCCCTTAACCCAAGTGCCATGGGGTAAAATGGGAGTTGTCTTCCTTCATTGAGTTTCGAGTTATGGCCCTTGAAAGGTCAATTTCCTTTAATTTTGGACCCTTATATCTCCAAAACTATTTGAGAGAAACAATTTTCCAATATTCATGAGTTGGTTGGACACGCATGGGCACGTTTTGGCACCATTTTCATGCTTCTACGTGAAAGTGACCAAAATGAGATTCTCGTACCCACAACACGCCGACCACCAAAATTTCTAAGTCAATTTTCTTGGCCTCTATTTTACGCAGCGATCTGTAATTTGGCCCGAGGGCGTACTTTATTGGGACGGACTAACGGTGTAAAAATTGCTATTGTATTCGTCCTCTAGGCTGAGTAGCGGCGTTTTCTTCATTTTTCCCATAGCCCTCAATGTAAAAAAGAGTCCTTTATTTCGGCACTTTCTCGTGCCCCAGTGTTACCGGGATTTTGCACGATGGTAGGGCACATAAATGCCTGTTGAAGGATACATACTGCATCGCTGTATCTTATTTCGTATTCCCGCAAAATAGGCACAAACTTTATTTTCCTCGAAGTTTGAAGGCTTATAACTCACAAGATACGCTTCGTAGCGGCACGAAATTTTGCCAGCCACTAGGCACTGAGGTCTACTAGCAGCATGCAAAATTTCAGCTCAATCGCAATACACACAAGCGAGTTATAAGGGCCTCAAGTTTTGGCGGGACACCAATAGGATGATAGTGCCTAAATGGTGCAAAGGTGACTTCATGATATCGGCCTATAATTGGTGCCAAATGATGCGCCCTTAACCCAAGTGCCATGGGGTAAAATGGGAGTTGTCTTCCTTCATTGAGTTTCGAGTTATGGCCCTTGAAAGGTCAATTTCCTTTAATTTTGGACCCTTATATCTCCAAAACTATTTGAGAGAAACAATTTTCCAATATTCATGAGTTGGTTGGACACGCATGGGCACGTTTTGGCACCATTTTCATGCTTCTACGTGAAAGTGACCAAAATGAGATTCTCGTACCCACAACACGCCGACCACCAAAATTTCTAAGTCAATTTTCTTGGCCTCTATTTTACGCAGCGATCTGTAATTTGGCCCGAGGGCGTACTTTATTGGGACGGACTAACGGTGTAAAAATTGCTATTGTATTCGTCCTCTAGGCTGAGTAGCGGCGTTTTCTTCATTTTTCCCATAGCCCTCAATGTAAAAAAGAGTCCTTTATTTCGGCACTTTCTCGTGCCCCAGTGTTACCGGGATTTTGCACGATGGTAGGGCACATAAATGCCTGTTGAAGGATACATACTGCATCGCTGTATCTTATTTCGTATTCCCGCAAAATAGGCACAAACTTTATTTTCCTCGAAGTTTGAAGGCTTATAACTCACAAGATACGCTTCGTAGCGGCACGAAATTTTGCCAGCCACTAGGCACTGAGGTCTACTAGCAGCATGCAAAATTTCAGCTCAATCGCAATACACACAAGCGAGTTATAAGGGCCTCAAGTTTTGGCGGGACACCAATAGGATGATAGTGCCTAAATGGTGCAAAGGTGACTTCATGATATCGGCCTATAATTGGTGCCAAATGATGCGCCCTTAACCCAAGTGCCATGGGGTAAAATGGGAGTTGTCTTCCTTCATTGAGTTTCGAGTTATGGCCCTTGAAAGGTCAATTTCCTTTAATTTTGGACCCTTATATCTCCAAAACTATTTGAGAGAAACAATTTTCCAATATTCATGAGTTGGTTGGACACGCATGGGCACGTTTTGGCACCATTTTCATGCTTCTACGTGAAAGTGACCAAAATGAGATTCTCGTACCCACAACACGCCGACCACCAAAATTTCTAAGTCAATTTTCTTGGCCTCTATTTTACGCAGCGATCTGTAATTTGGCCCGAGGGCGTACTTTATTGGGACGGACTAACGGTGTAAAAATTGCTATTGTATTCGTCCTCTAGGCTGAGTAGCGGCGTTTTCTTCATTTTTCCCATAGCCCTCAATGTAAAAAAGAGTCCTTTATTTCGGCACTTTCTCGTGCCCCAGTGTTACCGGGATTTTGCACGATGGTAGGGCACATAAATGCCTGTTGAAGGATACATACTGCATCGCTGTATCTTATTTCGTATTCCCGCAAAATAGGCACAAACTTTATTTTCCTCGAAGTTTGAAGGCTTATAACTCACAAGATACGCTTCGTAGCGGCACGAAATTTTGCCAGCCACTAGGCACTGAGGTCTACTAGCAGCATGCAAAATTTCAGCTCAATCGCAATACACACAAGCGAGTTATAAGGGCCTCAAGTTTTGGCGGGACACCAATAGGATGATAGTGCCTAAATGGTGCAAAGGTGACTTCATGATATCGGCCTATAATTGGTGCCAAATGATGCGCCCTTAACCCAAGTGCCATGGGGTAAAATGGGAGTTGTCTTCCTTCATTGAGTTTCGAGTTATGGCCCTTGAAAGGTCAATTTCCTTTAATTTTGGACCCTTATATCTCCAAAACTATTTGAGAGAAACAATTTTCCAATATTCATGAGTTGGTTGGACACGCATGGGCACGTTTTGGCACCATTTTCATGCTTCTACGTGAAAGTGACCAAAATGAGATTCTCGTACCCACAACACGCCGACCACCAAAATTTCTAAGTCAATTTTCTTGGCCTCTATTTTACGCAGCGATCTGTAATTTGGCCCGAGGGCGTACTTTATTGGGACGGACTAACGGTGTAAAAATTGCTATTGTATTCGTCCTCTAGGCTGAGTAGCGGCGTTTTCTTCATTTTTCCCATAGCCCTCAATGTAAAAAAGAGTCCTTTATTTCGGCACTTTCTCGTGCCCCAGTGTTACCGGGATTTTGCACGATGGTAGGGCACATAAATGCCTGTTGAAGGATACATACTGCATCGCTGTATCTTATTTCGTATTCCCGCAAAATAGGCACAAACTTTATTTTCCTCGAAGTTTGAAGGCTTATAACTCACAAGATACGCTTCGTAGCGGCACGAAATTTTGCCAGCCACTAGGCACTGAGGTCTACTAGCAGCATGCAAAATTTCAGCTCAATCGCAATACACACAAGCGAGTTATAAGGGCCTCAAGTTTTGGCGGGACACCAATAGGATGATAGTGCCTAAATGGTGCAAAGGTGACTTCATGATATCGGCCTATAATTGGTGCCAAATGATGCGCCCTTAACCCAAGTGCCATGGGGTAAAATGGGAGTTGTCTTCCTTCATTGAGTTTCGAGTTATGGCCCTTGAAAGGTCAATTTCCTTTAATTTTGGACCCTTATATCTCCAAAACTATTTGAGAGAAACAATTTTCCAATATTCATGAGTTGGTTGGACACGCATGGGCACGTTTTGGCACCATTTTCATGCTTCTACGTGAAAGTGACCAAAATGAGATTCTCGTACCCACAACACGCCGACCACCAAAATTTCTAAGTCAATTTTCTTGGCCTCTATTTTACGCAGCGATCTGTAATTTGGCCCGAGGGCGTACTTTATTGGGACGGACTAACGGTGTAAAAATTGCTATTGTATTCGTCCTCTAGGCTGAGTAGCGGCGTTTTCTTCATTTTTCCCATAGCCCTCAATGTAAAAAAGAGTCCTTTATTTCGGCACTTTCTCGTGCCCCAGTGTTACCGGGATTTTGCACGATGGTAGGGCACATAAATGCCTGTTGAAGGATACATACTGCATCGCTGTATCTTATTTCGTATTCCCGCAAAATAGGCACAAACTTTATTTTCCTCGAAGTTTGAAGGCTTATAACTCACAAGATACGCTTCGTAGCGGCACGAAATTTTGCAAGCCACTAGGCACTGACGTCTACTAGCAGCATGCAAAATTTCAGCTCAATCGCAATACACACAAGCGAGTTATAAGGGCCTCAAGTTTTGGCGGGACACCAATAGGATGATAGTGCCTAAATGGTGCAAAGGTGACTTCATGATATCGGCCTATAATTGGTGCCAAATGATGCGCCCTTAACCCAAGTGCCATGGGGTAAAATGGGAGTTGTCTTCCTTCATTGAGTTTTGAGTTATGGCCCTTGAAAGGTCAATTTCCTTTAATTTTGGACCCTTATATCTCCAAAACTATTTGAGAGAAACAATTTTCCAATATTCATGAGTTGGTTGGACACGCATGGGCACGTTTTGGCACCATTTTCATGCTTCTACGTGAAAGTGACCAAAATGAGATTCTCGTACCCACAACACGCCGACCACCAAAATTTCTAAGTCAATTTTCTTGGCCTCTATTTTACGCAGCGATCTGTAATTTGGCCCGAGGGCGTACTTTATTGGGACGGACTAACGGTGTAAAAATTGCTATTGTATTCGTCCTCTAGGCTGAGTAGCGGCGTTTTCTTCATTTTTCCCATAGCCCTCAATGTAAAAAAGAGTCCTTTATTTCGGCACTTTCTCGTGCCCCAGTGTTACCGGGATTTTGCACGATGGTAGGGCACATAAATGCCTGTTGAAGGATACATACTGCATCGCTGTATCTTATTTCGTATTCCCGCAAAATAGGCACAAACTTTATTTTCCTCGAAGTTTGAAGGCTTATAACTCACAAGATACGCTTCGTAGCGGCACGAAATTTTGCAAGCCACTAGGCACTGAGGTCTACTAGCAGCATGCAAAATTTCAGCTCAATCGCAATACACACAAGCGAGTTATAAGGGCCTCAAGTTTTGGCGGGACACCAATAGGATGATAGTGCCTAAATGGTGCAAAGGTGACTTCATGATATCGGCCTATAATTGGTGCCAAATGATGCGCCCTTAACCCAAGTGCCATGGGGTAAAATGGGAGTTGTCTTCCTTCATTGAGTTTCGAGTTATGGCCCTTGAAAGGTCAATTTCCTTTAATTTTGGACCCTTATATCTCCAAAACTATTTGAGAGAAACAATTTTCCAATATTCATGAGTTGGTTGGACACGCATGGGCACGTTTTGGCACCATTTTCATGCTTCTACGTGAAAGTGACCAAAATGAGATTCTCGTACCCACAACACGCCGACCACCAAAATTTCTAAGTCAATTTTCTTGGCCTCTATTTTACGCAGCGATCTGTAATTTGGCCCGAGGGCGTACTTTATTGGGACGGACTAACGGTGTAAAAATTGCTATTGTATTCGTCCTCTAGGCTGAGTAGCGGCGTTTTCTTCATTTTTCCCATAGCCCTCAATGTAAAAAAGAGTCCTTTATTTCGGCACTTTCTCGTGCCCCAGTGTTACCGGGATTTTGCACGATGGTAGGGCACATAAATGCCTGTTGAAGGATACATACTGCATCGCTGTATCTTATTTCGTATTCCCGCAAAATAGGCACAAACTTTATTTTCCTCGAAGTTTGAAGGCTTATAACTCACAAGATACGCTTCGTAGCGGCACGAAATTTTGCCAGCCACTAGGCACTGAGGTCTACTAGCAGCATGCAAAATTTCAGCTCAATCGCAATACACACAAGCGAGTTATAAGGGCCTCAAGTTTTGGCGGGACACCAATAGGATGATAGTGCCTAAATGGTGCAAAGGTGACTTCATGATATCGGCCTATAATTGGTGCCAAATGATGCGCCCTTAACCCAAGTGCCATGGGGTAAAATGGGAGTTGTCTTCCTTCATTGAGTTTCGAGTTATGGCCCTTGAAAGGTCAATTTCCTTTAATTTTGGACCCTTATATCTCCAAAACTATTTGAGAGAAACAATTTTCCAATATTCATGAGTTGGTTGGACACGCATGGGCACGTTTTGGCACCATTTTCATGCTTCTACGTGAAAGTGACCAAAATGAGATTCTCGTACCCACAACACGCCGACCACCAAAATTTCTAAGTCAATTTTCTTGGCCTCTATTTTACGCAGCGATCTGTAATTTGGCCCGAGGGCGTACTTTATTGGGACGGACTAACGGTGTAAAAATTGCTATTGTATTCGTCCTCTAGGCTGAGTAGCGGCGTTTTCTTCATTTTTCCCATAGCCCTCAATGTAAAAAAGAGTCCTTTATTTCGGCACTTTCTCGTGCCCCAGTGTTACCGGGATTTTGCACGATGGTAGGGCACATAAATGCCTGTTGAAGGATACATACTGCATCGCTGTATCTTATTTCGTATTCCCGCAAAATAGGCACAAACTTTATTTTCCTCGAAGTTTGAAGGCTTATAACTCACAAGATACGCTTCGTAGCGGCACGAAATTTTGCCAGCCACTAGGCACTGAGGTCTACTAGCAGCATGCAAAATTTCAGCTCAATCGCAATACACACAAGCGAGTTATAAGGGCCTCAAGTTTTGGCGGGACACCAATAGGATGATAGTGCCTAAATGGTGCAAAGGTGACTTCATGATATCGGCCTATAATTGGTGCCAAATGATGCGCCCTTAACCCAAGTGCCATGGGGTAAAATGGGAGTTGTCTTCCTTCATTGAGTTTCGAGTTATGGCCCTTGAAAGGTCAATTTCCTTTAATTTTGGACCCTTATATCTCCAAAACTATTTGAGAGAAACAATTTTCCAATATTCATGAGTTGGTTGGACACGCATGGGCACGTTTTGGCACCATTTTCATGCTTCTACGTGAAAGTGACCAAAATGAGATTCTCGTACCCACAACACGCCGACCACCAAAATTTCTAAGTCAATTTTCTTGGCCTCTATTTTACGCAGCGATCTGTAATTTGGCCCGAGGGCGTACTTTATTGGGACGGACTAACGGTGTAAAAATTGCTATTGTATTCGTCCTCTAGGCTGAGTAGCGGCGTTTTCTTCATTTTTCCCATAGCCCTCAATGTAAAAAAGAGTCCTTTATTTCGGCACTTTCTCGTGCCCCAGTGTTACCGGGATTTTGCACGATGGTAGGGCACATAAATGCCTGTTGAAGGATACATACTGCATCGCTGTATCTTATTTCGTATTCCCGCAAAATAGGCACAAACTTTATTTTCCTCGAAGTTTGAAGGCTTATAACTCACAAGATACGCTTCGTAGCGGCACGAAATTTTGCCAGCCACTAGGCACTGAGGTCTACTAGCAGCATGCAAAATTTCAGCTCAATCGCAATACACACAAGCGAGTTATAAGGGCCTCAAGTTTTGGCGGGACACCAATAGGATGATAGTGCCTAAATGGTGCAAAGGTGACTTCATGATATCGGCCTATAATTGGTGCCAAATGATGCGCCCTTAACCCAAGTGCCATGGGGTAAAATGGGAGTTGTCTTCCTTCATTGAGTTTCGAGTTATGGCCCTTGAAAGGTCAATTTCCTTTAATTTTGGACCCTTATATCTCCAAAACTATTTGAGAGAAACAATTTTCCAATATTCATGAGTTGGTTGGACACGCATGGGCACGTTTTGGCACCATTTTCATGCTTCTACGTGAAAGTGACCAAAATGAGATTCTCGTACCCACAACACGCCGACCACCAAAATTTCTAAGTCAATTTTCTTGGCCTCTATTTTACGCAGCGATCTGTAATTTGGCCCGAGGGCGTACTTTATTGGGACGGACTAACGGTGTAAAAATTGCTATTGTATTCGTCCTCTAGGCTGAGTAGCGGCGTTTTCTTCATTTTTCCCATAGCCCTCAATGTAAAAAAGAGTCCTTTATTTCGGCACTTTCTCGTGCCCCAGTGTTACCGGGATTTTGCACGATGGTAGGGCACATAAATGCCTGTTGAAGGATACATACTGCATCGCTGTATCTTATTTCGTATTCCCGCAAAATAGGCACAAACTTTATTTTCCTCGAAGTTTGAAGGCTTATAACTCACAAGATACGCTTCGTAGCGGCACGAAATTTTGCCAGCCACTAGGCACTGAGGTCTACTAGCAGCATGCAAAATTTCAGCTCAATCGCAATACACACAAGCGAGTTATAAGGGCCTCAAGTTTTGGCGGGACACCAATAGGATGATAGTGCCTAAATGGTGCAAAGGTGACTTCATGATATCGGCCTATAATTGGTGCCAAATGATGCGCCCTTAACCCAAGTGCCATGGGGTAAAATGGGAGTTGTCTTCCTTCATTGAGTTTCGAGTTATGGCCCTTGAAAGGTCAATTTCCTTTAATTTTGGACCCTTATATCTCCAAAACTATTTGAGAGAAACAATTTTCCAATATTCATGAGTTGGTTGGACACGCATGGGCACGTTTTGGCACCATTTTCATGCTTCTACGTGAAAGTGACCAAAATGAGATTCTCGTACCCACAACACGCCGACCACCAAAATTTCTAAGTCAATTTTCTTGGCCTCTATTTTACGCAGCGATCTGTAATTTGGCCCGAGGGCGTACTTTATTGGGACGGACTAACGGTGTAAAAATTGCTATTGTATTCGTCCTCTAGGCTGAGTAGCGGCGTTTTCTTCATTTTTCCCATAGCCCTCAATGTAAAAAAGAGTCCTTTATTTCGGCACTTTCTCGTGCCCCAGTGTTACCGGGATTTTGCACGATGGTAGGGCACATAAATGCCTGTTGAAGGATACATACTGCATCGCTGTATCTTATTTCGTATTCCCGCAAAATAGGCACAAACTTTATTTTCCTCGAAGTTTGAAGGCTTATAACTCACAAGATACGCTTCGTAGCGGCACGAAATTTTGCCAGCCACTAGGCACTGAGGTCTACTAGCAGCATGCAAAATTTCAGCTCAATCGCAATACACACAAGCGAGTTATAAGGGCCTCAAGTTTTGGCGGGACACCAATAGGATGATAGTGCCTAAATGGTGCAAAGGTGACTTCATGATATCGGCCTATAATTGGTGCCAAATGATGCGCCCTTAACCCAAGTGCCATGGGGTAAAATGGGAGTTGTCTTCCTTCATTGAGTTTCGAGTTATGGCCCTTGAAAGGTCAATTTCCTTTAATTTTGGACCCTTATATCTCCAAAACTATTTGAGAGAAACAATTTTCCAATATTCATGAGTTGGTTGGACACGCATGGGCACGTTTTGGCACCATTTTCATGCTTCTACGTGAAAGTGACCAAAATGAGATTCTCGTACCCACAACACGCCGACCACCAAAATTTCTAAGTCAATTTTCTTGGCCTCTATTTTACGCAGCGATCTGTAATTTGGCCCGAGGGCGTACTTTATTGGGACGGACTAACGGTGTAAAAATTGCTATTGTATTCGTCCTCTAGGCTGAGTAGCGGCGTTTTCTTCATTTTTCCCATAGCCCTCAATGTAAAAAAGAGTCCTTTATTTCGGCACTTTCTCGTGCCCCAGTGTTACCGGGATTTTGCACGATGGTAGGGCACATAAATGCCTGTTGAAGGATACATACTGCATCGCTGTATCTTATTTCGTATTCCCGCAAAATAGGCACAAACTTTATTTTCCTCGAAGTTTGAAGGCTTATAACTCACAAGATACGCTTCGTAGCGGCACGAAATTTTGCCAGCCACTAGGCACTGAGGTCTACTAGCAGCATGCAAAATTTCAGCTCAATCGCAATACACACAAGCGAGTTATAAGGGCCTCAAGTTTTGGCGGGACACCAATAGGATGATAGTGCCTAAATGGTGCAAAGGTGACTTCATGATATCGGCCTATAATTGGTGCCAAATGATGCGCCCTTAACCCAAGTGCCATGGGGTAAAATGGGAGTTGTCTTCCTTCATTGAGTTTCGAGTTATGGCCCTTGAAAGGTCAATTTCCTTTAATTTTGGACCCTTATATCTCCAAAACTATTTGAGAGAAACAATTTTCCAATATTCATGAGTTGGTTGGACACGCATGGGCACGTTTTGGCACCATTTTCATGCTTCTACGTGAAAGTGACCAAAATGAGATTCTCGTACCCACAACACGCCGACCACCAAAATTTCTAAGTCAATTTTCTTGGCCTCTATTTTACGCAGCGATCTGTAATTTGGCCCGAGGGCGTACTTTATTGGGACGGACTAACGGTGTAAAAATTGCTATTGTATTCGTCCTCTAGGCTGAGTAGCGGCGTTTTCTTCATTTTTCCCATAGCCCTCAATGTAAAAAAGAGTCCTTTATTTCGGCACTTTCTCGTGCCCCAGTGTTACCGGGATTTTGCACGATGGTAGGGCACATAAATGCCTGTTGAAGGATACATACTGCATCGCTGTATCTTATTTCGTATTCCCGCAAAATAGGCACAAACTTTATTTTCCTCGAAGTTTGAAGGCTTATAACTCACAAGATACGCTTCGTAGCGGCACGAAATTTTGCCAGCCACTAGGCACTGAGGTCTACTAGCAGCATGCAAAATTTCAGCTCAATCGCAATACACACAAGCGAGTTATAAGGGCCTCAAGTTTTGGCGGGACACCAATAGGATGATAGTGCCTAAATGGTGCAAAGGTGACTTCATGATATCGGCCTATAATTGGTGCCAAATGATGCGCCCTTAACCCAAGTGCCATGGGGTAAAATGGGAGTTGTCTTCCTTCATTGAGTTTCGAGTTATGGCCCTTGAAAGGTCAATTTCCTTTAATTTTGGACCCTTATATCTCCAAAACTATTTGAGAGAAACAATTTTCCAATATTCATGAGTTGGTTGGACACGCATGGGCACGTTTTGGCACCATTTTCATGCTTCTACGTGAAAGTGACCAAAATGAGATTCTCGTACCCACAACACGCCGACCACCAAAATTTCTAAGTCAATTTTCTTGGCCTCTATTTTACGCAGCGATCTGTAATTTGGCCCGAGGGCGTACTTTATTGGGACGGACTAACGGTGTAAAAATTGCTATTGTATTCGTCCTCTAGGCTGAGTAGCGGCGTTTTCTTCATTTTTCCCATAGCCCTCAATGTAAAAAAGAGTCCTTTATTTCGGCACTTTCTCGTGCCCCAGTGTTACCGGGATTTTGCACGATGGTAGGGCACATAAATGCCTGTTGAAGGATACATACTGCATCGCTGTATCTTATTTCGTATTCCCGCAAAATAGGCACAAACTTTATTTTCCTCGAAGTTTGAAGGCTTATAACTCACAAGATACGCTTCGTAGCGGCACGAAATTTTGATAGCCACTAGGCACTGAGGTCTACTAGCAGCATGCAAAATTTCAGCTCAATCGCAATACACACAAGCGAGTTATAAGGGCCTCAAGTTTTGGCGGGACACCAATAGGATGATAGTGCCTAAATGGTGCAAAGGTGACTTCATGATATCGGCCTATAATTGGTGCCAAATGATGCGCCCTTAACCCAAGTGCCATGGGGTAAAATGGGAGTTGTCTTCCTTCATTGAGTTTCGAGTTATGGCCCTTGAAAGGTCAATTTCCTTTAATTTTGGACCCTTATATCTCCAAAACTATTTGAGAGAAACAATTTTCCAATATTCATGAGTTGGTTGGACACGCATGGGCACGTTTTGGCACCATTTTCATGCTTCTACGTGAAAGTGACCAAAATGAGATTCTCGTACCCACAACACGCCGACCACCAAAATTTCTAAGTCAATTTTCTTGGCCTCTATTTTACGCAGCGATCTGTAATTTGGCCCGAGGGCGTACTTTATTGGGACGTACTAACGGTGTAAAAATTGCTATTGTATTCGTCCTCTAGGCTGAGTAGCGGCGTTTTCTTCATTTTTCCCATAGCCCTCAATGTAAAAAAGAGTCCTTTATTTCGGCACTTTCTCGTGCCCCAGTGTTACCGGGATTTTGCACGATGGTAGGGCACATAAATGCCTGTTGAAGGATACATACTGCATCGCTGTATCTTATTTCGTATTCCCGCAAAATAGGCACAAACTTTATTTTCCTCGAAGTTTGAAGGCTTATAACTCACAAGATACGCTTCGTAGCGGCACGAAATTTTGCCAGCCACTAGGCACTGAGGTCTACTAGCAGCATGCAAAATTTCAGCTCAATCGCAATACACACAAGCGAGTTATAAGGGCCTCAAGTTTTGGCGGGACACCAATAGGATGATAGTGCCTAAATGGTGCAAAGGTGACTTCATGATATCGGCCTATAATTGGTGCCAAATGATGCGCCCTTAACCCAAGTGCCATGGGGTAAAATGGGAGTTGTCTTCCTTCATTGAGTTTCGAGTTATGGCCCTTGAAAGGTCAATTTCCTTTAATTTTGGACCCTTATATCTCCAAAACTATTTGAGAGAAACAATTTTCCAATATTCATGAGTTGGTTGGACACGCATGGGCACGTTTTGGCACCATTTTCATGCTTCTACGTGAAAGTGACCAAAATGAGATTCTCGTACCCACAACACGCCGACCACCAAAATTTCTAAGTCAATTTTCTTGGCCTCTATTTTACGCAGCGATCTGTAATTTGGCCCGAGGGCGTACTTTATTGGGACGGACTAACGGTGTAAAAATTGCTATTGTATTCGTCCTCTAGGCTGAGTAGCGGCGTTTTCTTCATTTTTCCCATAGCCCTCAATGTAAAAAAGAGTCCTTTATTTCGGCACTTTCTCGTGCCCCAGTGTTACCGGGATTTTGCACGATGGTAGGGCACATAAATGCCTGTTGAAGGATACATTCTGCATCGCTGTATCTTATTTCGTATTCCCGCAAAATAGGCACAAACTTTATTTTCCTCGAAGTTTGAAGGCTTATAACTCACAAGATACGCTTCGTAGCGGCACGAAATTTTGCCAGCCACTAGGCACTGAGGTCTACTAGCAGCATGCAAAATTTCAGCTCAATCGCAATACACACAAGCGAGTTATAAGGGCCTCAAGTTTTGGCGGGACACCAATAGGATGATAGTGCCTAAATGGTGCAAAGGTGACTTCATGATATCGGCCTATAATTGGTGCCAAATGATGCGCCCTTAACCCAAGTGCCATGGGGTAAAATGGGAGTTGTCTTCCTTCATTGAGTTTCGAGTTATGGCCCTTGAAAGGTCAATTTCCTTTAATTTTGGACCCTTATATCTCCAAAACTATTTGAGAGAAACAATTTTCCAATATTCATGAGTTGGTTGGACACGCATGGGCACGTTTTGGCACCATTTTCATGCTTCTACGTGAAAGTGACCAAAATGAGATTCTCGTACCCACAACACGCCGACCACCAAAATTTCTAAGTCAATTTTCTTGGCCTCTATTTTACGCAGCGATCTGTAATTTGGCCCGAGGGCGTACTTTATTGGGACGGACTAACGGTGTAAAAATTGCTATTGTATTCGTCCTCTAGGCTGAGTAGCGGCGTTTTCTTCATTTTTCCCATAGCCCTCAATGTAAAAAAGAGTCCTTTATTTCGGCACTTTCTCGTGCCCCAGTGTTACCGGGATTTTGCACGATGGTAGGGCACATAAATGCCTGTTGAAGGATACATACTGCATCGCTGTATCTTATTTCGTATTCCCGCAAAATAGGCACAAACTTTATTTTCCTCGAAGTTTGAAGGCTTATAACTCACAAGATACGCTTCGTAGCGGCACGAAATTTTGCCAGCCACTAGGCACTGAGGTCTACTAGCAGCATGCAAAATTTCAGCTCAATCGCAATACACACAAGCGAGTTATAAGGGCCTCAAGTTTTGGCGGGACACCAATAGGATGATAGTGCCTAAATGGTGCAAAGGTGACTTCATGATATCGGCCTATAATTGGTGCCAAATGATGCGCCCTTAACCCAAGTGCCATGGGGTAAAATGGGAGTTGTCTTCCTTCATTGAGTTTCGAGTTATGGCCCTTGAAAGGTCAATTTCCTTTAATTTTGGACCCTTATATCTCCAAAACTATTTGAGAGAAACAATTTTCCAATATTCATGAGTTGGTTGGACACGCATGGGCACGTTTTGGCACCATTTTCATGCTTCTACGTGAAAGTGACCAAAATGAGATTCTCGTACCCACAACACGCCGACCACCAAAATTTCTAAGTCAATTTTCTTGGCCTCTATTTTACGCAGCGATCTGTAATTTGGCCCGAGGGCGTACTTTATTGGGACGTACTAACGGTGTAAAAATTGCTATTGTATTCGTCCTCTAGGCTGAGTAGCGGCGTTTTCTTCATTTTTCCCATAGCCCTCAATGTAAAAAAGAGTCCTTTATTTCGGCACTTTCTCGTGCCCCAGTGTTACCGGGATTTTGCACGATGGTAGGGCACATAAATGCCTGTTGAAGGATACATACTGCATCGCTGTATCTTATTTCGTATTCCCGCAAAATAGGCACAAACTTTATTTTCCTCGAAGTTTGAAGGCTTATAACTCACAAGATACGCTTCGTAGCGGCACGAAATTTTGCCAGCCACTAGGCACTGAGGTCTACTAGCAGCATGCAAAATTTCAGCTCAATCGCAATACACACAAGCGAGTTATAAGGGCCTCAAGTTTTGGCGGGACACCAATAGGATGATAGTGCCTAAATGGTGCAAAGGTGACTTCATGATATCGGCCTATAATTGGTGCCAAATGATGCGCCCTTAACCCAAGTGCCATGGGGTAAAATGGGAGTTGTCTTCCTTCATTGAGTTTCGAGTTATGGCCCTTGAAAGGTCAATTTCCTTTAATTTTGGACCCTTATATCTCCAAAACTATTTGAGAGAAACAATTTTCCAATATTCATGAGTTGGTTGGACACGCATGGGCACGTTTTGGCACCATTTTCATGCTTCTACGTGAAAGTGACCAAAATGAGATTCTCGTACCCACAACACGCCGACCACCAAAATTTCTAAGTCAATTTTCTTGGCCTCTATTTTACGCAGCGATCTGTAATTTGGCCCGAGGGCGTACTTTATTGGGACGGACTAACGGTGTAAAAATTGCTATTGTATTCGTCCTCTAGGCTGAGTAGCGGCGTTTTCTTCATTTTTCCCATAGCCCTCAATGTAAAAAAGAGTCCTTTATTTCGGCACTTTCTCGTGCCCCAGTGTTACCGGGATTTTGCACGATGGTAGGGCACATAAATGCCTGTTGAAGGATACATACTGCATCGCTGTATCTTATTTCGTATTCCCGCAAAATAGGCACAAACTTTATTTTCCTCGAAGTTTGAAGGCTTATAACTCACAAGATACGCTTCGTAGCGGCACGAAATTTTGCCAGCCACTAGGCACTGAGGTCTACTAGCAGCATGCAAAATTTCAGCTCAATCGCAATACACACAAGCGAGTTATAAGGGCCTCAAGTTTTGGCGGGACACCAATAGGATGATAGTGCCTAAATGGTGCAAAGGTGACTTCATGATATCGGCCTATAATTGGTGCCAAATGATGCGCCCTTAACCCAAGTGCCATGGGGTAAAATGGGAGTTGTCTTCCTTCATTGAGTTTCGAGTTATGGCCCTTGAAAGGTCAATTTCCTTTAATTTTGGACCCTTATATCTCCAAAACTATTTGAGAGAAACAATTTTCCAATATTCATGAGTTGGTTGGACACGCATGGGCACGTTTTGGCACCATTTTCATGCTTCTACGTGAAAGTGACCAAAATGAGATTCTCGTACCCACAACACGCCGACCACCAAAATTTCTAAGTCAATTTTCTTGGCCTCTATTTTACGCAGCGATCTGTAATTTGGCCCGAGGGCGTACTTTATTGGGACGGACTAACGGTGTAAAAATTGCTATTGTATTCGTCCTCTAGGCTGAGTAGCGGCGTTTTCTTCATTTTTCCCATAGCCCTCAATGTAAAAAAGAGTCCTTTATTTCGGCACTTTCTCGTGCCCCAGTGTTACCGGGATTTTGCACGATGGTAGGGCACATAAATGCCTGTTGAAGGATACATACTGCATCGCTGTATCTTATTTCGTATTCCCGCAAAATAGGCACAAACTTTATTTTCCTCGAAGTTTGAAGGCTTATAACTCACAAGATACGCTTCGTAGCGGCACGAAATTTTGCCAGCCACTAGGCACTGAGGTCTACTAGCAGCATGCAAAATTTCAGCTCAATCGCAATACACACAAGCGAGTTATAAGGGCCTCAAGTTTTGGCGGGACACCAATAGGATGATAGTGCCTAAATGGTGCAAAGGTGACTTCATGATATCGGCCTATAATTGGTGCCAAATGATGCGCCCTTAACCCAAGTGCCATGGGGTAAAATGGGAGTTGTCTTCCTTCATTGAGTTTCGAGTTATGGCCCTTGAAAGGTCAATTTCCTTTAATTTTGGACCCTTATATCTCCAAAACTATTTGAGAGAAACAATTTTCCAATATTCATGAGTTGGTTGGACACGCATGGGCACGTTTTGGCACCATTTTCATGCTTCTACGTGAAAGTGACCAAAATGAGATTCTCGTACCCACAACACGCCGACCACCAAAATTTCTAAGTCAATTTTCTTGGCCTCTATTTTACGCAGCGATCTGTAATTTGGCCCGAGGGCGTACTTTATTGGGACGGACTAACGGTGTAAAAATTGCTATTGTATTCGTCCTCTAGGCTGAGTAGCGGCGTTTTCTTCATTTTTCCCATAGCCCTCAATGTAAAAAAGAGTCCTTTATTTCGGCACTTTCTCGTGCCCCAGTGTTACCGGGATTTTGCACGATGGTAGGGCACATAAATGCCTGTTGAAGGATACATACTGCATCGCTGTATCTTATTTCGTATTCCCGCAAAATAGGCACAAACTTTATTTTCCTCGAAGTTTGAAGGCTTATAACTCACAAGATACGCTTCGTAGCGGCACGAAATTTTGCCAGCCACTAGGCACTGAGGTCTACTAGCAGCATGCAAAATTTCAGCTCAATCGCAATACACACAAGCGAGTTATAAGGGCCTCAAGTTTTGGCGGGACACCAATAGGATGATAGTGCCTAAATGGTGCAAAGGTGACTTCATGATATCGGCCTATAATTGGTGCCAAATGATGCGCCCTTAACCCAAGTGCCATGGGGTAAAATGGGAGTTGTCTTCCTTCATTGAGTTTCGAGTTATGGCCCTTGAAAGGTCAATTTCCTTTAATTTTGGACCCTTATATCTCCAAAACTATTTGAGAGAAACAATTTTCCAATATTCATGAGTTGGTTGGACACGCATGGGCACGTTTTGGCACCATTTTCATGCTTCTACGTGAAAGTGACCAAAATGAGATTCTCGTACCCACAACACGCCGACCACCAAAATTTCTAAGTCAATTTTCTTGGCCTCTATTTTACGCAGCGATCTGTAATTTGGCCCGAGGGCGTACTTTATTGGGACGGACTAACGGTGTAAAAATTGCTATTGTATTCGTCCTCTAGGCTGAGTAGCGGCGTTTTCTTCATTTTTCCCATAGCCCTCAATGTAAAAAAGAGTCCTTTATTTCGGCACTTTCTCGTGCCCCAGTGTTACCGGGATTTTGCACGATGGTAGGGCACATAAATGCCTGTTGAAGGATACATACTGCATCGCTGTATCTTATTTCGTATTCCCGCAAAATAGGCACAAACTTTATTTTCCTCGAAGTTTGAAGGCTTATAACTCACAAGATACGCTTCGTAGCGGCACGAAATTTTGCCAGCCACTAGGCACTGAGGTCTACTAGCAGCATGCAAAATTTCAGCTCAATCGCAATACACACAAGCGAGTTATAAGGGCCTCAAGTTTTGGCGGGACACCAATAGGATGATAGTGCCTAAATGGTGCAAAGGTGACTTCATGATATCGGCCTATAATTGGTGCCAAATGATGCGCCCTTAACCCAAGTGCCATGGGGTAAAATGGGAGTTGTCTTCCTTCATTGAGTTTCGAGTTATGGCCCTTGAAAGGTCAATTTCCTTTAATTTTGGACCCTTATATCTCCAAAACTATTTGAGAGAAACAATTTTCCAATATTCATGAGTTGGTTGGACACGCATGGGCACGTTTTGGCACCATTTTCATGCTTCTACGTGAAAGTGACCAAAATGAGATTCTCGTACCCACAACACGCCGACCACCAAAATTTCTAAGTCAATTTTCTTGGCCTCTATTTTACGCAGCGATCTGTAATTTGGCCCGAGGGCGTACTTTATTGGGACGGACTAACGGTGTAAAAATTGCTATTGTATTCGTCCTCTAGGCTGAGTAGCGGCGTTTTCTTCATTTTTCCCATAGCCCTCAATGTAAAAAAGAGTCCTTTATTTCGGCACTTTCTCGTGCCCCAGTGTTACCGGGATTTTGCACGATGGTAGGGCACATAAATGCCTGTTGAAGGATACATACTGCATCGCTGTATCTTATTTCGTATTCCCGCAAAATAGGCACAAACTTTATTTTCCTCGAAGTTTGAAGGCTTATAACTCACAAGATACGCTTCGTAGCGGCACGAAATTTTGCCAGCCACTAGGCACTGAGGTCTACTAGCAGCATGCAAAATTTCAGCTCAATCGCAATACACACAAGCGAGTTATAAGGGCCTCAAGTTTTGGCGGGACACCAATAGGATGATAGTGCCTAAATGGTGCAAAGGTGACTTCATGATATCGGCCTATAATTGGTGCCAAATGATGCGCCCTTAACCCAAGTGCCATGGGGTAAAATGGGAGTTGTCTTCCTTCATTGAGTTTCGAGTTATGGCCCTTGAAAGGTCAATTTCCTTTAATTTTGGACCCTTATATCTCCAAAACTATTTGAGAGAAACAATTTTCCAATATTCATGAGTTGGTTGGACACGCATGGGCACGTTTTGGCACCATTTTCATGCTTCTACGTGAAAGTGACCAAAATGAGATTCTCGTACCCACAACACGCCGACCACCAAAATTTCTAAGTCAATTTTCTTGGCCTCTATTTTACGCAGCGATCTGTAATTTGGCCCGAGGGCGTACTTTATTGGGACGGACTAACGGTGTAAAAATTGCTATTGTATTCGTCCTCTAGGCTGAGTAGCGGCGTTTTCTTCATTTTTCCCATAGCCCTCAATGTAAAAAAGAGTCCTTTATTTCGGCACTTTCTCGTGCCCCAGTGTTACCGGGATTTTGCACGATGGTAGGGCACATAAATGCCTGTTGAAGGATACATACTGCATCGCTGTATCTTATTTCGTATTCCCGCAAAATAGGCACAAACTTTATTTTCCTCGAAGTTTGAAGGCTTATAACTCACAA
The DNA here is from genome assembly GCA_963580285.1 of Lucinisca nassula. Taxonomy (NCBI): domain Eukaryota; kingdom Metazoa; phylum Mollusca; class Bivalvia; order Lucinida; family Lucinidae; genus Lucinisca; species Lucinisca nassula. Next base: position 74,510 of record CAUZLF010000150.1, read on the forward strand.
GATACGCTTCGTAGCGGCACGAAATTTTGCCAGCCACTAGGCACTGAGGTCTACTAGCAGCATGCAAAATTTCAGCTCAATCGCAATACACACAAGCGAGTTATAAGGGCCTCAAGTTTTGGCGGGACACCAATAGGATGATAGTGCCTAAATGGTGCAAAGGTGACTTCATGATATCGGCCTATAATTGGTGCCAAATGATGCGCCCTTAACCCAAGTGCCATGGGGTAAAATGGGAGTTGTCTTCCTTCATTGAGTTTCGAGTTATGGCCCTTGAAAGGTCAATTTCCTTTAATTTTGGACCCTTATATCTCCAAAACTATTTGAGAGAAACAATTTTCCAATATTCATGAGTTGGTTGGACACGCATGGGCACGTTTTGGCACCATTTTCATGCTTCTACGTGAAAGTGACCAAAATGAGATTCTCGTACCCACAACACGCCGACCACCAAAATTTCTAAGTCAATTTTCTTGGCCTCTATTTTACGCAGCGATCTGTAATTTGGCCCGAGGGCGTACTTTATTGGGACGGACTAACGGTGTAAAAATTGCTATTGTATTCGTCCTCTAGGCTGAGTAGCGGCGTTTTCTTCATTTTTCCCATAGCCCTCAATGTAAAAAAGAGTCCTTTATTTCGGCACTTTCTCGTGCCCCAGTGTTACCGGGATTTTGCACGATGGTAGGGCACATAAATGCCTGTTGAAGGATACATACTGCATCGCTGTATCTTATTTCGTATTCCCGCAAAATAGGCACAAACTTTATTTTCCTCGAAGTTTGAAGGCTTATAACTCACAAGATACGCTTCGTAGCGGCACGAAATTTTGATAGCCACTAGGCACTGAGGTCTACTAGCAGCATGCAAAATTTCAGCTCAATCGCAATACACACAAGCGAGTTATAAGGGCCTCAAGTTTTGGCGGGACACCAATAGGATGATAGTGCCTAAATGGTGCAAAGGTGACTTCATGATATCGGCCTATAATTGGTGCCAAATGATGCGCCCTTAACCCAAGTGCCATGGGGTAAAATGGGAGTTGTCTTCCTTCATTGAGTTTCGAGTTATGGCCCTTGAAAGGTCAATTTCCTTTAATTTTGGACCCTTATATCTCCAAAACTATTTGAGAGAAACAATTTTCCAATATTCATGAGTTGGTTGGACACGCATGGGCACGTTTTGGCACCATTTTCATGCTTCTACGTGAAAGTGACCAAAATGAGATTCTCGTACCCACAACACGCCGACCACCAAAATTTCTAAGTCAATTTTCTTGGCCTCTATTTTACGCAGCGATCTGTAATTTGGCCCGAGGGCGTACTTTATTGGGACGGACTAACGGTGTAAAAATTGCTATTGTATTCGTCCTCTAGGCTGAGTAGCGGCGTTTTCTTCATTTTTCCCATAGCCCTCAATGTAAAAAAGAGTCCTTTATTTCGGCACTTTCTCGTGCCCCAGTGTTACCGGGATTTTGCACGATGGTAGGGCACATAAATGCCTGTTGAAGGATACATACTGCATCGCTGTATCTTATTTC
>CAUZLF010000151.1:0-142447 GCA_963580285.1 Lucinisca nassula
CCAACACTACATAGAATTTGGTGACGCTGTTCCCCGTCATATTACCACAAAATGCTCCAAGGCAACTCAAAGTCTGATCTCTTCCAGACATTAGAACTTTGCAAAATTCTGGCTTTTAAAATCCGAGAAAGGCAGGCACAACTTTAAAGTTTTGATGCTTAGCAAAGTTTGAGAAGTATTTTACACATACTACCGTATTGGGTTGGAACATTGTGATATGCTCACTCTGTTCCCTAGACATTTTCATATACTTGTGGAAAACTGTTCAGTGTCACATGACTAAAGGTGGATGGAAATGTCTGGTTAACCAGGAAACCCTAGTGTAAAGGGACCTGGGGGCTCGCCATTGCTGTGCTATAACAAACTTTCTGTCACTGCCACATTAACATGCCTATCGTAACGAACTTAAGTTTTTGGACAGTCAGCCATATGCAAACAGTGCAGACCCAGATCAGCCTGCTCCTTCAGGAGCAGTCTGATCATGGTCTTCACTGTTTCCATTCCATCTACGCCATTTGAGCATCGATAGGCGCCTTGCTAAAAGCAGGCACCACAAAAAGGTGATTCTACAGTGTAAGATAATAAATGCTAATTGTTCTAGCTTCGTTTCCCTTGTCCAATACCACTTTCTGCAAGACAAAGACGCAAGCAACCAGAGGACCATTGGTCCTGAAGCCGCTCACCTGACAACCCAAGGTCTAAAGGGCTTAGGGGCATGCGCCCAAGGTCCCCCTAGGCCCCTTTAGGGATCTAAGATCCATGTCACTAAATGTGTTTAAGTATATAGAGCAGGACTACATATGGTTTATGGGTGGGGATCTCAACAGTTTCTGAGATATTACGCATTTTATGAAATGAAGGGGGTGGGGCATGCCTCCGGGGGGAATCTCTGACTCCAAAAGGTCCCTGTCACTGAATGACCCTTATCATAAGGAACAAGAATATAGATGGTTTATGGGTGGGGATCTGAACAGTTTCCGAGATATTTCACATTTTGTGAAATGAAGGGGGTGGGGCAAGCCCCTGGGGGAACCCCTGGGGTCCCAAGGTCCATGTCACTAAATGCCCCTTATCATATGGAACAAGAATATATATGGTTTATGGGTGGGGATCTGAACGGTTCCGAGATATTTCACATTTTGTGAAATGAAGGGGGTGGGGCATGCCCCTGGGGGAACCCCTGGGGTCCAAAGGTCCATGTCGCTAAATGTGCCTTATCATAAGGAACAAGAATATATATGGTTTATGGGTGGGGATCTAAACGGTTCCGAGATATTTCACAGTTTGTGAAATGAAGGGGGTGGGGCATGCCCCCGGGGGAACCCCAGGGGTCCCAAGGTCCATGTCACTGAATGCCCCATATCATAAGGAACAAGATTATATATGAATTAGTGGTGGTATATTGACCTGTTTGTAAGATATAATGCATTTTCACTTTTCCCATACAAATGCATATGCCACCCAATTTGACCTTGGCATAAAATAGGTCAAGGTCATCGGAGGGTCACCATTTTAGCAATTTATGATGGACCCGCGTCATAGATGTCACATACAGATTTTCATGGAAATCCGCCCAAGGGTTCCGGAGAATGTTTTAGACGGGTTTTTACCATATATGGCCATGGCGGCCATCTTGGTCATGTGACCTTGACCACATTAGCCAATCGGTCCAGCGGTTCCAGAGAAGAAGTTTGAAAATGTTGACAAACAACACGCACACAGACAGAATTTTGCCTTGCCATATGATAAGCTCCCCATGAGCCAAAGGCTCAGGTGAGCTAATAAAGTTAGGTTATTTTACACAGTTTTATAAAATACATATCAATATCCATCTCAATTTAAAATAATAAATCATTATCAATACTTGTATTGTCCATTTTCTTTCGTCAACAGGGTGGGTCGCTAACCTTGTCTTATTTCTAACGGCCTGGTAATGCAAACTGAATGGGAGTTTACCGTTATTCAAATCTAAAGGTGGTGCCGCCCTGTCTGACGAAAAATAAATGACAATATAATGTCAACTATACAGGTACTCCATATAACCTGCCAGTTTCATGATCTTTCTGCATCAAACAGTAATTAAGCTCAACATAAACAAACCTAACAGGCTAAAGGAAAACTACAATAGTTCCAAAGAAAAAAAATGCAGCGACACCTTTTTGAAAGAGGGCATTTTTTAATAAGCATTTCAGGGTAGGTTTGAAATTGAGTCCCTCTTGGATCGGAAACAGGTTTGGCATGCAGGTTTTGCATTTCAATACTGAATATGTTGGGGTTTTTTTTCAACATAGTATTTTTAATAACTGATTTATTACTCAATTTGTTCCATACAGTAATTTCATGAAACAAAGGCAAGGAATCTTAACAGATCTATGATTAAACAACATTTTGCTAACTGTTTTTCTGTTTATTTTATTCATAAAATTCTGAACACATAAATTCAAAGAACTATTCTTAACAAATAAATTGAAAGAGCAGATCCATCACTCACTTTACAGAACATAAAATTCTTCACAAATAAATTGAAAGTAAGTCAATGACCTGGTCAGATTGGTCAAGGAACCAGAACCAAAATCACTGAACAACAAGACCACTAAGGCATTATTTCACAAGATTAAAGGGGTTTGGTAAAATGAAACCAGAGGACCAATGGTCCTGAACCGCTCATCTGACAGCATATCCGCAGAACATACAAGATGCCCACAAGAAGACAACCAAGGGCTGTTTCACTGCATGTGTCTCGTCATAATACAATTTGAACCCAATCAGCCCAGTGGTTTAGAGAAGATTTTTGAAGGTATTTTTTATTTATTTTTTACAAAATACTAAATTGAGCAATGGGCATAAAACCATATGGTTGATAGAGGTTTACTCAATGAACGTTTCTATAAAAGTTTCTTCAAGATATCTTCAAGAACCTGGAAGTAAATACCAATTTTCAATTTTCCCATTATAAGTCTTTGCAAACTCTAAGTTGTCATAGCAACCAAACCAAACGACCGATTTCAATAAAAAATGCAAACTTTCAAGTCCTCAGCCCAAGGATGCTGTATATGTAATTTGAACCCAATCGGCCCAGTGGTTTCAGAGGAGAAGATTTTTGAAGGTATTTTTTTTAATTTTCTTATTTTGGTTTCCATGGCAACCAACTAAAATGATCAATGGGCATAAAATCATATGGCTGATAGAGGTTTACTCAATGAACGTTTCTATAAAAGTTTCGTCAAAAAAATATCTGCAATAACCTGGCAGAAAATGCCAATTTTCAATTTTCCCATTATAAGTCTATGCAAACTATAAGTTGCCATAGCAACCAAACCAAATGACGGATTTTGATAAAAAATGCAAACTTTCGTTCCCCCACCCCATGGTGTCTCCACATGAAATTTGACTTCAATCGGCCCAGTGGTTCCAGAGGAGAAGATGTTTGAAAATGTGGACACACATACATACGTACAACAGACAAAATCCATGGCCATATGATAAGCTCATTCTGAGCCAGAGGCTCAGATGAGCTAAAAAGTGAATAAGAACTGCTTATTTTTTTCAGAAATGATGATTTTCATGGACCATAATATTATGTCTCTTATTTTTTGGACTATAAAAAATGTTTTATATCAGTGATTCAGAGCAGACAACTTCTTTGGTATGAATGGATCAAAACGTTATATATAAGAATTGTTGTTCCAAAAACTAAGGGAAATTACACTTATGTATGATAATTTAACGGTGGTAAAGTGTTGGGATAAAAAAGGAAATTTTCCCAATGAGCAAGAATGGGCAGAGCAATTGTCTGCTCTGAATCACTGATACAAACATTTTTTGTTGTCCAAAAAATAAGAGACATTATTTTCTCACCCACTGGACAAGGAAATCCCTTTCTATGGCTGTCTGAGATTTTTTTTGCCTGCTGTCTCAGTCCTAGGACCTAACAACTGTCTCAAATTGTGATTGGTTGGTCAAAATGTCAATCATTTGCAGATTGGAACTATTTTTATGACACTGTTCAAAAGAAGAAACATTTTTTTTCTTTTTTTTTTACTTCAAATTTTATAAAATACATTTTTAGTAAGGGCCATTTTTTATAAGGTTTACCATTGTTCTTGAAAAATACATGATTTCAGAAATAGAATGAAATACACATTTGAAATGACACTTGTCACAGAAATCAACATGCTGCGGGAAATGAAAAGTACATGGTTTTCTGATCAGAGCAGAAGACAAATTTGATGATTTCTTTGGGCTTGGAAACTTATAGGATTTAATTCTGGGAACATTGGATTAAAGTTTTCCTGACCACTTTTGGTGACTAGACATTATAATAGGGAACTATTTTGCTTGGATGGGTGTGGCTTAAGGTGCTTATTTCTTCTTTTGTATTCTTGGGTAAAAACCAAGATGGCTTCCAAACAAGAGACACTTGTTTGTACTGGGGCTTTGAAAGAAAATAATGGGTGAGAAAAATAATCAATGATGGAGTTGAGACCTCAACAAGGAAATCTCAAGCTTGTTTTCAGTTTATTTATGTCTCATGCTCGGCAGAGCCTCGCAGGAGACAAAATAAACTTAAAACTCGCTTGAGATTTCCTTGTCTTGGTCTCAACCCCATCATAGATTCTATTAATCTATGAAAATCATCATTTCTGAAAAAAAAAATCACTTTTTGTCAAAAAAAACTAAGTACAAAAAATCCGGACAAATAGCCTAGAGACTATTTGACCGGGACCAGACAAATAGCCTGGAGACTATTTAACCGGGACCGGACAAATAGCCTGTGACTGCAAAAAAAGTGCATTATAGCTATTTGTCCGGTCCCGGACAAATAGTCCCCAGGCTCTTTGTCTGGTCCCGGACAAATAGTCTCCAGGCTATTTGTCTGGTCCCGGACAAATAGCCACTGCCAAAAATTTCAACATAAAACTTCTTCATGCACATTCTCAATATACATATCTTGCGTACCAAATATGAAAGCTCTTGACCAAGTGGTTTCTGAGAAGATTTTTGAAGTTTTTCCTATTATAAGCCTATGGTAACTAATCAACCCTCGGGGCATGGCCAATTTCAGAGAGAAAACATTTGAAGGGTTTTCCTATTAATTCACAAGAGGCTCAATGAGCCTAAGCCGCTCACCTGAAAACAAATGAGGTATTTTCCTATTATAATAAGCCTATGGTAGCTGATGACCCCAGGGCTCTCACACCCATTTTTGGGAATGGGGCCGGGGCCTTTAGAATTGGGAAAAAATTAGCGGCATTTTGACAGAAATATGGAAAAATATTGGACTTATTTGTTGTTTTCTAAATGCTTCAATGCATTTTGCATATGACACAACTTTAATTTTCTTGGACCAAGTCTGATTGGGAATTTTTCATCAATAATTGGGAAAAAAACATACTTTTTGGCATTGGGAATGGGGCCCAATTTCGGCCCCAAAAGTAGGTGATTGAGAGCCCTGGACCCCCTGGGGCATGACCAATTTTGACCCCAGGGGCATGATTGCCACACTTTATATAGGGGGCCACTATACATCACTACATACTAAATATGAAAGCTCTCAGCCGAGTGGTTTCAGAGATGTTTTTTCCTATTAATGAACCTATAGCAGCTAATGACCCCTCGGGTGTGGCCATTTTGGACCCCAGGGGCATCAATGGCAGGATTTATGAAGAGTACCACTAGGCATTGCTACATACTAAATATCAAACCTCTGGGCCTTATGGTTCAAGAGAACAAGATTTTTTAAGTTTTTTCCATTATAAGCCTATGGGAGCTATTGAACCCAGGGGCGGGACCAATTTTGACCCCAGGAGCATGGTTGGCAGGAATTATGTAGGGGACCACTAGACCTTGCCACATACCAAATATGAAAGCTCTCAGCCAAGTGGTTCCAGAGAAGATTTTTAAAGGTTTTTCCCTTATAAGCATATGGGGCCCTCGGGGTGTGGCCATTTTGGACCCCAGGGGCATGAATGGCAGGATTTATGAAGAATACCACTAGGCATTGCTACATACTAAATATGAAAGCGCTGGGCCTCATGATTTAAGAGAAGAAGATTGTTTAAGTTTTTTCCATTATAGGTCTATGGGAGCTATTGACCCCCGGGGCGGGGCCAATTTTGACCCCAGGGGCATGATTGGCAGGAATTATGTAGGGTACCACTAGACCTTGCTACATACCAAATATGAAAGCTCTGGGCCCAGTGGTTTCAGAGAAGAAGATTTTTGAAGATGTTTCCCATATAAGCTAAGGGACCCCCAGGGCGTGGCCATTTTGGACCCCAGGGGCATGAATGGCAGGATTTATTGAGAGTACCACTAGGCATTGCTACATACTAAATATGAAAGCGCTGGGCCTCATGGTTCAAGAGAAGAAGATTTTTTAAGTTTTTTTCCAGTATAAGCCTATGGGAACTATTGACCCCCGGGGCGGGACCAATTTTGACTCCAGGGGCATGATTGGCAGGAATTATGTAGGGGACCACTAGACCTTGCCACATACCAAATATGAAAGCTCTGGGCCCAGTGGTTTCAGAGAAGAAGATTTTTCCCTTATAAGCATATGGGACCCCCCGGGGTGTGGCCATTTTGGACCCCAGGGACATGAATGGCAGGATTTATGAAAAGTACCACTAGGCATTGCTACATACTAAATATAAAAGCTCTGGGCCTCATGGTTCAAGAGAAGAAGATTTTTTAAGTTTTTTCCATTATAAGCCTATGGGAGCTATTGACCCCCGCGGTGGGGCCAATTTTGACCCCAGGGGCATGATTGGCAGGAAATATGTAGGGGACCACTAGACCTTGCTACATACCAAATATGAAAGCTCTGGGCCCAGTGGTTTCAGAGAAGAAGATTTTTGAAGGTTTTTCCCTTATAAGCATATGGGACCCCCGGGGCATGGCCATTTTGGACCCCCAGGGCATGAATGGCAGGAATTATGAAGAGTACCACTAGGCATTGCTACATACTAAATATGAAAGCTCTGGGCCTCATGGTTCAAGAGAAGAAGATTTTTTAAGTTTTTTCCATTATAAGCCTATGGGAGCTATTGACCCCCGGGGCGGGGCCAATTTTGACCCCAGGGGCATGATTGGCAGGAATTATGTAGGGGACCACTAGACCTAGCTACATACCAAATATGAAAGCTCTGGGCCCAGCGGTTTCAGAGAAGAAGATTTTTGAAGTTTTTCCCATTATAAGCCTATGAGAGCTATATGTTGCCATAGCAACCAGAGTTCCAATCCGATCTGCCTGTAAACTTTATGCAGCCTTTCCCCCTACCTGATGATGGTGCTTAAGAAATTTGATCAAGATCAACCCACTGGTTCCTGAGATATACTTCGTTGAAATTGTGGACGACGACGGACGGACGCCGGATCATGACCTATATATACTAATACCTCACAAGAGCCTTCGGCTCAGGTGAGCTAATAAGCCTATTAGGGGCGTGGCCAGTTGTTGACCCCAGGGGCATGATTGGATAGGGATTAGATAGGGATTCACTAAATGTTACTACATAACAAATATCAACGCTCTGGGCCAAGTGGTTTCAGAGAAGATTTTAAAGTATTTTCCCATTTTAAGCCTATAGGAGTCTAGGACTCCTTGGGGTGTGGCCAATTTGGACCCCAGGGCCATGATTGGCACAATTTACATAGGGGAGCACTAGACCTTGCTACATACCAATTATGAAAGCTCTGGGCCAAGTGGTGCCAGAGAATAAGATTTTTGAAGTTTTTCTAATTATAAGCCTATGGGAGCTATCTGTTGCCATGGCAACCAGAGTTTCAATTCGATCAGCCTGAAAACATCATATCGAGCCTTTGCCAATGATGCTTCACATGAAATTGGATCAAAATCTGCCTACTGTAGAGATATACTTTGTTGAAAGTGTGGACGGACAATGGATGCTGGAGCCTTGCCCTCCTAATACCTCACTGAGCCGAAGGCTCAGGTGAGCTAATAAGAGGAGTAATATGGTGATAAATGAAGGATAATTTTCATGAAAAATATCATATGCTGTGGGTACTCATTTGAACTGACTCCCTGAGACAGTTCAAATGAGTACCCACAACATATCCTTTCATTAATAAGGAAAATTATCCATAAATTATCACCATTTTACTCATCTTAACTAGTCTCCTGAATAACAGTCCAGTATATACCGTAATGAACCTATATTTTCGGACATTTATGCTTATGCAAACAGTGCAGACCCAGATCAAAGAGGAGCAGTCTGATCAGGGTCTTCAATATTTGTCATTCCATCCGCATCATTTCTACATGTTAACTAAAGTAAAAATAACTTCAAGGTCAGTTTTGAGACTGTTAAAAACACAAACAATTTGATGGTGTCCGAATTTTTACATGAATTACGGCACGTAAGCACTAGTTACTCTTTTAGTCTTTTTCTGCAGCATATTCTTCAAAAAATGTTTGTAACTGTCCAATGAATTTGTTCTGGTCTTTTATTATAAACCTGTCGGCCTCCTTATCCAGGCGTAGCCTGGCATATGCAACAAGGTACGCCTTGTCTGGATTGGGCTGAATGTCCGATCTGTTCAATTTCAGTATTCCTGTTGATTTGTCTGTGAGATATATTACAAGGTGAGGTTGTGGTTTCAGCTCAATTTTTCCAACAGGTTTTTCACAGTTTATGATGCTAGTTTTTTTGTCTTTCTCCTGGAACATCCCTAGATAAAGTTGTCCCTTATCCAATTCAAAAACAGCCACTTCGACCTTCTCATCCTGTTTTGAAGTAGAAGTTTCTTGAGTAGAGTCTTGACGAGGAGTCAATATAGCCATATCATTCTGTTTTGAAGAAGTTTTAGACTTTTGAGGGGGAGTGAATATAGCCTTATCATTCTGTTTTGAAGAAGTTTTAGATTTTTGAGGGGGGGGACAATATGGCCTTATCGTCCGGTTTTGAGGTTGAAGTTTTAGACTTTTGATGAGGTGAAGCTTTTTCTCTTGAACTGTCCTCTCTGCCACCTGTACTTTCACCTACTTCTGAAGTACTTGCTGATGCCTTTTTCCTTATGTGCTTTCTAAGTCTGATTGTTCTCCATTTGCTGATTCGTTTGATCAAATTGGACTCGAGTTTTACTTTCCCATCTACTGGCTCTGGCAGTTCAATGTCTTGGTCATCACATAAAGTTAATGCAGCCCGCCGGAAGTCTTTCAGTACCACCTCTGAATAAACTTCTTCAATTTTAACGACTATTCCTTCCCCAACAGTCTGTTTACTTTCTCTTGTTAATAAGTCCACATGATCACCAACTTCAAAATGGTCAGATTTTTTGCGGGGTTGCCTCTTGCCTGTGTTTTTATCCGTTATATATTTACGACGGTTTTGTAGTGCTGTTCCTAACCTCTGCCAAATTTCTTTTTGCTTGTACTTTAATTGTGGTGCTGCTTCTATGACTGAGCATAGGAAGTTTTGCTTTTTTGTTGATGATATTTCAGTTAGCATGGGAGCTCTCTTCCAAATTTTGGCTGCTGATACGCAGTCTCTGATAATGTTGTGGAAGAATAATTGAGCAGGTGTTGGTTTTCCTCTTTTGTCTTTTCTTTGAAGCATTTCTTCTGCAGTAAAACTACATTTAGCTTTATCTATACAATAAGTTTGTGAAGTTTGAATGACATCTCCATCATCATTTTCTGATTCTTCAAGTGAAGCACTGGACGTATTTGCCTCCATGGCTGAATCGACTTGTGCCGTCATGGCTGAATCAACTTTTGGAATGTTTTCTGATTCTGTCAAGTTTTTGATGTATCTCCTGACATTGTACCGGTCATTAAAGCTTTTAAACAGATCTTTTATGTCATCGTCATTGAAACATAACAGCATTTCTTTACAAACATCATTTTCTGAAATAAAACAATATTCCAATTAGAGCTGGTGTTTATGAATATTAATACAATGTAGGAACATTTAAAACAAGAGTTTCACACGAAACTGTAGCTTTACTGATCCTTTAAGGGTAAGAAAGGGTTGGGTCTTTTTTCTGGAAACATCATTTTTAACAGTCGGTCGGGAAAACCTTTTTTTTTTACTTTCAAGACAAAAATTAATGTCTTGTTTCCGATTACACAAAAATATTTTTGGGAAGGTAGGTTGGTCAACTTTTTTTTTTTGAAAACTTTTTTGTATAGAAAAGCATAAAATCTTAAAAACCAGAGTTTCGGACGAAACAGCGCTCTACCGATACCTTTTTTTTTTACTTATATGTATTTATGTTTTAAAAAAGGCAATGAAGAGAAAGATTTACTTTGATTCTAATACGAGAATTGTGTGTGTGTGTGTGGGGGGGGGGGGAGCAGGCTATGGCAAAAATTAAAATACAAACTAAACGAGAATTTTTGTTGCACTTAAAGTAGTGTGAGGTGGGATTGGGGCGGGTGGGGGCAGAATAGGGTAGGTAGGATTGGTTGGGGTCGAGTGGGTGGGTGGGGTAGGGTAATGTAGGGGATACAGTAATGTAGAGGGCGGTGGGGTGGGGTGGGGTGAGGTGGGGTAGGGTAGGGTCAAAATTATTTTCAAGCAGCGGGTAAACACACTCTAGGGTAAAATCCTAGACATACCTGTATTTCAAAAAAAAAAATCTAACCAGTAGTCTCAGACCTGAGATTCTATAACATGAATTATTTTTAACGTCAAATGGACAGACAGATGGACGGACGGACGGACGGATGTTCGGACGGACAGACAGTCATACTTTCTCCGTCCCCTGTGTCAGTGAGATGGTAGAGCTAACAACAAATATATTTCTTCATTTAAAAAAATAAATAAATAAAAAATGAAAAAAAAATAAGACAAAAAAAAAAAAAAATGCATTTCTGGTGATGTATAAATGGTAAAATGCATTTTCTGTAAAAACGCAACATCATTATAATTGCTGAAGGGTACGTAAAGATGCGCCACCTCAATCATGTTATGTACATGAAATATCGGGTTGCAGTTTTCTGTGAGCGTGGTGCACGTGCAAATTAATCGCCTGTATGTGTAAATTTACAGACCGGGCTATGTGTCCACTTCTGTCCACTTTTCAAAAAAGGGGACAGGGCTCTTGCTCGTAATTATCGCCCGGTGTCACTGACCTGTGTTCTATGTAAATTGCTTGAACACATAGTCTGCTCAAACATCATGGCCCACTTGGATGAACATAAACTTTTGTCAGACAGACAACATGCATTTTGTCAGACAGACAACATGCATTTAGGAAAAGGCATAGTTGCGAAACTCAGTTGAGCACGGTTATTAATGATTGGGCAAAAATCCTGGACAAAGGGGGGCAGGTGGACACATTTATTCTGGACTTTGAGAAGGCTTTTGACACCCCTCCTCATGAACTACTTAAATCCAAATTATTTGGTTATGGAATTGGTGGGAAGACTCTTAAATGGATAGATTCCTTCCTTTGCTACAGAAAACAGCGTGTTGTTGTTAATGGTGAATCTTCAGTATGGGCGCCAGTTTTGTCTGGAGTCCCACAAGGGACCGTTCTTGGTCCTCTATTGTTCTCCCTGTACATCAATGATATTTCCACTGATATTGACTCAGAAATAAGACTGATGACGGATCCACTACAATGTGAATCTTATTCCCCAATGATTTTCTTCTGATTAAATGACAACAGCCTCCAATTAATCTCAGGGGTTCTCAATGTCTCCAATCCTGCCCATGTTTTCATCTGTAGTTTCTTTAAGTAACAGTAATGGTCAAATGTGACCGACGCAGTATCAGTAGAAAGGAAGGAAAGAAAGAACAGTATATGTACACAAATAAGAAAAGCACCAGATACACCCACACAAACAATATAAACAGATGTAGTTGTCAAGTTATAACTTCATAGCTTTAACCCATTTAGTACCGGAAACCTTGGCAAACAGTGCAGGCCCTGATCAGACGCCGCAGAACCACAGATGCTTGGGGTCAGGTCTGATTAGCTTTCTATCCCGACAGAACAGGCCTACTATCGATAAAACTTGTTTGAAGGCCTTAAAACAATGTTTTAAAAAAGGTCCCCATCACTGATAGGCTCTAATATACACAAGATAACAATCTTTTCAAGATCTGAAAATAGGGGTCACACAAGAAAACATCACAATATTATCAAAATACGAAATATATCTACAACTTACACACATCCGTCGACCCTGCAAACATTCCTCTTCACGCTCCCACAAATGTCATCCCAAGATCTTGTCAAATAGAAGCATTATTCGACGAAGACTGTCACAAAAACAATATTTTTCTTGTCAAACACATCTTCTCGCAGACGGTTCCCGGCTCAATGGCGATTTAGCCGTTCGATCAGAGCGGCGCGAAAACCAATATTTCAAACGGGTAAAAGTCGGTACCGTACATCCGATCCGTTGTTTTGAGAACAACGTCTATTTTGATAAAATAAGATGTATAAAACAATACCCCTTACAACAACGCAGTTAATGTTGGCCATTAGTACGGAAACCCTATGTAATAAATTACTCTCTTAATAATGATAATGTATGTTTTTTTTTTTCCTTGCAATTAAAACAAAGAACCTTGAGGAAGGGGTCCACTACCGCAAGAATAATATTTACAAAGATTCCTTCTCCACTTGTACCATCAGAGATTTCAATGCCCTTCCCGATTCGATCATTTCCTCAGCTGAGGGTGTTGAGGACAGTGTAGCTAAGATCTATCTATTAACACCCGAGAGTGCGGGTGGGGCATCAAACAGGTCCGGTGAACCAAGTGTTGAAGGAGATTAGTAAAAGTGAAAAAAAGAGCAAAGAAAAGTTGGCATCATTTGCAGAGATGAATGTCATAAAGTGCAATGTCTTTCGGATCGGGACGTTTACTGGAGGCCCCGTGTGCAGGGAGAACCATCTTTCTATCTTATTATACTGAGTCGGTCATATTTGGCCATTACCTCAGTTGGGTGCGTAGCTAAATTTAGAATTTAGCAAAAAAAAAAAAAACAAAAAAAAAAAAAAAGAGCGAAGTCACTGGATGAGTCCTCAAAAATATTTACAATCTGAATAACAGAGATATACTAAAATGCATACCACTGTGTCTCAATCTTACACTGTACGGGCTTTGAACTCCTCTGCAGTCTTATCATTCACCACAGAAGAGAGAAGACTATTCCACTGGGGAATACTGGGGAATAGTCCTAGGAAAAAAAAGGATTTTTTCAGGGCATCATTGTAGGACTGGTACCTGTGATACTGTGAGTTGTTTACTTTTGATGCCCTTTTTCGAGTTGAAACTGTCAGAGGGGTCAAGTATTTGTCTTTATTAACAGCCACTGTACCTGAATGTTTCTTATAGAAGAAGGTTAAAGAGGACTGCTCACGACGGGCCTCTAGGGACGGCCATTCTAGCTCGTTAAGCATCTACTTCTATTGCGCCATCGTCGGCAGGTCGATCGAGCAGCTGTCCTCTGCACCTGCTGAATCTGAGTTTTAACATAGGGATGCCAAATGGGTGATGCATATTGAACCTGAGGGCGAACCAATGTTTTATATGCAACACCCTTTGTCTGCCTAGGTGCAAAAGCCAAGTTTCGTCTAAGAAATCCTAAAGTCCTAGCTGCTGTTGATGTTATTTCTCAAACGTGTTGACCCCAATCAAGATCATCAGTGATGGTGATACCAAGATATTTGGCGGATTCAACCTGCTCAAAGATTTGCTGGGTGTAGTGTATAGTCAAACTTAATTTGTTTGTCCGGAGGGTGTCGCGACACCCTCATTGAATGACATTTGGCCACATTGAACTTCATCTGCCAATCGGCCTTCCACGGGCTAGTTGATTCAGGTCATCTGTCTGTCTGTATTTCTTAGTATTCCACCGCTTCTTTAATCGGTGCACCCTCTTGGAGGTATAAGTTCAACGATAGAGAGCTCAAATCTATTGTGGTGCTTTTATTTACACGTGTGTGGCTTAACTTATTTATTTACACTGTATTTAAAATACTGTCTTTTCTGGATAGTCAGGTAGTGGACGCCCGCTTAAGGGCCACGATACGTCTCCTGTGTATTTTGGATAAGTACTCCCTTGTATACAGTTCCAGCAACCCCAGCCTCTCGTCCCCCAAATCGTTGGTATTAAGGAGCACAGACGCATCCAATGTAATTTGAGTCAAGAATTCTGGGTCACTGAGCTGTGATGTCTGATAATCTGTAATAACATGGCTTGCTGACAACCTGTCTCTGTAAGCTTTCCTCTCGGCTGATAAGAATTCACATTCACTAATAAAGTGCTGCCTGGTTTCAGGAGCAACTGCACACAATTTACAGTTAGGATTAACCGCGTGCTGATTAAAGGCAGCTCGATTTGCTTGAAGGATGTACGTACCCGTCAATAACTTACACTTAATTTGTGCCCGTCTATTATCATGAACATTATCCCTAACAGTTGACCAAATATGGTGGCACTTGCCAATTTTCAGAACATTTGGGTTAAGATATTTAGTAGAGGTTTTATTTGCAATATCGGACTTCCAGAAGGACTCCACACTTTCATGTATTCTTTGGTTAAGTGTACGTTTCCATTCTGCTTTGGAAGGGGGATTGCTGATCAAATGAAATATTGATGGCAGCTCATACTGTTCAAGAATACTTTGAATATGAGTAAACATACTCTTTTGAGGCTTTTCTCTCATAATTAATTGCCTTTTTGCTATTTCTAGCTCGACTGAATTTGGGTTACTAATAATGCCAGCAAAGAGGTTAAGCAGGGTTTTGTGTAGCACAGCTTCCAGAGGCAAGATGCCAAGCATAGCCATACAGGCAGAGTTTGAGACATTGCCAGGTAGACCCTGAATTTGTTTCAGGCATTTTCTTTGAAAGCTTTCGAGAATCTCAATATCTCTCTTTTTAAGCAATTGAACATCGAGACCATACAGGAGTCTCGGAACAACAAAAGTCGACCATACGTGACCGTTCTGGGCAGCTTTCACCCCATTGCCCCCATGGAACTCAGCCCCCATCTTCTAGAATAAGACAGTCAGAAGAAGAATATATATTCCTATAAAGGACACAATCATCAGCAAACAAACGGACAGATGACCTGATATTATCAGGGAGATCATTAATGAATACCAAGAAAAGGACCTGTCCAAGGACCGAACCTTGGGGGACACCAGATAAAACAGGGACTGGATCAGACGCTTGGTCATCAAGTACAGCTTGTTGTGGGCGCCCTGAGAGCCATGAGCTAATCCACCTATGTGTGGATCCTCTTATCCCATAGTAATGCAATTTATACAAAAGCCTTCTGTGAGGTACCTTGTCAAAGGCCTTAGCGAAGTCCATGATAATCAAGTCAGTCTGTTTGTGGCCACGGTTTGCATCCCCTGTGCAGGTTAAAGAACCCTACTGTAATTACATTACTGTGTAGGCTTTCATCCTGCAAAAACTGCAGTGTATGTACAGTACACCTGCGGTAATGGTCAAATGTGACCGACTCGATCAGTATCAGTAGAAAGAAAGAAAGAAACAAGATAAAAAAAAACAGAATTGGGATTCCTAAGAACATGAACCACGAGTCCAACAGCATTGCTGAACGATGCCAGCTACTGTATTTATTTTTTATTTAACTAGGGTGGGAATAATAACTACATGGGTGGGTAGTGGTTCTGGGAAAGAAAGGGTCCTTGTAATAGTTTGTTCTAATGAAGATCTGTCTGTATGCAAAGGTGATTATGGGCTGATAACCTTGTATTGCCGATAACGGTTTTCAGATGCAGCAATGGCAACGATCTTGTTCATGAAAACAAGGCAACTGCCAATGCGGCGTTGTTCAAGGCGACGCCAATTTAGGTCCTTCAGCAAAGATGTAACCTGGGAAGACAAACTAAAGTCATGTGTTGGCCACCTGGCAGCCCTTCTTTAGACTGTATACTCTTTGTATATATAAGCTGCGGTGTGTGTATGTCGTGGGGGGGGGGGGGGGGGGGGATAACAAAATAATTTTTGAAGAAAAAAAAAAGATCACGCTGATTTTGCAAAATACCAGATATACTTACAAATCTGCTTCACTACTCGCATCAAACGAACAATCTGTAACATCAGTTCTAGGCTCCGACGCTGTTTGTGAAAGAGGGAGATCATCCGAAAGATCCAGGTTTTCGGACGAAGTTTGCGGTACTGACACTGATGACAACAGTTGCTGTTCTGAATGCACTGTCGAGTCATACTTTCCGTATGCTGTCTCATGCTTTATTCGAGTTCTGTAGTCTACAGGGTCATTTTTATGTCTACAAATATTGCACCCGCAGCTTCTCTTTCGCGGAAACGGCATGTTTACTATTGAGATGTAGACTGGTTTACTTTGCCGGGTCGTTTCGCCCCAGCTTTAAACGGTAACCAGACGTTTTGGTCCTAAACCGTTTTGACTCAAAGACGTTTTCTTTTCCTATTTGTTTTGGCCCCATTAAAGGTCTGGACGCTTTGGCCCCTTCATACCTAGAAGTTAATCAAACAGGGGTTAAGACAAACGCTATATCAATCCACTTTTGTTACAGTTGGAGAATAATTATCCGGGGATTAATAATGGTCCAATAAGAATATCCAATATTACAGTGGCTGGTGACATGGCTCTTGTTAGAAACTCAAGTCATGGTATAGTATTCCAGTTATCGGAAAAGATGCCGTGGCGTCATTGCATGACATAACAGTCATTCTCACAGGTACAAATTGATTGCGAATGCATAGATGATCAAAGGGATTATAACTTTACTTAACTCATGCATGATATACCGCTCACTGATTTTGTACCCGTATGACGTCAATGCCATCTTTTTCAATAATTGGAATACTGAATATAGATCTAGTGCAAGTTTGGGGAGATACTGCATCCACACGTGATATTTTTGACTGGATCACACGCTGAATACAAAGGGAAGCGTACTAGTTACCGGACATCACTAATACAGAAATTATCAATAACTTGGGTAATACTAGGTTAATTTTCATGCAGTAAAGTGCAGATAGCCTCTACAATTACATGTATGAGATTAATAACTATTGAAGTGATTTTAATTTGGATCAAGTGATGCTCGTTTCTGCCTCGAGCAAAATCAATGCAAAAACATTGCTCGTCAAAATCTACACAACCGATATTATAAAAAGAAAGTATACTCAGATTCTGAAAATGTTAGAAAATTATCTGCTTCAAATTTCGTTAAATTCTGACAAGTATTAAAATATCAACGAAAGTGTAACCTCAGTCAAGCAATGTTTATTTATTTTTTTTTTCAGGGGATTTCCCATCTGATATCACGTGATTAGCTACAGTGAAAAGTCAAGTCATACATTATTCTATAATAAGGAGCTTGATAGCTCAGTGGTTAGTGCACTTGCCTCTGATGCTAGAGGTCCCGGGTTCGATCCCCGGCAGCGGCGATTAAATTTCGGTGTCCGAACACGCTCCATTGGCATCATTTGCAGGGATGAATGTCATAAAGTGCACCGTCCTTCGGATCGGGACGTTAACTGGAGGCCCCCTGTGCAGGGAGAACCATCCCCTGTGCAGGTTAAAAATCCTACCGTAATTACATGATTACTGTGTAGGCTGTCATCCTGCAAACCTGGAGTGTATGTAATGTACACCTGCGGTAATGGTCAAATGTGACCGACGCAGTATCAGTAGACAGACAGACAGACAATTAAGGTAGAAGGAGTGGCTCGGACTTCCTAATCTTACTGGGTGGAACATGTGTCGATATAACTGATACAGTAGTTCACTTGGTAGATGGAGTTTCCCCATCTGTGTTCCGTTTACCTCTACACACTGATGGAGTTATGTATGCAGTGCCCCTGTGTTGAAACATTAACCTGCCCAAAAGTTGGATATTAGTTTGTTTTCAAAGACAATTTTTATAGTCAAGACAGTTTAATAAGAGGGCTGTTAAATGGCAGGGAGATAAAATTATTGCCAACTTTCGCAACATCGATTCCTAGAGTATTACATTGGCTTCACGAAATTGTGTTACATTCGAAAAGTAGGGCGCACACCCATAATTCTATTCGATATTTATGTACGAGGCGCTATTTTCGCACAATTGTTATTCCAATATGTAGCTATAGTCAATATTTACAGATGCTAGCACAAAACTTTCTTGGAAAATAAAACTTTTTAAAGATATTTTGAACATACAAAATCTGTATCGTTTTTCACCAAAGGCTCAAATGGAACCTGAGCCTAACCACATTGAAAGGAAAAGTCATCCTTTCTGATGCTTGGCAGTAATTAGCTTGTAAACTTACTTAATTAGTTTCGATATAGGTAGGCTTTTGTTTGGGAGTGATACCTAAATAAAACAGCTTGGGTAATCAGGCAAACACGAATCCATTACAGGATCAATTAAAACAGATGCAGCACGTTTTGCCCCAAGACGTTTCCTAAACATTACACTTATTATTCGTTGGTATCTAGTCTCAAAATAAACCATTTTAATATTGACCAATATTGCTATTTGTCCGTTGTCAGACTCAATGTTAACATGGACTGATTTATCGGCTGAAATGACCCAGAATCGGCAGCAAGAGATCAGGAACTGATACAATCACTTCCTGTCTACAACATCACAAGGAAAAGAAGTTAAAACATAACATTAATTCAAGTAACAATATAGACATGTCAGCATCTCTTCCTCAAACAGAGATTTTCAACATACCTAAAAACAGAGGAACATACATAATAAAAGCGAGTAATAAGTAGTTTAGGTCGTAGTACCAAAGCGGTAATCCAAAATCATTAATCCATAGACCAACAGACATGGACTCCAAAAGAGTGTAATCTGGCGTCCTTGGATAGTAAAGTAGAAGTAAAACAAAGATCAGGAATAGCCTGAACGAAGAAGAGTAAATGCCAGGTAGGCATACTTACCATCGTCAAATACAATATACAGGAAGGAACTACAGCAATACCACTGACTGGAAATGGTTAGTTTAAATATTGGTGGGTTAAATCATTTTTCATCACCTGCAATCCTCATCCTCCCTCTCGATTGCCGTGATTCAAAAATGTATTTGTTCAATCCATGTGAGTTTTTGGAGAGAACTGGTACGAAACGTCCCAGCTGGAAGAAAAATGGTACGAATCGTCCCCATTTTAGCTCATCTGACCCTCTGGCTCAGGATGAGCTTATAGTATAGGTAGGCTCCTGTCGTATGTATGGATAGATGTATGTATGTATGTATGGATGTCAACATTTTCAAACATCTTCTCCTCCGAAACCACTGGGCCGATTGAAGTCAAATTTCATATGGAGTATCCTTGGGTTGAGGGAGCGAAAGTTTGTTCGCAGGGTCAAAGTCACATGACCATGAAGAGGTCCAGGCAATGAAGAGGTCCAGACCTCTTCAAAATCTTCTTCTTCGGAACCGCTGGGCCGATTTCCACGAAATTCGGTATGTATGATCTGGGACTCGGGCCCATCATAGTTTGTTCAAATGGTGACCCTCCGATGACCTTGACCTATTTTAGGCCAAGTCAAATTTGGTAACATAGGCATTTGTATGGGAAAAAGTCAAAATGTCTAATATCTTGCAAACCGTTCAAAATAACACCACTAAACCATATATATTCTTGTTCCTTATGATGAGGCGCATTTAGTGACATGGATTTTCGGACGCTGGGGCCCCCGGGGGGCATGCCCCACCCCCTTATTTGCACAAAATGCTTAATATCTCGGAAACGGTTAAGATCCCCACCCATAAACCATATATATTCTTGTTCCTTATGGTAAGGCGCACTCAGTGACATGGAACTTTGGACTCTGAAGTACTGGGGTCCCCGGGGGTGGGGGAAGGGGGCCTCCCCCACCCCCTTTATTGCATAAAATGCTTGATATCTCGGAAATCATTAAGATCCCCACCCATAAACCATATATATTCTTGTTCCTTATGATAAGGCGCACTCAGTGACATGGAACTTTGGACTCTGGAGTACCGGGGGTCCCGGGGGGGGGGAGAGGGCATGCCCTACCCCCTTTATTGCATAAAATGCTTAATATCTCGGAAACGGTTAAGATCCCCACCCATAAACCATATATATTCTTGTTCCTTATGATAAGGCGCATTCAGAAACATGGAACTTTGGACTCTGGAGTACCAGGGGGGACATACCCCACCCCTTTGTTGCATTAAATGCTTATTATCTCAGAAACCGTTAAGATCCCCACCCCTAAACCATATACATTCTTGGTCCTTATGATTAGAAACATGAATTGAAACAATCCTTGTCTCTTTAAGGGCACATTTTATGTTCTTGGGGTATGCCTTACACACTTCTCAGTATTCAGATGAGCGGTTCAGGACCATGGGTCCTCTGGTTAACAATTGGTACGAATCGTCCCGTGACGAAACGTCCCAGGTACAAATCATCCCGGTACTAAACAAAAAGTGGTACGAATGGTCCCGGTACGAAACGTCTTGGGGACGAAACGTCCCACGCGCTTTAAAACAAGGGTAATACACAACTCTCAGCATCGTACTTACCAGGCCTATAGTGATGCTCTTAATAATTCTTTTTTTCCTGAGGCCACCCCTAAGTGGAATTCCCTCCCTTTTTCGGTGGTAGAAGCCCAGACCAAATAAGAATTCAATGATCTCATTTAAGATGGTTCTTGGCTATAGTCAATACTATTAAATACAGGCTGATCTTAGTCCTCCCTGGATTGGTGAGAGCTGTGGAAATTGCTGCGTGCCATTTATGTCTAAATAATATTTCGTTGTTGCCACATGGTTGTTGCATGTATAAGTAATATGCCAGAGATGGCCCATGATTTGTTTAATAAAAGTATTCAATTCTATTCTATAAATGATTGGTCAGGGGCATCTGCTTTGGCAAGCCTCTGTCTTGCTGCTTGTAAATAGTTTTAATGGGCCAACCAGATGTATATATTATCTCTATTTGTGCTAAACGACCCGTGGAGAAAAGACTTAGGGCGAAACGACTCAGGGGCGAATCTACTCAGGGGCGAAACGACCCAAAAACGACTAAACCAGTTTAGAAAGCTCCGTGCGGAAGCGATTAAAGACCCCGTATTTGAAAACCGCGAGAACACCACTTCCGAAACAGAAATTTGAACAACGAAAAAAACATAAAAAACAAAGACTGAAGTACGATGGACTACGTTAACAACATCAACGCTCTATCTGCTGAAGGAGCTGCAGCTCTTCGAGGTTCATAGCGACTTGTTTATTGTTTTTTTTATTTAAACTGACTCGGCAATACAGTTCAAATTAGGGTCAGTGAATATTTGACGATTTTGTGTTTGTGACCCCTTTTTCTAAATATTTCGGTCTATAACGGGAAATTATGGACCAGAATGACTTCTTTTGTGCTCCAGATTGTAGCCATGTACTCTCAAAGGGAGCAGTTTGCTCATTCCCCATGGAGCGTGATAGCTCAGTTATTAGTGCACTTGCCTCTGATGCTAGAGGTCCCGGGTTCGATCCCCGGCAGCGGCGATAAAATTTCGGTGTCCGAACATGCTCCATTGGCATCATTTGCAGGGATGAATGTCATTAAGTGCACCGTCCTTCGGATCGGATAGGAAGCATTTTGTAAACATGCGACATCTAGTCAAAGCAAGAATAAAACAGGCTTATGACAACTACTTGGCTGATGTCCTTGGTTTAAATGATAAACCTGAAAATGCCTCTGAACCTTCTGAGGCTAGTTCTGCCAAATTTTCCACGAAAAAACTCTTCTCTTTCATAAAAAACTGCAAGCAAGACACCCAAGGTATAGGTCCATTATTAGATCCTGTAACTGGCAAATATTCCACAACAAATTTAGATAAGACAAATACTCTCAACAGACAATTTCAGTCCTCCTTCACACCCCTATCACCATTGAGTTTAAGTCAGCTTTCTGACAATGCTCTCAAGAATGGATTGGCAAATGGCACCATTAATAAAGAATCTGTTCCGGAAGAATACTTACCCAAATTCCCGGAAATGCCTACAATAAACATATCAGCAGCAGGAATTCTTAAACTCTTATCGAACCTAAACCCGACCAAAGCCGCCGGTCCAGATGCTCTTAAACCAGTAGTCCTTAAATCCCTTAGAGACCAAATAGCGCCCATGCTTCAGGTCATTTTCCAGAAATCACTTTCCAGTGGTCAAATCCCCTCGGATTGGAAGACAGCCACTGTTTCTCCCCTGTTCAAAAAGGGTGACAAAAGTGACCCTGCAAATTACAGGCCTATCTCCTTGACTTGCATTTGCTGCAAGTTAATGGAGCATATTGTTGCATCCAACCTTACTAAGCATCTCGACAAACATAACATCTTGTATGATCTTCAACATGGATTTAGGGAAAGGAGGTCCTGCGAAACACAGCTCATCCAACTTGTTGATGAGCTTGCACGAAATCTATCAGCAGGTCACCAGACTGACCTGATACTCCTGGATTTTAGTAAAGCATTCGATAAGGTTAGCCATATTAAATTACTCCACAAACTGCACCAACATGGCATAACCTCAAACACCCTAAACTGGATCAAAGCTTTCCTTTTTGGCCGTACTCAACGTGTAGCCCTAGAGGGGGAAACCTCATCCCAAATTCCGGTCACATCTGGGGTTCCCCAAGGATCAGTACTGGGACCGATCCTGTTTCTTTTATACATCAATGACCTACCAGAGCAGATCCACTCACAGGTCAGACTTTTTGCAGATGACACGGCAATATATTTGGCTGTCCGCAGTGATGCTGACTGTACCTTATTGCAAAGGGACCTCCAAAAGCTTGAAACTTGGGAAAAGAACTGGGAAATGGAATTTAACCCGGGTAAATGCCAGGTCCTACACATTTCCCGTTCTAAAGAACCCATTAGACACAATTACGTTCTCCACGGTGAAGTCCTCCAGGAGGCTGATCATGCCAAGTACCTGGGCCTTGAGTTTAGCCGTGATTTAACTTGGAACACCCACATTCATAACGTGACCACCAAAGCAAATCGGACCCTGGGCTTCATACGTAGGAATATACGCACCAAACATCAAGGCATACGTGAAACAGCTTATAATACCCTTGTTAGGCCCCAGCTTGAGTATGCCTCCCCTGTGTGGAGCCCATATACCCAGTCAAATATAAACAAGGTTGAGCAAGTCCAAAGAAGAGCAGCTAGATGGGTCAAACATGACTACTCTTCATATAGTAGTGTGACCCAGATGCTTAATACCCTGGAATGGAGATCATTGGAACAGAGGCGGGCAGATGCTCGCCTCCTATTGTTCTACAAGATAGTATATAGTCTTGTCGAGATTCCGCTCCCTACATACATCCGACATCCAATCAGAACTACTAAAAACATGCATACTATGCACTATATTCAAATCCCTACTACTGCCAGTTAATATAAATACAGTTTCTTCCCCTTGGCTGTGGTACAATGGAATCACCTTCCTCCTCATGCTGTTGTGTGCTCCGATCTGGATTCTTTCAGATCGACCATATGCACCCTCCATCACCCAATGCCATGAACCATGAAACATTGTTTTTATCTGCTTTTAATCTCTACTTTACTAACACTGTTTTTACTTTCAATTCTCCTAAAATCTAATACTTTTTCTTCTATCACACTTTTCTTTTTCTGACGCGCGCAGCTGCACATAATCCTCGCGAGAGGGTGCTGCAGGATATATAGATAGATAGATAGGTAGAACCATCCCCTGTGCAGGTTAAAGATCCCTACCGTAATTACATGATTACTGTGTAGGCTTTCATCCTGCAAAACTGGAGTGTATATAATATACACCTGCGGTAATGGTCAAATGTGACCGACGCAGTATCAGAAGATAGATAGTTTCCAGAAAAGCCTGAATGGTATAATAAAAAGGCATGACTTTCAAAAGTCATTTAAAAATTTAGGGGTGTCTGCTTGTGTTTCCTTCAAAATTAATTTGGAAAAAGTCTGTTTTTTTTTTTTTGCAAACAGTGTAGGCCCTGATCAAACGCCATGTTCTGCGCACAGATGCTTGGGGTCAGGTCTGATTAGCTTTCTAGCCCGACGGAACAGGCCTACTATCGATAAAACTTGTTTGAAGGCCTTAAAACAATGTTTTAAAAAAGGTCCCCATCACTGATAGGCTCTAATATACACAAGATAACAATCTTTTCAAGATCCGAAAATAGGGGTCACACAAGAAAACATCACAATATTATCAAAATACGAAATATATCTACAACTTACACACATCCGTCGACCCTGCAAACATTCCTCTTCACGCTCCCACAAATGTCATCCCAAGATCTTGTCAAATAGAAGCATTATTCGACGAAGACTGTCACAAAAACAATATTTTTCTTGTCAAACACATCTTCTCGCAGACGGTTCCCGGCTCAATGGCGATTTAGCCGTTCGATCAGAGCGGCGCGAAAACCAATATTTCAAACGGGTATTTCACATAACCTGTCGGAAAAGTGCGAGTGTTTCCGGATTGTTACGGAAATTCAAATCTGAAATTTTCTTTCTCTATATACTGCCATATGCCCGCGCGGACATAAAAGACAAGTGTTTTGTTTGATCTGAGGTTGTCATTGTCGGCAGGTCAATCAAGCAGATGTCCTCTGTACCTTCTCCACCACGGCACTACTATTTTTATCAATAAAAGAACATAATACCATTTTCAATTTCGGAACTTAGCCAGTGTCGTCTTTGCATTTTCACATAGTAATTTCAGGTTTTAAGTGCATTTTTGTAGTTTTTGATATAGAATTTAGTACCTTCCAAAATACAGAGCTGACTTTTTGAGCATCTAAAATGAATTATGATATACAGTGCAAGTCTCAACATGACAATTTTATTAACGTGTAGAAAAAAAAAAAAAAAAAAACACATAAAAAATACGAGCCCGACCCTTTTTTGCCGGGATAAAAATTAATAATAAAAAAAGTTTCTCCTACCTACCGACCAAAATTTTTTCAGCATGTTAGCGGAAACACAGCTATTTTTACGCCATACTTAAGATAGTATCGCTGATATATGTTAACTCCAATCAAGATCGTTACTGATGGTGATGCAGAGATGTTTGGAGGTTTGAAGATTGATACGATGTCCGTGGAAATATCATTGATGCACAGAGAGAATAACAGTGGACCAAGAACAGTCCCTTGTGGAACTCTTGATAACATAGCAGCCGCTCTGAAGATTCATCATTAACAACAATTCGCTGTTAAGTAGTTCATTTCATTTTGTGGGCAGAAAAAAATGTGTCCATGGCACCTGTCCCCCTTTACACGTTGACTAGCTTGCTAAAATAAGCAATCTAGCAAACTGGTAGATCTTCTCCTCCTTGATTTGAGTGAAGCTTTTGACAAAGTAGAAGTAAAACAAAGATCAGGAATTGATACAATTAACTTACTCCACCCATAAAAGACACCAAAGGGAAAGAAATACAAACATTAAGCGACCAGACCATAATGGAAACCTAAACAAAGGAAGGCCATAAGGACAGTTACATTCCCACAAAATGGCCATATGGCCATCCAAAATTAAAAGACACAAGTGATACACACAGTAAGTAACAAACAACAACATAAATAAATCGCCACAGAAGAGCCGCCTTGGAACGGTCAGTGGAAAATTGCTCGTGAAAAATTGCCTTTGAAATTCAACTTTTATGGCATAAGGAAAATACTCAAAACTGGTTTAAAAACATCTTGAATTAGTTTTGCTTAAAGGTAAACATTCTGGAAATATCACAGTCTCTTCAGGTGTTCCGCAAGGCTCGGTTCTCGGTCCCATATTGTTTCTGGCCTACATAAATGACCTTCCGGATCAGGTTAGATCAAAGATCCGATTAGTGGCAGATGATACAGCAATGCACCTTGCCTTAAACGCCCAAGCTGACTCGGAGATCCTTGAGAAAGACATAGAGCAACTAGAAAAAACAACTGGGATATGAATTGTAACCCTTCTAAATACCAGATCATTCATTTGGCCCGACGAATATTATTCTTCCCAACTCAGTATCGTCTCCATGGCTATGTACTTGGAAGTGTTCATTCAACTTAATATCTTGGGGCCACAATATCAAAAGACCTCGAATGTGCAGACCATATAAATAGTATTTCCAAAAAGGCAAATCAGACCCTAGGTTTTCTTTAACGTAATATTCGGATCCATAACAGGGACCTGAAAACCACAGCAAACAAAACTCTTGCCATTCTAGAGTTAGGGTCCGCCTCTACTGTTTGATCTCCATATCTGGCTACAGATACTTATAAACTGGAATCGGTACAGCCCATGGAAGTTAGATTGGTAACCCGAGATTACCGATACACATCAAACGTGTTGGAAATGCTACAGGATCTCAACTGGACCTCCCCCCCCGCCCGGGCAACGACGCATAGACAGTCGGTTGGTCCTCCTGTATAAGGTCACATAAGATCTTGTAGCAATACCTGCTGTTGACTTCCTGATCCGAAACACCCGTTATTCTACGAAGAACCTTCCTCTTGCATACCGACAAGACAAATCACAACTCTGAAAGACTACTACAAGGTAACATATTGCTCCCATACTGTCATCCACTGGAATGCCTTACCACCCAACATTCCCGTTCTTCCAAACGAAGTGAAGGCAATGATCAGGGATCGATACAAATAACCCAGAGCTCCCACCAAAGACACCAAAAGGAGAGAAACACAAACATGAAAAAACTAGACCCTAATGGACACATCAATAACGGAAAGCAAAAAGAACAGTTTCCCTTCCACAAATGGCCAATTGGCTATCCAAAACAAAAAAAATAGAATAAAATAAAAAAAAAACTATAAGCGATACATACACGCAAAGACAAACCATTACAAAAATAAACACATCCTTACAATCCGGGCACAGTTTAACTGCCTGCCAGGTAGTCCACTCAACACTTTAAACACAGGTACATGTATCTGTTTTATCTTTTAACTACTGGGCTTCGAAGTAACGTCTCGATCCAAAGGTCGGTGTACTTTTTGGCACCTATTCTTACAAAACTGAATCTGAATCGTTAATAGTGACACGTCAAATGACATTCACGAGGACCTGTGAAAAGGGAAGTTAGTCCCTAGCACTTGCCAAAGAAGATAACTAAGCTACATTATCCTTTCCACCTTCCGCGGATGACATAATCGAATTTGGAAGTTCATTCCAATCTCTTAATGCCTGAGGGAATAATATTACCTTGTGGATGTCAATTCTTGCAGTAGGCACCTGAAATGCCAAAAAGTGATGCTTTCTGTCGCTCCTAATTGGGGGTAGGATAAGGTATTTTTATTTTATTTATTTTTATTTATTTACATGGAGTTAGTAATTTTTGGATCCATCATACTTCCAGTTTGAAAGCAGTAACTACTCATTGCAAATCTAGCTGCCATATTCTTAACTTTCTCAATTTCTACCTAGAGGACTAGCAACCACCATATTCCAAGACTGTATATGCTGCTTCTTATACATCTTTGGGGTATTGATAAAGTGTTCGCCTAAGATACCAAGTGTTCTGCCAGCTTTTGTACGCATGCTGCTAATATGAGTATTCCATCTCAAGGCCTTTGAGATAGTCAATCCGAGATATTTAATGGAATCCACATTTTCGAGGAGAGTTACGTATAGGAAGCCTAGGCCTCAATTGTGTTTGTTCTTTTTCTAGCTATCTGAATAATATTGAATTTGAAACTCTTATACACCATTTTCTAGCCCAACAACCTAATGTATCGATATCCCTCTGAAGTTCCAATGAGACATCTGCGTCTCTAATTTCACAATAGTATACACGGTCATCTTCGAACAGTCTTATTTAAGAATCAATGTCAGTTGAAATAACAACTATTTTCAAATAAAACAACAATTGACCCAGAACGGCCCCTTGTGGGACACGAGACAAAACTGGAGCCCGCCCTGAAGTTCCACAAATAACAACATTGCTTTTTGTAGCAAAGAAAGGAATGTATCGAAATGATTCTTTCCAACATTCCATAACGAGATAGTTGGTCTTTTAGTAATTCCTGAGGGGTTATAAAAGGCCTTTTTAAAATCTAAGATAAATGTATCCACCTAGCCTCCTTTGTCCAAATGCTCAAAGAAAACTCACACATACTAGAACAGTGGGAAAATACGTGGCATATGAATGTTAATCTCTCTAAATGCCAGGTCTTTCAAGTTCAGACAAAGTATATTTTTCACAATATTTGTGATCACATATTTGTTTGCTAGATTTATAGCGTACGTATCCCACCCACCTGAGCATTCTGTTCTGAGAAGTCAGAAGAAGAGTGGAACACTTCCTTTCTTTCTTTCTTCTCATACTGAGACGGTCATATCTGACCATTACCTCAGGGGTGGGATACGCTAAATTTTTTATTTAGCCAAAAAAAAAATAAAAAAAAATTGAAAAAAATATATTTACAACTGGGTGGGCCATTAAAACTATTTACAAAAAGCATGTCAGGGGTATGACTAAGAACTCCTGAACCTACCATCTAAAGGAGGGCCTTAAAGTTTCCAGTTTTGAGGTCCCCGGAAATGAAACATTGTGACGTCACATTCTTCTGGGGGCTATCGCTCCCACACCCCTGCTAAATGGAGGGCGGTAGCGTAGTGGTTAAGGCGTCGTGAGTCGTGACTCGCAGTCGAGAGGTAGGGGTTCGATACCTACCTTCGCCAATTGCGCTGTGTCCTTGAGCAAGGCACTTCATCCACACAGCTCCTGTCGTAATGGTCAAAGATGACCGAGTGCAGTATACAGTAGAAAAAAAAGGGTAATTCGGCCTCGTATCCATGCTAGACTATAGATTTAATGCTTAACAAACCTCTTTAAAACAATAGTCAAAATCATTTGGGACTGCTAAACTGGAATCTACCCAGAAGAGGTACACTCCTGTTCACTGATACCGGTATTTCAAGTTCACTGGTACCGGTGTTTCAATGGCCATTAGCCAGGTGTTCTATAATACCATTGATCCTACAGTCTGTAAGACGCTTGCACCCAAATACAAATACAATACATTCACTGCGCTTCTTTTTCTGACTGACTAAATAACAGACGAAAGAAAGAGGCAAAAGTAATTCTTGAATTTGCAAAATACGGCTAGTACGCTGCTTTGCACTGTACACACTCATTTAGAAAAAAAGCTTTCTTACATGCTTTCCAATGAATTATAGAGATTTCTCAGTGAAATCGAAATCGATATCAGTCACTGTTTCAAACAGTGAAGATACCATCTTTTGAGTTTCACTGTTTGGGACTACTTTTTTTCTTGCAATCTAATTTTATGCCCCTTATTCAATGTTAAATGACTGAAAAGTAATGAACTGTGTTAGAATTGTTGTAGTGTCAGTTTACACGTCGTCGCGACGTCGTGACGTCACGTAAGGCGCTGACATCGCACATTTTACCGCGCGACGTCATACCAGTACGCACCGCCTTGTGGACTTCTACTCTCTCAATTATTTCATTAACCATTCGTAAAAATGTCATTCCAGGCTATTTTTCAGGTGCAAACTTTTAGTTTACACCCAATACTATACCCAGTAAACACGTTGGACACAATTAAAATGACGCGAAACGAACAGGGACAAAGTTAGTTTCCTCGACGGCAGAGTGACGCGGTTAGATTAGCTAAATAATTGCCTTTAGAAGCATGAAAGAAACAGAAAATTTGATTTTTTCAGTATAAGATCGAATTTTATTTCACTCATGAACACCAAAACTGGTATTTTCACTCGTGGCTAAGCCACTCGTGAAAATACTAGTTTTGGTGTTCATTCGATGAAATAAAATTCGATCTTATACTGAAAAACTCAAATATCCTCTATTTCTAGACAAAGATATCAGACAAAAACCCGAAATGCAGAGATTTAGAAGAATGAAGATGTGTCTTAGTCTGTCAACGTTCGTGCAAATTGATGTAAAAGGGGTCTTATTTTGCATCCTTCCATCAAATGCCTATTCAAATACATAAGAAATGTTTTGGATGAAGAAATGAAAATTTTCACATGGAAAATTGATGTTTCTTATTAGTTACTATATTAAAAAAAAATTAAGAGAAAGACCCAGGGAGCGCCACAATCATAAGACGCAGCCTACTCTCAATACCAAGAGGAAGAGGAAACACCCACAGAAACAAGCATAACGAAAAAATGCCTATATTATTTTTACCCCCTCAAACCCCACTTGTATATAGCAAAAGTGGGGTTTGCAGGGGTATTCATTATTTCCTTATTTCTGCTCTAAAACATAGATTGTGGGTACTCGTTAGAACCGCCTCGATGAGGCGGTTCTAACGAATACCCACAATCGATGTTTTGAACAGAAATAAGAAAAAAATCTAAATTTTTCATCCGAAAATTTTCATTTTTTCGGCGAAAAAAATTACAATGTATTTGAATAGGTGTGTTTTCGTTATGAAAAGTAGAAGTAAAACAAAGATCAGGAATTGATACAATTAACTTACTCCATCCATAAAAGACACCAAAGGGAAAGAAATACAAACATTAAGCGACCAGACCATAATGGAAACCTAAACAAAGGAAGGCCATATGGACAGTTACTTTCCCACAAAATGGCCATATGGCCATCCAAAATTAAAAGACACAAGTGATACACACAGCAAGTAACAAACAACAACATAAATAAATCGCCACAGAAGAGCCGCCTTGGAACGGTCAGTGGAAGATTTCCACTGGGGGGCTTAAATCGATTTTACGTGGCCACAGTCCTCGCCCTTACTTCCGTCGCGATTTAGACAAATAATTTGTTCAGTCCGCATGAAGGCCTCCTAACTCATCAGTGCAACATCTCCGTGAACACAGAAATCAAAGAACCACAGAGGTGAGACAACGGTGAGGACTCGACAGCAAGAAACCACTGAAATGCTGGAGCAAAAGAAAACCAACAGTTAGACTCCGATGAGCCCGACCAGAGACAGAGCATCAGGCACCAACCAACATTATCTCTTTAATTTTCAATAAGCCTTTACGTTGGAGCCGTCATAGAATCTGAGGCCTGACCCACTGGCGTGCAATTAAAGAGGGAAGCAAAGTTGCCAACCGTGATTGGGTTAACTACCATGCATGCAGTCTGTCGTATAATATCCATGTTGTACCCAATCTTTTTATATCGAAGAATGACCTACAGGTGTTTATGAAATGGAAAAATCAGCCCTCTCTTCCCCACATGGGGTGATACGACCATTAGAAAACACTGAACTACAAGGAGTAACAAATTTGTGGACACAATAAACAAATAACATCGAAAGAACAACATCAAAATCACCGCCTTAGAACGGTCAGTGGCAAATGCCACCGGGGGGCTTAAAGATCTTTTACCGGCCGAATCTTCGCCCTTCTAACAGTAAACATTTAATATTCGGTTTTTATAAACATTGATTGTGGGTACTCATTCAAACCGTTTCGGACGAGTACCCACAATCAATGTTTTAGAACAAGAATAGAGAAGTCTTAGGTATACCATGGTTCTGCACGTGTACATAGCGATGACGCACGAGGCGAAGTCGAGTGCGTTATCGCACGTACACGTGCAAGAACCATGGTATACCTGATTTATACCATAATAGCATCAATATGTCATCCTGGTGTCTAGATAAATCCTATTTTATTTTGCTATTATGGTATAAATAATGAAAACCCCTGCAAAACCCACTTTTAATATTCAAAAGTCGGGTTCGAAGGGGTAGTTTTACATAGGCCTGGTTTCCTGATGGGCTAGAACCTTCAAACCTTGCATAGTATTTCTCCTTGACATCCTCTCTTAGCATGCACCTTGTCTTATATTTTATGCTCCAGTGACTTTGACAGAACTATTTCAGACCCTTGCAATCTCATTTGCTATAGTGGATAAAACCATCAAGCCTTGCATAATGTTTCTTCTTGACTCAACATGCACCTAGACCCAGTGACCTTGACCTATATTTGATGTTCCAGTGACTTTGACAAATTTTTACATCAGCCCATGTATTCTCACCAACTGTAGTGGCTAGAACCTTCGAGTCGTGCATAATGTGTCTCCTTGACACCCTCAATCAGCACACAACTTCACCTTGCAATCTCATCAACTATGGTGACTGGAACCTATATATATCTTGCATGTAGTGTTTCTCCTTGACACCCTCATTTAGCACCCACCTTCACGTGTTGACCTTGACCTATATTTTATGTTCAAGTGACCTTGACAAATTTCATAGCAATCCTTGTTATCTCAGCAACAAAAGAAGCAAGAACATTCAAACCTTGTATAGTGTTTCTCCTCGACAACCCCACTCAGCACTCGAACTGACCTGGTGACCTTGGTCTATATTTTACGCTTCAGTGACTTTGACAACACATAAACCCTTGCGATCTTACCAATTATGTTGGCTAGAACCTTCAAAATTTGATCTAGTGGTAGAGGAGTTTTACTTTTATTGAAGGGTATTTAAGTATAAACTGAGTCCAAAATGGCTTGCCTCATAGAAGGTGCAACTCTGTCTACTGCTGAATTCTTGTTACAGCAAGTTAACACCAAAATGGCATTTTCGGAGCACAAAATACGTGATCATTAAGAGTTAACGAGATAAGAAGAGAAAAATGGTGATAACTGAAAGATAATTTTCCTTATTTCTCAACAAAACCAATGTTGTGGGTACTCATTTGAACATACTCGGATCTAGTCATTTGAACCGTCTGGCTGAGACAGTTCAAATGAGTACCCACAACATAAGTTTTTGATTCAAGTTCAAGTGAGTACCCACAACATAAGTTTTCGTTGAAACGTATGTTGTTGGTACTAATTTTAACAGTCTTGGGTACTCATTTGAACCGGCTTGGTTCAAACATATTTTATTTTGTCACACCCTGTTCACTTCATGAAAGGCGTTATATCTCAGAAACTGTTAGATCTCCGCCCTAAAATCATATATATTCTTGTCACTTATCAAAAGCCACCTTCAGTGACCTAGACCTTGGGCCCATCAGGAATTTTCCAGGGGCATGCCCCACCCACTTCACTTCATATAAGGCCTTATATCTTAGACATTGTTATGATCCCCACCCTAAACCATATACATTCTTGGTCCTTATGATAAGACACGTGCAGTGAAACAGCCCTTGTTTGTCTCTTTATCAGGTTAGTTTTAAAACTAAATGTAGGTCAGTGTGACCTATATTTCATGGTCCAGTGATTTTGCTTTATATCTTCAACACTATTTGATGGAGAAACATCAAACCTTGGATATTAGTTCCAAGTGACACAGCGAATGACCTCAACTAAATGTAGGTCAGTGTGACCTATATATCATGGTCCAGTGATTTTGCCTTATATCTTCAACACTATTTGATGGAGAAACATCAAACCTTGGATATTTGTTCCATGTGACACAGTGAGTGACCTCAAACTACATGTAGGTAAGTGTGACCTATATTCCATGGTCCAGTGATCTTGCCTTTTATCTTCAACACTATTTGATGGAGAAACATCGAACCTTGGATATTTGTTCCATGTGACACAGCGAGTGACCTCAACTAAATGAAGGTCAGTGTGACCTATATATCATGGTCCAGTGATTTTGCCTTATATCTTCAACACTACTTGATAGACACATCATACCTTGGATATTAGTTCCATGTGACACAGCGAGTGACCTCAACTAAATGTAGGTCAATGTGACCTATATTTCACGGTCCAGTGATTTTGTCTTATATCTTCAACACTATTTGATAGAGAAACATCATACCTTGGATATTAGTTCCATGTGACACAGCGAGTGACCTCAAACTAAATGTAGGTCAGTGTGACATATTTCATGGTCCAGTGATTTCGTCTTATATCTTCAACACTATTTGATAGAGAAACATCATACCTTGGATATTAGTTCCATGTGACACAGGGATTGACCTCGAAATTAATGTAGGTCTGTGTAACCTATATTTCACGGTCGAGTGATTTCGCATTATATCTTCATCACTATTTGATGGAGAATTATTATACCTTGGAAATTATTTCCATGTGACACAGCGAGTGACCTCAAACTAAATGTAGGTCAGTTTGACCTATATTTCATGGTCCAGTGATTTCGTCTTACATCTTCAAAACTATTTGATTGAGATTCATCATACTTTGGAATTAAGTCCATGTGTAGCAAGCTAAATGTAGGTCGTTGTGACCAATATTTTATGGTCCAGTAACTTTGTTGCTCTTCTCTTTTTTACCCCAACAGGCGAGCTACGCTGTCCTGCGACAGCTTTGTATATTCTTGGAGTATGCTCCACCCACTTCTCAGCAGTCAAATGAGTGGTTCAGAACCATTATTTTCTTTGGTTTAATTCTATTGGACATTTGGTTCAAAATTTGTCACACAAAGGATGCCTGTCCCTGCCTAGGACAGAAGCCGTAGGTTAACAATACAGGGTGTCTGGTTACAGTTACATGTATATGGTACACCTCAGTGACCTGCTTTTTTTACTTTATTTCAGGTTTTATGACTCATCTGCTGATATCAAACCTATGACAGGCCCGTCCATAGGAAGTGAAAGTGATGTTATGTCTGATCACAGTGTTAGTCATGATGGTGCTGAATCAGAAAGCAGTCAGTCAGAAAGCAGTGAAGAAGAAAGTAGTGATGAAGACACAGGATCATCAGAAAGTCCCTGGTCTTTTAAATATGACAGAGATATCTACGAGTCTGGAATAGCAAAGCAGACAGTGCCAAATTCAAAGTTGACAATATTGCAGTGGCTTGCAGTTAATTTTCTTTTGTTCGTCTCACACCCAAGTGTTAGCAAGGCTGCATTTACTCATAATTTGCAGGCACAAAAACTCACGCATAATGACACAGAAAATATCCTACCCTTATCATACTATGGAGCTAGAAAACTTATTGACCCTTATGTAGTTAAGAAATTAGTATTCAGTGTTTGTGTAAATGAATGTGTTGTATTCAGGAAAACTGCAACTCATGATTATTCGGAGCTTTTGCAGTGTCCTATTTGTGGTGAAAATAGGTACTTTGACAGTAAAAAACATAAACCGGTTTCAAGACGCAGATTTATATACATACCTATTGGTCCAAGACTGGCTAGACTGTATGGTGAAGCCAATTTAGCTCGGTTAATAATGTCACATCCAGGAAGTGGATACAGTGGTGATGAAATGTGGGATATTCACCACTCTCCAACATGGAGACATTTATATTCCAAAAATGGGTACTTTAAAGGAGATATGATGGGCATTTCTCTTGCTCTTGAACTAGATGGAGTGAACCCTTTCCATAATATAGGGGTTATGTATTCGATGACACCGATTATGTTATCAGTATTAAATTTGCCGAGACATATCAGAAACGCTTTTGCCAATATATACCTTGTGGGCATTATTCCTGGTAAAGGCAGATCAGAGTCATCCAATTTGAACCCTTATTTAGAAATACTTGTTGACGAGCTGATTTTTCTAACGGGATGCACAGCTTATAGTGCTTATTCAAATGCTCCAGTGCATGTTAAAATAAAGCTCCTCTTATATGTATTGGACTACCCAGGACTATCAAAATTATTCAGCCAACACGGAAGTGGGGCACTTTGTGGATGCCATTGGTGCTTTGTTCGTGGAGAACATAATAAGGCATTGGATAAAGTAATATACCTGTCAAACAGGTCGTATCTATGTAAGGGAGACCCTCTTCGGCAGGATGAATTAAATTTTGTTCCAAAAGTTGTCGACAATTCTGAGAAACCGAAGTTGAGAGTTGAGAGTGATGAAAGTACATACCGTGAAGCGTATGAAAAGGTTAAATACAAAACACATGCTGATTTAATAGCTTCAGCTACTGGATCTAAACAGAGTTACGTACTTGCTAAATTGCCAGGACATAGTCGCGTTAACGAAAGTTTACCAGACAGTTGTCATACCATAAAGGATGTTGTGCAAAACATTATGAACACTCTTACAGGAAATTATATCAATCTACAGAAAATAGTTGATGCTGAAAAGAAGTTAGGGCGTTTTCATTATATCCAGAGAGATTCACATGGGTCCCAGTTACCAGAAACATCAGCAGAGGAACGACCTAAAGGCAAGAAACAGAAATTGGACCATAAGACTTTAAGCTTGTCATATGTGCTTACTAAAGAAGAGCTTAAACAAGCAGATAAACGTGCTGAAAGTATTAGAGTTCCTTTAGGTTTCGGACTCAAACCATCACCATTTATTAGTAAACCTGGCTGTCTTAAGTCTCATGACTGGAAACAACTAGGCACACAAGGCATTTTGAAATATTGTCTCAGAAACATGCTCTCAGAAAGGTGTAGAAAAACTTTGTTTTTTTTTCTTTGATTGTATCACTGAACTTTGTCAAGAAAAGATTTGTACTAGTGATATAGATGACATTGAAACTAATCTCAACAAAGCGCTGGTTCTCATAGAAAGAGACTTTCCCTTATCTCTTGCAAACATAACAACACATATTCTTCATCATATACCAGATGGCATTAGGCGATATGGACCCGTCTATGGGACATGGATGTACGTTTATGAACGCTTCAACTCATGGATATGTAAAAGAGCGCTAAATATGCGTTACCCTGAGGCAACTGCCATTGAAACATTCATCATCCATGAATGGTGCAGCTTCATGAAGAATTCGGGAAAAATACCCAGTTTAGACAATCCAGTTAAGATGGACATCTTTGAAGGATCTGGAGATGATAAACTGTTAGAAGATGACATTGATGTTGACTCAAAAAGTGGTAAACTTGAAAAGGGAAAACAGAAAGTGCTGTTGAAAAAAAGAGATATGCGATCCATTCATAAACAGTTAAATGATCCAGCTTGCCTTTCCTGTTCTACTTTCAAATACTCGTACCACAAAGAGACACATCCCAAAACAATGCGTGTAACTATTTTCACATCGAAATCAATAGAGCTTGAGAGTGCACTTACTGTTTCGTCATATGTATGTGCTGACTTTGAAAGAGGCGAGCAAAAACACAAGTTAAAGTCTGGCAAATTTATTCAATTTGGAAGAATATGTTACTTT
Source organism: Lucinisca nassula (assembly GCA_963580285.1). Classification (NCBI taxonomy): domain Eukaryota; kingdom Metazoa; phylum Mollusca; class Bivalvia; order Lucinida; family Lucinidae; genus Lucinisca; species Lucinisca nassula. The sequence continues at coordinate 37,021 of CAUZLF010000151.1, forward strand.
ATAGAGCATATATCAGGAAATGTTAAACATAATTTAGCACGTGTTGAGTGGTTTCATGATGTTGATTATGACAGTGAATCGTCACTTTGGTATACTAAATATGAGACAGTGTCAAAGAGTTCGTTTTTACATATAAACAACTTATCACAACCATTGGTTGTTGCCAAAGAGGATGACATTATATGGTTTCTAAACAGCAATAAGATAGGCTTTGCAACAATTAAGGACACTGAAGCTGCATAAACAAAACCAACATCATTTGGGTTGTCTGAAATGAAAATGTGTCTTTATTGCTCACATGCAAACATCCGGACAGTCTCCCAAGACACACCGGTTATCCAGAGACAACAAACGCAACTGGCAACAACAAACGTGGATGAAATCAATGGGGTGTAAATACCTGTCTGGGAACAACCTGCCACGGATCAAACTGATCCGTGGCAAGTTGTTCCCAAACAGGTATTTACTCCCTATTACCGCTTATTGATTTCACCTGCGTTTGTGCAAGAGCCTTCCCAGCTTTCTCACACAAGCAGAGAATTCAATGCTATTTTTTGGCAACATGCTCCGCTTACAACCAAAAGTAATTTTGAATAGGGAATTAAAATTGTCAGGGGAGATAATCCATATCATAAAGTTTTGAATTTTTGCATTTTTTGGACTGGAATCTAAAGTTTTTGCCTGTCGTAGATGGTTTGTATTATTTTTTGCTAATTTTAGGTATCTATAATAGAATATAGTTATATTTTTTTCCAGGAAAATGATTACTTCCTTTCTAGCAATTTTACTATATAGTAAATTCCCTACTCAAATCTACTTTTGGCCATAAGATCTTTATATCTCAACCGATTTTCAAATTTTTTGCAAGTCCTGGTGTGAAAAATTTATATCGAAATTGTGATATGACTTTTGTTTGTTAATCTCCAAAATAATCTTGATTATTTTCCAAAAAAAGGTTATCAGATCTGAAAATGTCCACATTAATATTCAACATTAACAGTTCATTTGTCGTCTATTTACTTATTATTTTAAGCTCAACTGAGCCTTTGGCTCATTGGAAGCTTATCATATGACAAGGCAAAAAACTGTCGTCTGTCTGTCTGTAACCTTTTCAAACGTTTTCTCTGGAACCACTGGGCCGATTGAAGCCAAATTTCATGTGGAATATCCTTGGAATGGGGGAACAAAACTTCATGACAAAGATGGCTGCCATGCCATATATGGTTAAAACCCTTCAAAATCTTCTCCAGAACAGCTCAAAAAGAAACACAATTTTTTAAAGGTATGTTAATGTAATAACATGCTCCAACAGGGGAGGTTAAGGCTTGCATTTCAGCAGTTTTGCAAAAAACCATTGGCTGTCTGCTCAAACAAGCATTTGACCTACATCAGTCTTTTTAAGACAATCCCCTAGCCAGTCAGGTTTACTGAGCAAGCCCATTTTAAGATGAACAGAACACTGGATTCCATCTGCATTTTGGAGGATGCCAAAGATGCAGCTGTCCATATCTGTTGCCAATTCTGACTTCACACAACCCTGCTGGTTATCCATAGAAACTAATGGAACAGACAACATCTAACATATATCTGTAAAACTCACTAAGTTGAATACAGACTGAATACCAATCAGATGTCAACCTGACGAGCAAGTTGTTCTCAGATGTCAACCTGACGAGCAAGTTGTTCTCAGATGTCAACCTGACGAGCAAGTTGTTCTCATACAACTTTTTTTAGCTCACCTGAGCACGAAATGCTCAAGGTGAGCTATTGTGAACGGTCTTTGTCCGTCGTCCATCCGTGCATGCGTCCGTCCGTCGTCGTTAAACGACTTCTCCAAAATTGCAGGACAGATTTTGAAATAATTTCACAGGAATGTTCCTTGGGTGACCAGCTACCAAAATTGCTCAAACCGTTCCACTCGGATGAACACGATGGCCACCAGAGCTAAAACTAGAAAAACCTTTAAACGACTTTTTCTCCTTAGCGAGTGAATGGATTTCAAAATAATTTCACAGGAATGTTTCTGGGGTGGCCTCATTCCAAAATTGCTCAAAGCGGTGTGCTGGCCTCCAGAGCTAAAAATAGAAACATATTTAAACAAATTCTTCTCCTTAACCAGTGGATGGATTTCAAAATAATTTCACAGGTTTTATTCTTGAGTGACCCTCTATTAAAATTGTTAAAACAATTCTGCTGGAATGAAAAAAGTGGTTGCCAGAGCTAATAACAGAAAAACTTCTTATTCTTAACCAGTGGATGGATTTCGAATTAATTTCATTGGGTAACCCTCTTCCAAAATTGCTCAAACCGTTGTGCATGGATGACCACCAGAACTAAGATAAAAAAAAATCCTTGGGTAAACCAAAATTGCTCAATCCCTCTTCTCCACCATATATTACCTACAATTTTATTTGTAAACTATGGATCAGGTGAGCGATCCAGGGCCATCATGGCCGTCTTGTTATTTTAACCATGCTTTCTTTTTCTCAGTCGCATTGGTGGTCTCCGATATCTGTGGCTATAGCAGAAATTTGTGCAGTGCATTACATTCAGTCTGTCCGACAGATGTTATCTTTCATCCTGACTGAACTTCTTCTATATGAGCCCCGTCTTGAGAAAATCTGAAAACTGCAAACAAACTACATGTAGCAAAGGAAGACTCCCAACATGTGTTCATATATACATATGGTGCAAAGTTGAAATCTCTTTGCTTTTCTAGCCATATTGTTAACTGCAGTGAAAAACGGACACAAAGTTAAGTGCCATGAAAAGATACTTAAACTATATTGGTAAAATCTTACATAGGGTTTTAAGGGGATTTGACTAACTTACCATATATTATTGTGACTTGTTTCCTCCTTAAATGCTGATGCTTCAAAATTGATGGCATTTTTTTTCAAATTTAATACCATTAAAATCTACTAAAAATATTTGTTACAAACTTTCATGGGATTTTAAGGGCCATTAATTTTCTGTTTGCGACCAGAAAACAATTTAACTGGCTCTTAAGGGCAGTGTTTCACACTTATAAACAAGCCACCTTCCAATTAACGGGTCAGTGTTAAAGTTAAGTACCATTAAAACAACTTTGATGGGAATTTAAGGGCCATTAATTTTCCGTTTGCTAACAGAAAACAATTTAACTTGTTCTTAAGGGCAGTGGTTCACACTTAAAAACAAGCCACCTTTAAATTAAAGAGTCAGTGTAAAAGTTAAGTACCATTAAAACAACCTTAAAAAATATTCCTACAAGAATTAATGGCTGTTTCAAAGCCTTTAATTTTCAACAGCTGTCATTTTATATGTTTTAATGACCTTTTAAGGGTAATACACTATTCATTTAATGGCATTTTAAGAGAAATCTGTTACCCTGTTAAAAAAATTGTAACGGAATTTAAAGGTGTAAATTAACTGCTTTTTTGGATTTAATGGTATTTTAAAGGTAAATTAACAGATTTTTAACAACTCTGTCATGCAGTAGTGCATCCCTGCAAATAAACCTAATTGTTGGGCCCACTTCTGTTTCTGATTTATATTAATGACATAGTTGTAGACATACATTCTTCTATCAGGCTCTTTGCAGATGATACTTGTCTGTACATAGTGGTGGAGAACCCCATGCAAGCGGCAGCCCAGATTAACTCTGACCTGGCTAAGATTAACTCATGGGCAACGAAATGGCTTGTTTCTTTCAATCCTGCGAAATCCGAGTCAATGATTTTTTCGCGAAAAATAAATAAACCCTATCATCCTCCTATATCAATGAACCAGCAAAACATTAACGAAGTACATTCTCACAAGCATTTAGGCCTAACTTTTTCGACCGATTGCACCTGGCACGACCATATAGACAACATCAAAACGAAAGCATGGTTTCGGATTAATATAATGCGCAAACTTAAATTCACACTCGATAGAAAATCCTTACAAACAATATATACTTCTTTTATAAGGCCACTTCTTGAATATGCCTATGTTGTCTGGGACAATTGCACCCGATACGAGGCGAACGAATTATAAAATAATCAAAATGAAGCCGCACGAATCGTTACTGGAGCAACAAAACTTGTACATGTATCAATCAACTCCCTTCTCTATGATCTTGGATGGGAATCTCTGGAAGCTCGGAGGCAAAAACACAAACTTGTACTCTATTACAAAATGCAGAATTTTCTCACACCCGAATACCTATCGTCACTAGAACCACTCACAGTAGGCAGTAGCACAGTTTACGAATTGCGAAACATTGCCAATCTACAGACTGTCAGAGCTAACTCGCAACTTTATTATACATCTTTTCTCCCGTCGGCGACTCGCAACTGGAATGACTTGCCAGATGACAAGAAAAATGCACCCTCATTAGCAGCTTTCAAGCATAAACTACAGTCTAACGAAAGAAAACCACCGTTATATTTTTGTGCAGGTAAAAGATTTGGGCAAGTGCATCATGCCAGACTAAGACTTAATTGCAGCTCGTTACACGATCATCTCTTTCAAAAAAAATATTCTAAATAACTCCTTATGTGCTTGTGGAGCGGTTGAGGACACGAATCATTATCTCATGGCATGTGAACAGTACACTGACATAAGACAGGACATGTTAAACATTGTCTCAGCTATTTGCCAACCTGCTTTAAACATCCTTCTATACGGCAGTACCGATCTCTCTGTGAATGATAACATACAAATATTCTTAGCAGTACAAGATTTTATTATTAAGTCTAAACGATTTTGTACTTCAAATTTATAATCACAGATTTCAAATGGCTTGCTGGTACTTATCACAGATGTACAAATATGTGTAGTTTTTTTTTCTACACGGGCGCACATACATACATAAATATATACATGCACGTTCATATAAAAAAAGGTTGTGAAACACACCTACTAACTCGAGCCAAAGTTAAAGTGCTACAGCGTCCAATCCAACCGATCATCAGTCTTTGTCTCACATCACGATTCGAAGAGCGCTACTGAGTTTCTGTAATGTATTGTTTCTCTTGAGACAGCCCAAAATCACAAGACTTGATTCGTCAGTGCTAATTACCTTAAAATCCATTCCCCGTGGAGCCATATGCTTTATTTCACTACTATTCATTTTGTAACCAAAATGAAATTCACTTACAATATCTTCACAATAACTTGCAAATTCGAGCAAATTTGACAATCACAACTATAATTAGTACATTCATATTGTAATCGAGGGATACAGATTTCAATAAGTCAGTTGACTTTTTGATAGGGTTGTAAAACCCAGACACAAACAAAATACTTCTGCAAGCTCCATTGTTTCTATAAGTTGGCTTACTGGGGTGTTCATTACAGGACTTGCTAACCTGCTAGTTGTGAATAGTAGACACATACACATGAGGAAATAAACCTTAACATTCACCATTACAATAACACATCCGTGTGACATTATACATTGTTTTATATCACGCGAACAGTTATGTTTCTGATACAAATATGAGATATGTTTCTTATTTTTACTCCAAACATAGGTTGTGGGTGCTCGTTAGAACCGCCGCATTGGGGCGCTTCTAACGAGTACCCACAATCTAGGTCTTGGAACAGATATAAAAAATGTATACCCAAGTAAACCCCAGTTTTCTATATATAAATTGGCGTTTAACACGGTTTTCGTTTTACATGGCACGAAAAGTGTTGGTTTCTGTTGAGAGTGTTCATTTATTGTGTTCTCGGTGTATAAATAAATAAATAAATAAATAAATAAAAACGCTTTACAGAAAATTACAGATCAGTCCGCGCATTTCGAAAACATGCCTATACAAATACATTGTAAACTTTTACCTCCGTAAAATCGATATTTTAGATGAAAAATTGTGATATTTTTCTTATTTCTGCTCAAAATATAGATTTTGGCTACTCGTTAGAACCGCCTCATCAAGGCGGTTCTAACGAGTACCCACAATCTATATTTTAGAGCAGAAATTAGAAAAATAAGCTTTACCCCTGTAAACCCCAGTTTTACTATATAAAAGTGGGGTTCGAGGGGGTCAAAATTATATAGGCGTGTTTTCGTGATGGTTAAAAAGTTGCTCATTCATGTTTGCAATGACATTGCGCTTCGTTACCAACGTTAAATTCATATCGATATGTTTGTTTGTTTGATGGTTAACGTCCCCGTCAACGCTGTAAAAGTCATTATGGAGACATTGCGACCAATTCTGTGGGACTTTTACCCGACATTGAGATGAAGTGGCATCTCAAGCCCTGCCGCCCAATGAAACTAATATGGTTTATAAGCATAGACGGGCCAACTCGCACCGCTTTGCGTGGGCAGGCTAAGATTCTCTAAGCGGTTTACCAGTACTCGTGTGCGGGTCGGTTTCCGCTCTGCGTGGAAGCATCATGCAGCCCATATATTTCTTCAAGCCCCGATGGGCGGAGGCCCGATGCATATCGATATGTAACAACAGGAATCGTAGCATTACACGCTAGACTCTATTGGACTTTTTCCGTTACGGGCGCAGATATGGTTACACAAGATAACTGGCACGTGACGTCATGAGCCGTCCGTAACAACGCAATATTTTATATGACCGCTCGTGCAAGATTCTCTTTCTAAAGTTGGCTCACTGATATGCATAATTCAAACTAAAGTTTGGGCCATGTTTTAGTTTTGCTATATGTTCATTAGAGTTCAACTCCTTTTGTGTCAGTATACTGTTATTCAAAACCAAACTTTCCACTCCCTTTGAGTTTGAGGTAAAGAGAGTTGCCTGTACATACTATGACCTATATACTAAATACATGGTTAGTGTCTTTAATAATAAAATATAATCAGTGAGCCTTAGACAATTTTATAGGGGCGACCCTTTCCATGTATTTAGTTTATACCGCAATCCAAAACAATCAATCGGTTTTGCAATGATTTAGCAAATTTAAGCAAAAAGACAGCAGACAGTGTGGCATTTTAAACGACATTCTGTGCCTTGGCGCGCACACGTTAACGTGACGTCCACGAGTGCAAAGTTTCTGACGTCACCGCGCCACAAAGACGTGGGAAACAACACGGACGCTCAAATAAAAGTTTCTCAGCGCTTTACTTTCTGTATGAAAATCTACAAATAAATGGTTAATTTAGCTTTAAACATTATTTTCGAGGTTGGGACGCAACTGCAGAAGCAGTGCGCAGTTATTCCAACGGGCCATTCAAACCAGGAAACGCCGAGAAGGTAAGAATTTAGCTGCATTTTCTGAAAATCTGTTAAAATAAATATTGCAAAGATTTTAACTTGGAGTTTCATTGTTTTCCTAAGTATGAAAGTTGGCATGTTATTGTTTATACTTGTAAAATAGGGACCTGAAAAGTAGGTCCGGTCTATAAACGGTCATTAGACGTATTATAGGTCAGTAGAAGGTATTATATATCACTACCGATTATAGCGTGCAGTTATTCGACCCTATTTAATAGGTTACTAGAATACCTGATTGCGGTATAAATATATTTGGCCTTCTTTGGATAAGTACATATACATGTATAAAGTACATAATTATACATGTATATGTAATACAGCCTTATATTGTGTTTCCTCTACAGGTTCATTACGTAAACACGCCTATACAAATACATTGGCACCTTTATCGCCGAAAAAATGAAAATTTTTATGATGAAAAATTGCGATATTTTTCTTATTTCTGCTCACAATATAAATTGTGGGCACTCGTTAGAACCGCCTCATCGAGGCGCGTCTTACGAGTACCCACAATCTATAAGCAGAAATAAGACAAAAATAAGGTATACCCCAGGAAACCCCAATTTTACAATATAAAAGTGGGGTCCGAGGGGGTCAAAATTATATAGGCGTGTTTTCGTGATGATTCGTGAAACAGGAGTTAATTAATATTCACATTCACCAGATAGAAATCGAATTTCAATATCAATATTAAACACAGTATATTCAAAATATCACGATTCAATCCCTTGGCGCCCATGGAGGTTTGATGTAGTTTCGGCATGGTGTAGCGTTCAATTGCCCAAGAATATATTATCAATGACAGCGATAATGACAAAGTTTTATTTCGTTATGTAGGCAGGTGTTACAACATCAAACGAAATAACGCAATCAAATGAAATAATGTTTCCATTTGACGTTGAGCTGCTTGCAAACTTATCAAATGGAGAAAAAAATTTACATTAGATGTCGAGCGGCTTTTGAGAGGGTTGCAACCATAACATCAAATGACAGAATCTTTCATTTGATGTTCATTTGCAATCAAACGTAACATCAAATGATATAGCTATGGTTTTTCTTTCATATAATGTTGATATGTTCAATTTCATAAAAATATAACATCAAATGAAAAAAAATTTCATTTGACGTTGAGACAACATGCAATCGTAACATCAAATGAAATAACCCTTTCAAACTTGTCTTTATCTTTTATTTCTTTGTTATGGTCCCGTAAAGTGTTTTGTTTGATTGATTTGAGGTTTAACGTCCCCGTCAACACTGTACAGGTCATTTTGGAGACGTTGCTTCCAATTTTGTGGGACTTTTACCCGATATGGAGATGCAATGACATCTCAAGCCCTATCGCCCAATGAAACCAATATGGTTTATAAGCATGGACGGTCCGACTCGCACCGCTTTGCCTGTCTAAATCGCGACGGAAGTAAGGGCGAGGATTGTGGCCACGTAAAATCGATTTAAGCCCCCCAGTGGAAATCTTCCACTGACCGTTCCAAGGCGGCTCTTCTGTGGCGATTTATTCATGTTGTTGTTTGTTACTTACTGTATGTATCACTTGTGTCTTTTGGTTTTGGATGGCCATATGGCCATTTTGTGGGAAAGTAACTGTCCTTATGGCCTTCCTTTGTTAAGGTTTCCATTATGGTCTGGTCGCTTAGTGTTTGTATTTCTTTCCCTTTGGTGTCTTTTATGGATGGAGTAAGTTAATTGTATCAATTCCCGATCTTTGTTTTACTTCTACTTTAAATAAATTGAAATCTAGACGTAATCGATGGTGTAAGCGAGAGTATGTTGAGCATAAAGCCCTTAAGGACTGGAAACTTAGCATTTTAAAACTAGTGAATAAACGCATTTCTTTCTATTCTCAAAATACTAACTTATTACCTCCTAAGCCCAAGACGTCTTTACGTCATCTTAAACAAGGTATTCAAGAATTTCATAAGAAGTTTGTTTTGGCCCCTGCAGACAAGGCCGCTAACAACGTCGTCGTTGTGTGACGGCTCCACTATGTTAACACGCTTAAGCAGGAGCTTGGTGGTACTAAGGCCTATGAACTTCAGCCTTTAGCTGAAGAGAGAGCTATAGTAGATAAACATGTTTGTCTTTCAGCCACCAAGTTTGCTGTGTGTGTTAACGAAGGCCAAGACAAGCTTCCTACGCTATACTGGTTACCAAAACTTCATAAAAAACCTTACAAAGCACGGTTTATTGCAAATTCTAGCTCTTGCACTACCACTGAACTTTCTAAATTATTAACTTCCTGTCTTACTGCTATTAAAACGCATGTAATTAAATATTGTGATAACGTCTTTGAAAGATCAGGAAGAAATCTGTTTTGGTCTATAAAAAATTCGAATGAGGTTTTAAATAAATTGAAATCTAGACATTTTCGTGCTTCTTGTCTGTCTACCTACGATTTTTCCACTCTTTACACTACACTTCCTCATAATCTTATAAAAGAAAAGCTTAATGATTTAATTGAATGGGCTTTTCACAGAGAAGATTTTCTCTATCTTGCATGTAATATCAGAAATGCATTTTTCACTTCTAAAGAGCATAAGAATTATACACTTTGGTCATGTCAGAAAGTGTGTGATGCCCTCACCTTTCTACTTGACAATATTTATATTAGATTCGGTATTAAGTTATTTAGACAAATTGTGGGTATTCCGATGGGTACTAATTGCGCACCTCCTGTGGCTGATCTGTTCTTGTATTGTTATGAAAGAGACTTCATTTTGTCGCTTTCCATTGATAACCAATCTGAAATTATTGAAGCTTTTAGCTCTACTTCTAGATATTTAGATGATTTATTAAATATTGATAATACCTATTTTGATGGTTTGATCAGTCAGATTTACCCCCTAGAACTTCAGTTAAATAAAGCAAATTCTTCTGATACCGAAGCCCCGTTTTTGGATTTACATCTATCTATTGTAGATGGATTTGTTTCGTGCAAAATTTATGATAAACGCGATGACTTTGATTTTGAGATTGTAAATTTTCCTTTTTTGGATGGTGATGTTCCTCGTGCGCCATCCTATGGCGTTTATATTTCGCAATTCGATTTGCTAGAGTGTGTAGTCATGTAACTGACTTCAACACTCGTAATAAATTATTAACGGCTAAACTCCTTAATCAGGGTTATCGGTACCATAAACTACGCAAAGCCTTTTCAAAATTTTATAGACGCCATTCTGATTTAATTTCAAAATTCAATATTTGACTTAAATCTCTTCTGCAACAAGGTCTATCGGAACCCGAATTTTATGGTGACTTAGTATATAAATTCAGAAAAATATATAACCGCAATGACTTCAGCACCCAATTTCGTAAAATCATTCTTCGATATAAAAAGATTGGGTACAACATGGATATTATACGACAGACTGCATGCATGGTAGTTAACCCAATCACGGTTGGCAACTTTGCTTCCCTCTTTAATTGCACGCCGGTGGGTCAGGCCTCAGATTCTATGACGGCTCCAACGTAAAGGCTTACTGAGAATTAGAGAGATAATGCTGGTTGGTGCCTGATGCTCTGTCTCTGGTCGGGCTCATCGGAGTCTAACTGTTGGTTTTGTTTTGCTCCAGCATTTCAGTGGTTTCTTGCTGTCGAGTCCTCACCGTTGTCTCACCTCTGTGGTTCTTTGATTTTTGTGTTCACGGAGATGATGCACTGATGAGTTAGGAGTCCTTCATGCGGACTGAACAAATTATTTGTCTAAATCGCGACAGAAGTAAGGGCGAGGATTGTGGCCACGTAAAATCGATTTAAGCCCCCTAGTGGAAATCTTCCACTGACCGTTCCAAGGCGGTTCTTCTGTGGCGATTTATTTAAGTTGTTGTTTGTTACTTACTGTGTGTATCACTTGTGTCTTTTATTTTTGGATGGCCATATGGCCATTTTGTGGGAAAGTAACTGTCCTTATGGCCTTCCTTTGTTAAGGTTTCCATTATGGTCTGGTCGCTTAATGTTTGTATTTCTTTCCCTTTGGTGTCTTTTATGGTTGGAGTAAGTTAATTGTATCAATTCCTGATCTTTGTTTTACTTCTACTTTAGATCCTCTAAGCAGTTTACCTGTACTCGTGTGCGGCTGGTTTCAGCTCTGCTTGGAAGCATCTTGCAGCCAATTTATTTCTTTAATCAAGCCCCGTTTGGCGGGGGCCTCCCCTAAAGTGTACTTAAGCCACCGAAATAGAAGTGAAGGCAATGATCAGGAATCGATACAATTAACCCACACCTCCCATCAGAGACACCAAAGGGAAAGAAACACAAACATGAAGCAACGATATACCAAAAGCGGAAAGCCAAAAGGTCAGTCACTTTCCCACATAATGGCCAAACAAAAAGATATAAGTGATACACACATTCGAAGACTCGACAAAAGAACCACATTGGAAGGGTCAGTAGTGGCATAAGCTCCCATAGGCTAGTAATAATAATAGAAGTGAAGGCAATGAGCAGGAATCGATACAAGGTACCCACAGCTCCCATCAGGGATATCCAAAGGCAAAGAAACACGGACATGAAGCAACTAGACCCCAACGGAAACATCAATAGCGGAAAGCCTAAAGGACAGTTACTTTCACACAAAATGGCCAATTGGCTATCCAAAACGAAATAATATAAGCGATACACACACTCAAGGACAAACCATAACAAAAATAAACCGCGACAGATAAGACAGATAAATCTTCTTTTTTGAAACCATGAGGAACCTAGCTTACATATTATGTGTGAAGCATTATCTACTGGTACTCTTCATAAATCCTGCCAACCATGTCCATGGGGTCCTTTTTGGCCACAGCCCAGGGGCTCCTACAGGTTTTCTTGTCCTTTGGGATAATTGATTCTATTGTGGAATTTTGAAAATATTTGAGGGTCACTGACAAGGCCTAATTAGCCGAAACTAGCTAGTCTGGTCCAGAAAACATGTACACTTTATATTTTCCATTTTTGTGTTGTATTCCTTGCTTCCAAAGGATAACCCTTTTAGAGCACATATTTGACGTCACTACAGCAGATGTCTGAATGTGTGGCGGCCGTAAAAAGTCTCCCTGCCCTACATTATAGTGTAGTTTATATTTTCTTATCCTTTGGAATCATTGATTCCATTGTGGAATTTTGAAAACATTTGAGGGTCACTGATGAGGCCGAATTGGTCGAAACTAGCTAGTCTGGCCATGAAAACATGTACACTTCATATTTTCCATTTTTGTGTAGTATTCCTTGCTTCCAAAGGATAACCCTTATATAGAACATATTTTATGATATGAAAAAAAAATCTTCTCCAAATCCATGAGGCCTTCACTTTACAGGATCCCAATAAAAATCTAAAATGAGTTCCTTTAAGAGCAATGAAAAAATTCATAAGAAAGAAGATGGGTCATACTACGTAGTTTCGGCTAATAAAGCCTCATCAGTGACCCTGTAATGATCCAGCAACGAAAGCCAGAGGAAACGTACTGCAATTTTGCGAATTTCGAATATGCAGTCGATTCAAAGACTGATATAAATCAAAATGGGGTCCAACTCTTATTCCCACTTTCTTTGTTGTTCAAACATGTATTTGTTCGATCCTCGTATTGCATGAAACAGAACATGTCGACACAGAATGAAATATTCTTTAATTTGATGTTACGTTTGTTTGCAAGTGAACATCAAATGAAAGAGTCTTTCATTTTGATGTTACATGTGTGTTTGCAAGCCGCTCAACAGCCGCCCAACATCACATGAAATGTTCTTTCATTTAATGTTACATTTCCGGGCAACTCATCATCAAATGGAGAATGATTTCATTTAATGGTCTTATTACATTTGATGTTGTCTATAACACATCTACAGAATAGTTGTAGAGTATTTATTCATGTTTGCTCTTGAAAGAACGTATTTTCCATCGTTTGAGATTGTTCTGAAACAAGTTTCAGAAAGCAATCTCCCATCTGGGACAATGTAGTTTAGTTTTGCTCCCCTCGTAGGTGATTTTTTTTTTTGTTTTGTTATGAACGAGATTATATGATGTAACTTTCTAGTCAAATTCAAGCTGACATTATTGAAAAAAAAAGTGAACGCAATGATCAGGAAACGAAACAATTAACCCACAGCTCCCATCAGAGACACCACAGGGAAAGAAACATAAACATGAAACAACAGACCCTAATGGAAACATCAATAGCGGAAATTCAAAAGGACAGTTACTTATCCACAAAATGGTCAATTGGCTATCCAAAACAAAATAATAAAAGTGATACAAACACTCAAGGACAGACCATAACACAAAAAAAAACGCGACAGAAGAGGTCAGTGAAACGAATTCCACTAGGGGCCTTCCAAGGCGGTTCTTCTGTCGCGGCTTATTTTTGTTATGGTTTGTCTTTGGGTGTTTGGGTCGCTTATATTATTTTATTTTGGGTAGCCTGGTAGCCTATTGGCATTTTCGTATACATTTAAGATTTTACGAAATTGGGTGCTGAAGTCATTGCAATTATATATTTACTGAATTTATATACTAAGTCACCATAAAATTCGGGTTCCGATAGACCTTGTTGCAGAAGAGATTTAAGTCCAACATTGTATTTTGAAATTAAATCTAAATGACGTCTATAAAAATTTGACAAGGCTTTGCGTAGGTTATGTTACCGATAATCCTGATTAAGAGGTTTAGCAGTTAACAATTTTTTTCGAGTGCTGAAGTCAGTTACATGACTAGACACTCTTTCAAATCGAATTAATTGCGAAATATAAACGCCATATGATACCGCACGAGGAACATCACCATCCAAGAAAAGAAATTACAATCTCAAAATCAAAATCATCGCGATTATCATAAATAATAAACAAGAGGGTCATGATGGCTCTGGATCGCTCACCTAATCCATAGAGTAATAAGTGGGCCCCGGGGAGAGCCACTAGTGACACCAGGACTATAATGTGCATAATGTTGAGGGAGGTCTACAAAGGTGAAGGTTGATACCAAATATCAACAAAGGCTATAATTTGAACAATCTTGGCAAAAGTCCAATAGATGAAGCTACACACCAAATATCAAGGACCCGGGCCTTGCGGTTTCAGAGAAGAAGATTTTTTTAAAGATATTCCCTACATAAGCCTATGTAAAACCAAATGGCCCAGGGGCGGGGGTATCTTTGGCCTCAGGGCTATAATTTAAACAATCTTGATAGAGGTCCACTAGATGAAGCTTCCCACCAAATATCCAAAACCTGGGCCTTTCTGTTTTAGAGAAGAAGATTTTTCAAAGATTATCTCTATATAAGTCTGTGTAATACCAAAAGGCCCCGGGGCGGGGGCATTTGTGGCCCGAGGGCTATAATTTAAACAATTTTGGTAAAGGTCCACTAGATGAAGCTCCATACCAAAATATCAAAGACATTGGACTTGCAAGTCTAGTAAAACCAAAGGGTCTCGGGGCGGGGGCTTTTTTTTGGCCCCAGGGCTATAATTTGAACAATCTTGATAGAGGTCCACTAGATGAAATTTCACACCAAATATCAAAGACCTAGGCCTTGTGGTTTCACAGAAGAAAAATTTTAAAGCTTTTCCCTATATACGTCTATGTAAAACTAAAGGGCCCGAGGCGGGGCCATTTTTTTGGTCTCAGGGCTATAATTTGAACAACATGTGTAGAGGTCCATTAGATGAAGCTTCATACCAAATATCAAACACCTAGGCCTTGTGGTTTCAGAGAAGAAGATTTTTCAGGATTTTCCCTATAGAAGTCAATGTAAAGCCAAAGGGCCCCGGGGCGGGGTCATGTTTGGCCCCAAGGCTATAATTTGAACAATCTTGGTAGGGTTCCACAACATGAATTTTCATACCAAATATCAAAGACCTGGGCATTGCGGTTTCAGAGAAGACGATTTTTAAAGATTTTCCCTATATAAGCCTATGTAAAACCAAAGGGTCCCGGGCGGGGGCATTTTTGGCACCAGTACTATAATTAACAATCTTGGTAGGGGTCCACTTGATGAAGCTTCATTCCAAATAGCATAGACCTGGGCCTTGCGGTTTCAGAGAAGAAGCTTTTTAAAGATTTTCCCTATATAAGCCCATATAAAACCAAAGGGCCCTGGGGCGGGGGTATTTTTGGCCCCAGCACTATAATTTGAACAATCTTGGTAGGGGTCCACAAGATAAAGCTTCTTACCAAATATCGAAAACCTGGGCTGTGCGGTTTCAGAGAAGAAGATTTTTCAAGATTTTCCCTATATAAGCCCATGTAAAACCAAAGGTTTCCCCGGGGCGGAGGCATTTTGGCCCCAACACTATAATTTGAACAATCTTGGTAGGGGTCCACTAGATGAAGAGTCATACCAAATATCAAAGACCTGGGCCTTGCGGTTTCAGAGAAGAAGGTTTTTCAAGATTTTCTCTATATAAGCCCATGTAAAACCAAAGGGCACCGGGGCGGGGGCATTTTTGGCTCCAGTACTATAATTTGAACAATCTTGGTAGGGGTCTACTATATGAAGCTTCATACCAAATATCAAAGACCTTGGCCTTGTGGTTTCAGAGAAGAAGATTTTTTAAGTTTTCGATGAAAAAGATCTATTTTTGGCTCCTGTGACCTAGATGTGCAACGGACCGGACCCATTTGAACAACTTTGAGAGGGGACCACCTAAGGATCATTCCTATTAAGTGTGGTCAAAATCCGATCAGTGGTTTAGGAGGAGATGTCGTTTGAAGAAATTACGACGGACAAAAGTGATCCCAAAAGCTCACCTCGTCACTACGTGACGGTGAGCTAAAAAAAACATATACAATAGATAGATGTAAATCCAAAAACGGGGCCTGGGTATCAGAAGAATTTGCTTTAATTAACTGAAGGCTTGGGGGGGGGGGGTAAATTTGACTGATCAACCCTTCGAAATAGGTACTGTCAACATTTAATATATCATCAAAAATTCTAGAGGTCGAGCTAAATGTTTAAAGTTTGGATTAAATAGACTTTTTCTACAGGGGATGTCACAGCCTGAGTTTTTTGGCGACATTATATTTAAATTAAGAATATTTAAACGTTAACTTACTTTTCGGAACTATTATAGAATATAATTAAACGTTAGAAACGCATTGGATATAATATAAATTCTATTCAACAGTCTGCATGCATTGTGTTAGGCATTATGCATTCCCCTTTAATTGCACGCCGGTGGATCGGGATTCAGACTCCATGATGGCTTTGGCTTAAAGTTATTTATTTGTTGGTCGGAGCTGGAAGTGGTTTGTATGTTGCTTGGTCCCACGGGGTTCCACTGCTGGTTTTCTTTTGCTGTAGTATTCCTGTGGCTTTTGGCACAGCACCGGATGGCTCAGCGCGTTATACTGTCAAGTCCTCATCCTTGTGGCAACTTGGCTTGAATTGTGATTTCTTTGTTTACCGAATTGACTCACTGATGAGTTAGAAAACCTTAACGCGCACCAAACAAATACTTGTTTGAACAACAGTGTTGGTTCAACTTCGAGTGCCTGATGGGGAGTATGTGTATATAGCGAGACTTTTTTTTCTGAAAGTTATCCGTGGTTTACTTACAGTAAGAAAGCTTAAACAAAGTAGACAAAAGGCAAAGCCAGACAAGGCGCAATTAAGGATTGCTGATTTATTGCACCAGCATAAAGGTTTAATTTGTAGTTTTAATCTTTCTAAAGTGACTTTGCTTAACACGCCTGCGCATATTGATGGATTAGAATTACAATCTTATGCGAAATAACAGTTAAACCGCTATTTAAATACCTTTTGCGCCATGAATAAATGATATAATGCCTTCTAATTTGCGTCAAATGCATGTTGAGTGAAACGCTTTACTAAGGTGAATGGATATACGTGCCATATTTTTCGCGTTCTCGGAATGACCGCAGCTGAGACAGAATTTAACCCTTGTCCTGATAAATATGACGACCTAAACCTTTGCAAACAATATAAATCCAGTTCATATGGCTTCAGAATCAGAATCCATCCTTGAAAACAGTATAGATTAAGCTTATCTGATCAGGATCTGTCATGTTGGTCATTCTGTTTTTGAATTGAGCAAATACATTATAGCAAGTAATTTGATCGGTTGAAAATCAGAAATTGGTGTGAAGTCTTTCATTGTCTTATCTTCTTTTAATCTATTCGGCATGAAAGTGTTTAAATCTACAGCAAAAACTTTTGCGACAAACACAGCCTGAGATCAGCATGTGCATCAATACTGTCCGACAAGGGCCTACGTTTGTTTCCCGCAGGATATCCCACAGGCTAAAGAAGGTTCCTGCGAATAGCCAATGCTTTAGACAAATAATTTGTTCAGTCCGCATGAAGGATTTCTAACGCATCGGTGAAAATAAAACTCAAACGAACAACGATAAGAACTCGACAGTAGGAAATAACTGAAATGCTGGAAAGTAACCATAAAACAGTTGGACTCTCATCAGACTGTGCAGATGCAATTATTAATCTGAGACTTCGCTTGTCGTACAAGGTTTATTGGTCTTACCGTGCGTCGTCTATATCGTTCCTGACCTCTTGTTGGCTTGAATGTAAACCGTCTCCTTCAAGAAAGGAAGCATCACTCTTGGAATGAATGTACTCTAATCCGTTCAGCTTAGCACCACGAAATCACGCCTTTATACATGTACTTTTTACCCTGTTAAAATAAAAGTGAAGGCACTGATCAGGAATCGATACAAACCCACAGCTCCAGTCAGGGACACCAAAGGGAAGGAAACACAAACACCAAACAACTAGACCCTTATGGAAACATCAATAGCGGATAGCCAAAAGGACAGTTACTTTCCCACAAAATGGCCATCCAAAAGACAAGAACGACAAATACAAACGACACACACACTCAAAAACAAACCATAACAAAAATAAACTGCGACAGAAGAACCGCCTTGGAACCTTGGAACGGTCAGTGAAATGAATTCCACTTGGGGGTGTGTGTGGGGGGGGGGGGGCGTAAATCGATTTTACGCGAGCGCAATCCTCGCCCTTACTTCCGTCGCGATTTAGACAGATAATTCGTTCAGTCCACATGAAGCCTTCCTAACTCATCAGTGCAATATCTCCGAGAACACAAAAATCAAACAACCACAGAAATGAAACGATGGTGAGGATTCAACAGCAAGAAATCACTGAAATGTTTGAGCAAAAGAAAATCAACAGTCAGACTCCAATGGCCCCAATCAGAGACATACCATCAAACACCAACTAACATTGCATAAAATTAAATTCTCTCTCTCTAATTCTCAGTAAGCATTTACGCTAGAACCGTCATAGAATCTGAGGCCTGACTCACCGCCGTGCAATTAAAGAGGGAAGCAAAACTGTCAACCGTGATTGGGTTAACTACCATGCATGCAATCTGTCGTATAACGTTTATGTTGTACCCAATCTTTTTATACCGAAGAAACATTTTACGAAATTGGGTGCTGAAGTCATTAAAATACGGGTTCCGACAGACCTTTGTTGCAGAAGAGACTTTATTTAAAAAAAAACTGGGGTTTGCAGGGCTATACAATATTTTTCTTATTTCAGCTCAAAACATAGATTGTGGATGCTCGTTAGTACCGCCTCGACGAGGCGGAAACATAGATTGTGGCTGCTCGTTAGTACCGCCTCGACGAGGCGGTTCTATCGAGTATCCACGATCTATGTTTAGAGCAGAAATAAGAAAAAATATCAGGCGAGGTGGTTCTGACGAGCATCAATAATTTATGTTTTTAGACGAAAGAAGAAAAATATCACAATTTTTCATCTAAATGTTGTTTTTCGACGGCAAAGTTTCAATGTATTGTATAGGCGTGTTTTCGAAATGAGAACTTCCTATTAATAACTAAGACGAAACAATTTTGAACGTGTAATCTCCCCTGTAAAAGTATCTGTTCTATTTATTGGGGCGATAGCCCCAGAGTATTGAAGTGATTTTGGCACTTCTTTTTGAATTAATACATACGACCTAATCACCACCAAGAGACACCTTGAGAAAATATATCGCAATATTCAGGACAGTTTCAAAAGTTCCTCATTACATGAAACAGTCGATGGAAATAAATATTATAACTTGAATGTTTTATAAATTTATCCATAAAGTTTACCGTGACAGGGATTCACTGAGGGATTCTCCGTGTAAAAACGTGAATGAAAACATTGTAGACTAATACGCCATTCAGAGTCTTTTTATAGATCTTTATACAGCTCATTTTGTACCGGAAATTCCAAACAGCGCAGGCCCAGATCAGATACCACAGAACGCGGAGCCTTATTAGGGCAACTACTGCATGTTTGCGAAGGGTTCAGCATTTTCCAGATAAATTTTAAAAAAGCCACAACCAGACATCCCTAAATTTTGAAATTTCGTTTCATACTGATAAAAGGTTGCTGATTCCATTCAGTACAAAATTGGTTAAAAATACGCAGTGTGGGTCGATTATGTAATTCTTCGTGTCGTTAACCCATATAAGACACTTGATATCTCCCAGTTAAGAAGTTTGGAGTGGACCAAGTCCAGTTAAGAAGTTTGGAGTGGACCATGTCCAATTGGAGCCAGGTTTGTATTGTTAGCAGTACATTTTGAAAAACTTTTATGTACTTTCAGCAAACAGTTTAGACACAGATGAGACGCCAGGTGTTGCGGCGTTTGATCTTGGTCTGCAATGTTTGCAAATGTCCCCACAAAAGGCTGTTAGGCATATATTGTTAATGAAGTGTTTATATAAAAAACGAGGAAGTAATTTATTTTCATAGGCATAATGGTTGAGTGTTAGCCCCCTAGGTATGTGCACGGCCTCGGTAGCTCGGTCTGATGCGCGACTGACTAACGATCAGGAGGACGCGGGTTCGATACCGGCTGGGGTCGGCATCATGTTTCTTGGAGATTGATAATGAAATCTTTTCCACGGTGAATATCTCCCTTTTACTGATTCACGAAAGTCATGTGGAAGTTTCTAGTTTGGTTGTTTGTATCGGAGTTAAAGGCCAAGTCAACATTATTTAGGTAATTTATGAGCCGCTCAGTTTACCTATCAACACTTTTCCTGGACAGGCATATACGAAAGCGGTTAACCAGTACAGTGCACACTCTTTCGCCAGAGACTGACAACTGCCCTTCCTGAATCAGCGGAAGGGAAAAAATTACCGTAGAAAATATTTTATGATCCATCTCCATGAAAGAATGTTGCCGACCCCGGCAGGTTACGAACCCGCGTCTTCCTGATCACCAGTCAGACGAACATCCGACTGAGCTACCGAGGCCGGCTGTAAGGTTCTGGTGAAAGAATGTGCACTGTACTGGTTTACCTTTTACGTAGAAGAAGTATGGTTAGGTAAGCTGATCAGCTCAAAAATGGCCTACAAATGTGTTGCCTTGGTCGTTACACACCAATATAAATTTATTTAGCCGAAAATTTAAAATAATAAAATGAAAGAAGAACAACAGTGAAAAAAAAAAAAACAATCGGTCAACTATCAGGCATAGTTCATGTATATGTCTTCTGTAAAGGTTTATGCTCTGGACAAAATGGAATTCCCCAAAGGAATTAAAACATGGAGTGGTTAAATTTTCTAGACCAGATTAGCTAGTTTCGCCATAGTAGGACTCATAATAGAAGTGCAGGCAATGATCAGGAATCGATACAAATAACCCAAAGCTCCCATCAGAGACACCAAAGGGGAAATTACACAAACATGACCCTAATGGAAACATCAAAAGCGGAAAGCCATAAGGACAGTAACTTTCCCACAAAATGGCAAAATACTATCCAAATAAAATAATATAAGCGACACAAACACCCAAAGAGAAACCATAACAAAAATAAACCGCGACAGAAGAACCGCATTGGAACGGTCAGCGGAAACGAATTGCACTGGGGGGGGGGGGGGGGGGGGGGGGGGGGCTTAAATCGATATTACGTGGCCACAATTCTCGCCCTTATTTCTATCTCCGCCTCCTAATTCATCAGTGTACCATCTCCGTGAACACAAAAATCAAACAACCACAAAGATGAAACAAAGGTGAATATCATCAAGGGACCAGACAAATGTTATTGCAATGAAATAAACATACGTGATCGTCATTCTTGCATTTCCTACGGCAAATTGTGACGAAAAGGCCCCGCAACTCCATATCACCTCTTCAGATGCGACCGTTAAACTAAAGGGCATGGCGACTAGTTCAAAACGTTGTTAAAACAACAACGTCTCTTCTGCAACACTTAAAATGCTATGTTCACTGGGACATCGTTACATCGCTCTAACGTGTAACGTAAACAAAGCAAGGTCTATTTTTGATATCCAAAGATCAAAACTCATGTTTCAACAGACTTTCAACATTGGATTTGTTGCGTAAATAGGACTTCTGGCGCAGAATAGCTTCAAAGAGCTATGCTCATTTAAAAATATATTCTTTATGAGTCTGATTTAAACTACCAACCAGACGCTAAAATTGCCTAACCCTATCCATTGATCACAACATATCGCCCGATCAGCACTCCCAGTGCTTTCATTTATTCATTACGATAACACACCAGTTTTTATATATATATATACAGTGGGGTTGGGTGTTCATTTCACAGACTTGCTAATGTGATTTGCTACGTTTTACATTAACTTAAGAACAAATAGAATAAGCAAGAGTCTTTAGGTTTTGTGTATGCAATGCCATTAAAACAAAAATAAATGTGGATGTTAAAGATAACTTGGTTAAAGGTAATTATTATTCTGTTATTACTGATAATAACTATGTTTAGAACACAGCTTTAAATATTTCTTGAGTAGATCCGAGGAATATTTGTGCTAGTATCACTCGATAAAGCTACATTCAGTTTCGTTGCATCTGATGACATCTTACGACAAACGATTTGTTGCGCAAACATTCATATACAGATGCATGTTTTGACGCTAAAACTATTGATAACGACGCAAATATTCAAAGAAATGTGACAAAACAGAAGTGACGGCAATGGCCAGGAATCGATGCCATTACCAATCATCCCCATCCAAAACACCAAAGTGCATAAAACTTCTTCACCGTACTTAATATGTTCTAGCGGAAGCCAAAATGAGTTTCTTTACCTCCAAATGGCCAAACGGCTATCCCCCCCTCCCCCCAAAAACAAACAAACAAAAAACAAACATTTAGCACTGCAAACATGCAAAGCCAAACATCACGAAAACACGCCTACATAGTTTTTACCCCCTTGAACCCCACTTTTATATAGTAAAACTGGGGTTTGCAGGGGTGCACCATATTTTCTTATTTCTGCTCTAAATATAGATTGTGGGTACTCGTTAGAACCGCCTCATCGAGGCCTCATCGAGGCGGTTCTTACTAGTACTCACAATCTAAATTTTTAGAGAAAGAAAAATATCACAATTTTTCATCTAAAAAATTCGATTTTTCGGAGATAAAGTTTCCCATGTATTTGTATAGGCGTGTTTTCGTAATGAACCTTCGAAAATATACGACAACAGAAGCACCGTCTGTGAACGGTCAGAATTATATACTGGGGGCTTAGATCGATTTTATATGGCCATATTCCTCGCCATTCGTTCTATTGCGGTTTAGAGAAATAATTTGTTCCGTCCGTGCAAAGGGTTTTTAACTCCTCAGTGCAATATTTCCGAGAACATAATAGTAGGGTATCCAAGCCTTAAAAATAAAAAAAAGATATATGATTATATTTGGTATGGTTACACAGTACTGTCTCTGCCTTATAAGAAACAACTGTATAGCAGATTAAACCGCCTTGCACTAGGTCACAATAGTATTCTTCGGATGTCAATCAAGAATATGCCGATTTATGTGTTTATAAAATTTGATGTATCTTGAAAAAAAAAATGTTTTCTTTGATATAGATCTCTACTTCTATGTCACGGTTACAATAGAAACTAAATATAATTGCAATTAATTTATTTATTTTTTTTTTATTCCAAGTACCTTAGTTTTAAGACGGAATGCATTAAAAGTAATCTTTAGCACGTTGTTTAAAATCGATGGCTAGTACATTTAGTGATTTTACACGATATTGATTGATTGTTTTGGTTTAACGACACTTCAACCCATGTGGGTCATTTTGTGTCGTCTCCCATAGAATGTTGGAAAAGTGATAGAAAGATAGTGGAGAAGATGAAAGTGAGGGACAAGGGAGAAAGAGGAATATAGAAGTGAAAGCAATGATCAGAAATCGAAACAATTAACCCACAGTTACCATCAGAGACACCATCGGGAAAGAAACACGAAATAGAAATAATAAGACCCTAACGAAAAAATGAATAGCGGAAAGCCAAGAAGACAGTTACTTTCCCACAAAAAGGCCATCTGGTTATCCAAAAACACACAACAATTAAGCGATACACACACTCAAAGACAAACCATAACAAAATTAACCCGAGACAGAAACACAGCCTTGGAACGGTCAGTGACACGAATTTCACTGAGGTAATTGAAGCGATTTTACGCGGCCGCAATCCTCGCCCTTATTTCCTTACTTCCGTCGCGATTCAGACGAATAATTTGTTCAGTCCGCGTGAAGGCCTCCTAACCTTTCAGTGCAACATCTCCGAGAACATAAAAATCAAACAAACACAGAGATGAAACAAAGGTGAGGACTCGACGGCAAGAAACCATTGAAGAGCTTGAGCAAAAGAACCCAACAGAGAGACTCCGATGGGCCACCCAACAAACAGGCTCATGAATGGATGGGTAAAAGCAAAAGAAATAGCATTCCCCCTCTACCCTTACCTGCTGCAAGGACAGCAGGCCTTGTTCAACTGTAAGCCAATACAGGATGTCAGAGTAACAAAGACTGTGTGTGCTGCGGACTGCTGGATAGATCACAGGCTTGTGATCATTGTCTTTTCTTCTATTTTGTTGTCAGCAAACTCAACCAGCCTATCTATCCTGCACGGCCACCACAAGGCAAGAAAATGCACAAGGGACTGGGTGTTTTAAACTGAAACAAGACAGCAAGAGGCAAGCATTCACCCATGATATCTGAAGCCGACTGGATGCAATGTAATTCAGTCCAGAACAGAACTGGATAGGCTTCAGGGACACTGTTCATTCTTCAGCATTGGATTCCCTTGGTCCAGGGACTCCTTGAAGAGAAGCACCAAAAACGCAGGGCATATCTCAGTGATACCAGCTCAGTATCTCACAAGGCGGCATATTCAGATAAGCAAGACAGTCCAAACTAGGCTCAGAGACATGCAAGACTTCTGGCTGAGCAGCAAGGCTGGTGAAATCCAGTCCTTTGCAGACAAACATGATATGAAGAAAATATTTGATCCACTGAAGACAGTTTGTGGTCCCCAGAGCTCAGGAACAACTCCTTCCCGCAGTGCAGATGGAACTAGTATTCATTCTGATTGACAAAGAGGTTATCTTGAAAAATGGGCTGAGCACATTGATAGTGTTCTTAATCGGTCATCCTCTATCAATGATGATGCTGTCAATAGTCTGCCACAGGTTGAATGTACTCTGCTGATGATGTTTGACAAGTTCCGAACCGTCACAGAAAAAGAGAAAGCAATAAAACTCTTGTCATCTGGCAAGGCCCCAGGACCAGATACAATAGCTGCTGAGTTTTACAAAGCAGGAGGTACTCCAGTTGCAAAGATGACCGAGTTATTTCACATTATGTGGAGAAAAGAAGCCTTCCCGCAAGGATTCAAGGATGCATAAATTATCAACCTATTCAAACGGAAAGGGAACCCTCAGATATGTGACATCTCTTTATTGTCGATTGCTGGGAAAAATCCTTGCAAGAGTCCTACTTAACCGACTAAATGAACACCTTGAACAGTCAGGGCTTCTACCAGAAAGTAAGTGTGGGTTTAGGAAAGACAGAGGAACAATTGACATGATCTTCACTGCGCGGCAGCCGCAAGAGAAATGCAAGGAACAGAACATGGACCTATACATGACCTTGTTGACCTTAAAAAAGTATTTGCTGTGTGTGTTACCGAAGGCAAAGGCAAGCTTCCTACGCTATACTGTATACCAAAACTTCATAAAAGACTTTACAAAGCACGGTTTATTGCAGATTCTAGCTCTTGCACTACCACTGAACTTTCTAAGTTGTTAACTTCCTGTCTTATTGCTATTAAAATGCATGTGATAAAATATTGTGATAAAGTCTTTGAAAGATCGGGAAGAAATATGTTTTGGTCTATAAAAAATTCGAATGAGGTTTTTAATAAATTGAAATCCAGACATTTTCGTGCTTCAAAGTAGAAGTAAAACAAAGATCAGGAATTGATACAATTAACTTACTCCATCCATAAAAGACACCAAAGGGAAAGAAATACAAACATTAAGCGACTAGACCATAATGGAAACCTAAACAAAGGAAGGCCATAAGGACAGTTACTTTCTCACAAAATGGCCATATGGCCATCCAAAACCAAAAGACACAAGTGATACACACAGTAAGTAACAAACAACAACAAAAAAATAAATCGCCACAGAAGTCTGTCTACTTACGATTTTTCTACTCTTTACATTACACTTCCTCATAATCTTATAAAAGAAAAGCTTAATGATTTAATTCAATGGGCTCTCCACAGAGAAGATTCTCTCTTTCTTGCATGTAATGTCAGAAATGCATATTTCACTTCTAAAGAGCATAAGAATTATACACTTTGGTCATGTCAGAAAGTGT
Organism: Lucinisca nassula; assembly: GCA_963580285.1. Taxonomy (NCBI): domain Eukaryota; kingdom Metazoa; phylum Mollusca; class Bivalvia; order Lucinida; family Lucinidae; genus Lucinisca; species Lucinisca nassula. The sequence continues at coordinate 62,899 of CAUZLF010000151.1, forward strand.
GTGATGCCCTCACCTTTCTACTTGACAATATTTATATTAGATTCGGTACTAAGTTATTTAGACAAATTGTGGGCATTCCGATGGTCACGAATTGCGCACCTCTTGTGGCTGATCTATTCTTGTATTGTTATGAAAGAGACCTCATCGGAGTCTAACTGTTGGTTTTCTTTTGCTCCAGCATTTCAGTGGTTTCTTGCTGTCGAGTCCTCACCGTTGTCTCACCTCTGTGGTTCTTTGATTTTTGTGTTCACGGAGATGTTGCACTGATGAGTTAGGAGGCCTTCATGCGGACTGAACAAATTATTTGTCTAAATCGCGACGGAAGTACGGGCGAGGATTGTGGCCACGTAAAATCGATTTAAGCCCCCCGGTGGAAATCTTCCACTGACCGTTCCAAGGCGGCTCTTCTGTGGCGATTTATTTATGTTGTTGTTTGTTGCTTACTGTGTGTATCACTTGTGTCTTTTAATTTTGGATGGCCATATGGCCATTTTGTGGGAAAGTAATTGTCCTTATGGCCTTCCTTTGTTTAGGTTTCCATTATGGTCTGGTCGCTTAATTGTTGTATTTCTTTCCCTTTGGTGTCTTTTATGGTAGGAGTAAGTTAATTGTATCAATTCCTGATCTTTGTTTTACTTCTACTTTTCATGTTGTCGTTTTCCATTGATAACCAATCTGAAATTATTGAAGCTTTTAGCTCCACTTCTAGATATTTAGATGATTTATTAAATATTGATAATACCTATTTCGCTTGTTTGATCAGTCAGATTTAGTCTGGCCCAGAAAACAAGTACACTTCATATTTTCCATTTCTGTGGTATATTTCTTGCTTCCAAAGGATAAACCTTTTATATAACATATTTTACCCCCCAGAACTTCAGTTAAATAAAACAAATTCTTCTGATACCGAGGCCCCGTTTTTGGATTTACATCTATTTAATGTAGATGGGGTTTTTCGTGCAAAATTTATGATAAACGCGATGACGTTGATTTTGAGATGGTAACTTTTCCTTTTTTGGATGGTGATGTTCTTGGTGCGCCATCCTATGGCGATTATATTTCGCAATTTAATCGATTTGCTAGAGTGTGTAGTCATGTAACTGACTTCAACACTTGTAACAAATTATTAACGGCTAAACTTCTTAATCAGGGTTATCGGTACCATAAACTACGCAAAGACTTTTCAAATTTTTCAAGACGCCATTCTGATTTAATTTCCAAGTTCAATATTGGACTTAAATCTCTTCTGCCATGCCACAAGGTCTATTGGAACCCGAATTTTATGGTGATTTAGTATATAAATTCAGAAAAATATATAACCGCAATGACTTTAGCACCCAATTTCGTAAAAACATTCTTCGATATGAAAAGATTTGGTACAACATGGATATTATACGACAGACTGCATGCATGGTAGTTAACCCAATCACGGTTGGCAACTTTGCTTCCCTCTTTAATTGCACGCCGGTGGGTCAGGCCTCAGACCTATGACGGTTCCAACGTGAAGGCTTATTGAGAATTAGAGAGATCTAATTCAAGGTAATGTTGGTTGGTGCCTGATGCTCTGTCTCTGGTTGGGCCCATCGGAGTCTAACTGTTGGTTTTCTTTTGGGCCAGCATTTCAGTGTTTTCTTGCTGTCGAGCCCTCACCGTTGTCTCACCTCTGTGGTTCTTTGATTATTTGTGTTCACGGAGATGTTGCACTGATGAGTCAGGAGGCCTTCATGCGGACTGAACAAATTATTTGTCTAAATCGCGGCGGAAGTAAGGGCGAGGATTGTGGCTACGTTAAATCGATTTTAGCCCCCCCCCCCCCAGTGGAAATCTTTCCACTGACCGTTCCAAGGCGGTTCTTCTGTGGCGATTTATTTATGTTGTTGTTTGTTACTTACTGTGTGTAACACTTGTGTCTTTTATTTTGGATGGCCATATGGCCATTTTATGGGAAAGTAACTGTCCTTATGGCCTTCCTTTGTTAAGGTTTCCATTATTGTCTGGTCGCTTAATGTTTGTGTTTCTTTCCCTTTGGTGTCTTTGATGGGTCGAGTAAGTTAATTGTATCGATTCCTGATCTTTGTTGTACTTCTGCTTTGGACCTAGTCACTCGTGATAGCCTTTGGAAGATCATGGTGAAGATTGGCTGTCCAACCAAGTTCATTGCTATGTTAAGACAGTTCCACGATGGTGTGCTTGCAGGGATCAAAATGATGGTTTCTGATCCAGTCCCTGTGCCAAACTGTGTCAAGCAAGGCTGTGTGTTAACCTGTTCAGCATGATGTTTTCTATATGCTCAGAGATGCGTTCCAGGATGGCGACAGTGGCATACCTATTAGGTATCGCTTTGATTGGAAGGTCTTAAATCTCAGAAGGTTACAAGCCAAATCCAAGATGCAGACATAGGTGATAGATGAGTTCATATTTGCTAAAGACATGGCAAAACGTGCTCCAACAGAAGAGAAGATGTGAAAAGGTGTAGATCAAGTATCTGTCTCCTGTGATAGATATGACCTCACATTAAGCATCAAAAAGACTGAAATAGTGTATCAGCCAGCATCTGGCAAGCCTTTCAAAGAGCCCACCATTACCATCAAAGGTCAAAGATTGCAAGCACCAGACAAGTTCACATACCTTGGGAGCACACTGTAAAGAGCCGTGCAAATTGATGATGAAGTCAATGCCGGATTATCAAAGCTAGTGCAGCATTAGGCCGACTACGTGGTAGTCTCTGGGATCGAAGTGGAATCAGAATTACCCCCCCCCCCCCCAGAACTTCAGTTAAATAAAGCAAATTCTTCTGATACCGAGGCCCCGTTTTTCGATTTACATCTATCTATTGTAGATGGGTTTGTTTCGTGCAAAATTTATGATAAACGCGATAACTGTGATTTTGAGATTGTAAATTTTCCTTTTTTGGATGGTGATGTTCCTCGTGCGCCATCCTATGGCATTTATATTTCGCAATTAATTCGATTTGCCAGAGTGTGTAGCCATGTAACTGGCTTCAACATTAGTAACAAATTATTAACGGCTAAACTTCTTAATCAGGGTTATCGGTACCATAAACTACGCAAAGCCTTTTCAAAATTTTATAGACGCCATTTTGATTTAATTTCAAAATTCAATATTGTACTTAAATCTAATTTGCAACAAGGTCTATCGGAATCCGAATTTTATGGTGACTTAGTATATAAATTCAGAAATATATATAACCGCAATGACTTTAGCACCGAATTTCGTAAAATCATTCTTCGATATTAAAAGATTGGGTACAACATGGATATTATACGACAGACTGCATGCATGGTAGTTATCCCAATCACGGTTGGCAACTTTGCTTCCCTCTTTAATTGCACGCCGGTGGGTCAGGCCTCAGATTCTATGACGGTTCCAACGTAAAGGCTTATTGAGAATTAGAGAGATCTAATTCAAGGTAATGTTGGTTGGTGCCTGATGCTCTGTCTCTGCTCGGGCCCATCGGAGTCTAACTGTTGGTTTTCTTGCTGTCGAGTCCTCACCGTTGTCTCACGGAGATGTTGCACTGATGAGTTAGGAGGCTTTCATGCGGACTGAACAAATTATTTGTCTAAATCGCGACGGAAGTAAGGGCGAGGATTGTGGCCACGTGAAATCGATTTAAGCCCCGAAGTGGAAATCTTTCCACTGGCCGTTCCAATGCGGTTCTTCTGTGGCGATTTATTTATGTTGTTGTTTGTTACTTACTATGTGTCTTTTTATTTTGGATGGCCATATGGCCATTTCGTGGGAAAGTAACTGTCCTTATGGCCTTCCTTTGTTTAGGTTTCCATTATGGTCTGGTCGCTTAATGTTTGTGTTTCTTTTCCTTTGGTGTCTTTGATGGGTGGAGTAAGTTAATTCTATCGATTCCTGATCTTTGTTTTATTTCTACTTGACACAAAACTGAGACTACAGAGCCGTGGTGTTACCATAACTAGTGTGTGCATGTGAAGCATGGACCATTTACCAACGGCACGCCGAATAACTGAGTCACTTCCATACAAGCTGTCTTAGTAAACTCTTAAAGATTAAGTGGAAAAATAGAAGTGGAGGCAATGATCAGGAATCGATACACTTAACCCACAGCTCCCATCAGAGACACCAAAGGAAAAGAAACACAAACATGAATCAACAGACCCCAGACAGGATCCCAGACACTGTGTGCTGAACAGGACAGGGATGCAAAGTGTACCTACTCTTCTGAAATGAGCACAGTTAAGATGGACAAGCCATGTTACCATAATGCCTGAGGAACGTTTGCCAAAGAAAATTCTCTATTGAGAACTAGAAATGGGCAAACGCTTCAAGGGCGGTCAAAGGCATCCCCAAATCCTTTCTCAGGGACATCAACATTCCAAAAGAGTTGTGGGAACAAATTGCACCGGTCAGAGCAAAGTGGCGATGTCACATCAGAAGGGGTGCCATTGAGTACGAGGCAATAATAATTAGAGAAAGTGGGCAGACACGCACAAAGCGCAAAGCTAGAGCTAAGGCATCGCCAGCAGAGCTGTCTTCCTCTAACCTCTGTTGCTCTGTCTGCAACAGGCAGTTCAGAGATAGAATTGGTCACATCAGCCTTCTTAGAACACACAGACAATAACATTTCTCAAATATGATTGAGATTGGTCCTTGTCAGCAATGACAGGCGAACTATTATTATCAGTGGGACGCGCCAGTGATGCAAGATACACATCGCAGTCACTTTTGCCTAAGCAACACAGGATCAATTTTACTCGCGTCGTTGGGACTGAATAAGGTTTCTTCCAACAATCTATCATTTCAAACATTACCAACCAGTAATCATTAATCATGTCATTGGTATTTAAATAAATTAAAAAAACGCAACTGTCAGGGATATATCTTTTGCAATGCTTTCACAGCGCCACAATGTTGGTGAAACATATCATTCGAAACTAAGTTTTACAATGAACTGTCGCTAATTTAGAACAAATGTCTGAAATCTCCACCTGTCGATGACCTCTGAAGGGGTCAAAATAGCTGATGATAAATATTTGCTCCAATGCAACGGCTGTCCATACGAAGAAGAATTGGTTTAGTGCATATCATTCCCTTACGGGGCTTGCAGCCAACTTTCGCGCATTTTGTAAAAAGAATAGAAGTGAGGACAATGATCGGGAATCGAACCAATTACCCCACACCTCCATCAGAGACACCATAGGGAGAACAATACAAGCATAAAAACTAACCCTAATGGAAACATCACCCCAAGGACAGTTACTTTACCACAAAATGGAAAAACCGCTGAAAGGGGCTGCTTATGGTTGTGTTTTAATATTTTCATTAACCATATTATATAATATATTAATTGTTTATTTTTCATTGATTTGGCCTGTTGCACCTTGATCACCTGTTGTTGGGAATAAGGAGCTGGTTGCTGCGCTGTTTGTGATTCGTTTATTTTCTTTTTTGTTTTCCTCATTGTTACATTACGCAAACACGTCTATACAAATACATTGCCACCTTTATCGCCGAAAAAATGGAAAAAATATGATGAAAAAATGTGATACTTTTCTTATTTCTGCTCAAAATATAGATTGTGGGCACTCGTTAGAACCGCCTCATTGAGGCGGTTCTAATTAGTACCCACAGTCTATATTTCAGAGCAGAAATAAGAAAAATAAGTTTTACCCCTGAAAACCCCAGTTTTACTATATAAAAGTGGGGTTCAAGGGTGTCAAAATTATATAGGCGTGTTTTCGTGAAGTCATCGTTAGCTACTCTTCCTCTTGGTGCCATTGGTAGGCTGTAATCTTTGACTGTGGTTTTTCCTGGACATTTATTCCTATATTTTCCAACCCATCACAGCTTCATATCCAAAAACATAAAAATCAAACGACTACAGAGATGATGCAACAACGGGGACTCGACAATACGAACAAAACTGAAATGCTGGAAAATCAACAGTTAGACTCCGTAGGGCCAGACCAGAGACAGACCCACCAACCGACATAACGTAAAATTTAAATAAGCCTTTGCGCTGGAGCCGTCATAGAATCCGGGGATCTATTGGAAGCAAAGTTATCAACCGTGATTGGTTTAACAACTACCATGCATGCAGTCGGTCGTATAACATTTATGTTGTACCCACCAATCTTTTTAACTCGAACAGTGATTTTACGACATTGGACACAGAAATCATTGTAAAAATATATTTTTCTGAATAAAAATCAAAAATGAGTTCCTTTAAGAGCAATGAAGACGTTTTACGGCCGCCACACGGCACAACACCAGCTGCAGTGAAGGCAAATGAAAATCAAAAAATGAGTTCCTTTAAGAGCAATGAAAACATTCATAAGAAAGAAGATGGGTCATACTACGTAGTTTCGGCTAATAAAACCTCATCAGTGACCCTGTAATGATCCGGCAAAGAAAGCCAGAGGAAACATACTGCAATTTTGCGAATTTCGAATAGACAGTCGATTCAAAGACTGATATACATCAAAATGGGGTCCAAATAATTAAAAACCTGTCTAGAATATGAGTCTAAACCAATACTTTATTTCTGATTTCTCAGAATATTTACGCTGATCTCAAAGGACCAAAAGTAAAATATAAACTGCACTATGGTTGAAGCCTCCATAAATTTCTGATTCCAATAGACCTTGCTGCAGAAGAGATTGAATTTTGGAACTTAATCGGAATGACGTCTATAAACATTAGAAAAGGCTTTTCGCTTTTCGTAATTCATGATACCGAAAACCCTGATTAAAAAGTTTAGCAGTTAACAATTTATTATGTGTTTTGAAGTACATATTATATGAAGCTGCAAGGCCGCAACTAGTTAGTCTGACCTAGAACAATTCGTGTACACTCCACGGTTTTCTGTTCTGCATTGTAGTCCTTATTTATCTGATTTTTATCACCTGTGTCGTTTGCTCCGTGATCACCACTTGTGTGGAAGAGGGCGCTGGATGCTATGCTGTCTTTGGTTCGTTTATTTCCTTTTTTTTTTGTTTTCTAAATTGTTACTCTTCCTCTGGGTGCCATTGGTAGGATGCCATCTTTCCTTGGCATCTATTTCTAAAACTTTTTAAGCGATTTAACGATCTGAAAAATAGAAGTGAAGGCAATGATCAGGGGTCGATACAATTAAATAACAGCTCTCATCAGAAACAACACGGGAAAGAAACATAAACATGAAACAACTAGACCTTAATGGAAACATCACAAGCGGAAAGCCAAAAAGACTGTTACTTTCCTACAAAATGGCCAATAGGATATCCAAAACAAAATAATATAAGCGATACATACACTCAAAAGACAAACCATAACAAAAATAAACCGCGACAGAAGAACCGCCTTGGAACGGTCAGTGAACCAAATGCCACCGGGGGCTTATATTTTCGTGAAATTGACGATTTGATAGCCCGATCCGCAACCTTCTAAAGAGCAGAGGCATGCGTAGTATTGACAACATTTAATGGATAATTGCTTTTGCACCCAGCATATGAGCCAAAATCAGAGAAAAAAGGATTTCAACTGGTTTGATTTTTTTCCGGGCACTCATGTTTGGAATCAGAAATGGCTTGATATTTCCAGTTGAATGACATTCTAATGCACTTACGTATGTAACGCGACGTCTGATTGGATAACGTCAAAAATTTGCGACAGTATATTCCACGATATACTGTTGGAAATCCGACGTCACCACGTAACGTCGTTTTTCATTGGCTGACATTTGGTTTTACGCAGCTCACAACGCCTGCCGCTTTGTGCAAAATAGTACAATTTTTAACAAAACAGCCGAATAAGTGCATTAGAATGGGGATAACTGTGCTAACGCGTCGCCGTAAAACGAAATTTCCGACCGTAAAACCACCGATTTACCTCGCCAAATGACAATTTTGAATACAGTTATCCCCTAATTGAAACATTAGAAGAATGTTAGAAAGATTCCGGAGAGATTAATTTCTCTTTCTGTCTTCATTATTAAATTTAAATAAAGACAACAAATCTAGGGACATAGAGAATACCAGATTCGTGTCTTTTGATATACAGTTTATCAGACTCGAGAATGCTTGTAGAATCGCGGTTTGTCGAGTGATTCTACATGCGTTCTCGAAGCCGAGCCTGATAAACTGTATATCAAAAGACACGAATCTTGTATTCTGTTTATCACTTTATCCACTTGTCACTCTTAAATTGGCAATTAACGACTAATTATCGATTGTCCTAAGTGCGCCCCAACATCCAGGAGCGCAATCAATACGATAACACACCCGTACGACATAGTACATTTTACATATCTCCAAAATAGCTACTTTTCTCGTGAAAATCCCTGATATTTTTCTTATAAATGCTCAAAACATAGGTTGTGGGTGTTCGTTAGTACATGTACCCAGAACCTATGCTTTGGAGCAAAAATAAGAAAAAAAAAAAAAAAAACAATGTATACCCCCGTAAACCCAAGTTTTCTCTATATAAAGTGGGGTATGGGGATCTTCACTTCACGGACTGATCACGTGATGAATCGGCCAATATATTTAGTATCAGCTGACCGTAACTTTTCCTATAGTATATATTTTTAAATCCAATTGTTCCAGTAATAATAACATTTTTTGCCATTTTTTCCAGTCGTTCTGTTCATTCATAAAAGTGCAATACCACATTGACCTGATAAAACTCGCTTGTTTTGAAAAAGCATATCTTTATCAGGTAAAGATGTTACAATGCATATAATATATCAGGTAATTTAATACATCGAGTAGGTTCTAACGAGTACCCACAATCTATATTTTAGAGCAGAAATAAAACAATAAGGTATACCAGTGTAAACCCCAGTTTTGTATACAAGATCGGGATTCAAGGGGGTCAAAATTGTCTAGACGTGTTTCGTGATGAAATGTCAAGTAGCTGCGATATCAATGTTTGCTGTTTGTATGTTCTTCAGGAAAATGGATGATCTCGACCATATTACTAAAAACTCATTGCCAAATAAAAGGCAATTTTGCCATTCGATGGTCTTTTCAGTCGCTTTTCGGCCATATTTCATGCTAAAAATGCTAGTGTTTGTCAACTGTTAGTGTTCGAAAACATATAAAAACAGCCTTCGTTACGGACAAACATCGGAATAATCCTATGATAATCGGAATATTCCGATAATATATTTTCAAAACTGAAGCAGGATAAAGAAAAAAGCAAGAATAAATGTCACTTTTAATGATAAAAAAAGACAGCAATACATATCAACCAAATATTCTCTTTCGGAATATTACGATGATGTGACATCAAATCTTTCCTCATCGGAATGTTCCGATATCAGGTCTTGACTCTGATCAGAACTGACTGTGAAATTTTGCAGAGTCAAGATCTGGTATCGGAACATTCCGATGAGGTAGCAGCAAATCTTTCAACATCGGAATGTTCCGATACAGGATCTTGAATCTGGTCAAAACTAACAATGATTGTAAAATACCTTTAGCAGAGTCAAGATCTAGTATCGGAACATTCCGATGATGAAGCAGCAAACCTTTCATCATCAGAATGTTCCGATACCAGATTTGGCATCTGCTAGAACTAATACTAACTAAAATAACTTTTGCAGAATCAAGATCTGGTATCGGAACATTCCGATGATCTAAGCAGCAAACATTTCATCATAGAAAAGTTCAGATACCAGATCTTGAATCTGATCAGAACTAATGCTGATTTTAAAATACCTTTTGCAGAGTCAAGATCTTGTATCGGAACATTCCGATGAGGTAGCAGCAAAGCTTTCAACATCGGAATGTTCCGATAAAGGATCTTGAATCTGGTCAAAACTAACAATGATTGTAAAATACCTTTAGCAGAGTCAAGATCAAGTATCGGAACATTCCGATGATGTAGCTGCAAACCTCTCTTCATCGGAATGTTCCGATACCAGATTTGGCATCTGCTAGAACTAACACTAATTAAAATAACTTTTGCAGAATCAAGATCTGGTATCGGAACATTCTGATGATCTAAGCAGCAAACATTTCATCGTAGGGAAGTTCAGATACCAGATCTTGAATCTGATCAGAACTAATGCTGATTTTAAAATACCTTTTGCAGAGGCAAGATTGGTATCGGAACATTCCGATGAGGTAGCAGCAAATCTTTCAACATCGGAATGTTCCGATACAGGATCCTGAATCTGGTCAGAACAGCAATGATTGTAAAATACCTTTAGCAGAGTCAAGATCTAGTATCGGAACATTCCGATGATGTAGCTGCAAACCTTTCATCATCGGAATGTTCCGATACCAGATTTGGCATCTGCTAGAACTAATACTAACTAAAATAACTTTTGCAGAATCAAGATCTGGTATCGGAACATTCCGATGATCTAAGCAGCAAACATTTCATCATAGAAAAATTCAGATACCAGATCTTGAATCTGACCAGAACTAATGCTGATTTTAAAATACCTTTTGCAGAGGCAAGACTGGTATCGGAACATTCCGATGAGGTAGCAGCAAAGCTTTCTACATCGGAATGTTCCGATAAAGGATCTTGAATCTGGTCAAAACTAACAATGATTGTAAAATACCTTTAGCAGAGTCAAGATCTAGTATCGGAACATTCCGATGATGTAGCTGCAAACCTTTCTTCATCGGAATGTTCAGATACCAGATTTGGCATCTGCTAGAACTAACACTAATTAAAATAACTTTTGCAGAATCAAGATCTGGTATCGGAACATTCCGATGATCTAAGCAGCAAACATTTCATCGTAGGGAAATTCAGATACCAGATCTTGAATCTGATCAGAACTAATGCTGATTTTAAAATACCTTTTGCAGAGGCAAGATTGGTATGAGAACATTCCGATGAGGTAGCAGCAAAGCTTTCAACATCGGAATGTTCCGATACAGGATCTTGAATCTGGTCAGAACAGCAATGATTGTAAAATACCTTTAGCAGAGTCAAGATCTAGTATCAGAACATTCTGATGATGTAGCAGCAAACCTTTATCATCGGAATGTTCTGATACCGGATTGAACTAACACTGTTTATAAAATAACATTTGCAGAGTCAAGATCTGGTATCGGAACATTCCAATGATCTAAGCAGCAAACATTTCATCATTGGAATGTTCAGATACCAGATCTTGAATTTGATCAGAATCCACTGACTGTACAATAACTTGTTCAGAGTCAAGATCTTGTATCGGAACATTCCGATGATGTAGACAGCAAGTTGATCAGAACTAACACTGATTGTAAAATAACTTTTGCAGAGTCAAGATCTGGTATCGGAACATTCCGATGATGTAGGCAGCTAACTTTTCATCATCGGAATGTTCCGATACCAGATCTGGAATCGGATCAGAACTAATACTTATTGTAAAATAACTTTTGCAGAGTCATGAAATGGTATTGGAACATTCCGATGATGTACATGTAGCGGGCAAACCTTTCATCATCGGAATGTTCCGATACCAGATCTTGCACCTGATTAGAACTTACACTGATTGTTAAATAACTTTTGCTGAGTCAAGATATGGTATAGGTACATTCCGATGATCTAGGCAGCAAACCTTTCATCATTGGAATGTTCAGATACCAGATCTTGAATTTGATCAGAATCCACTGACTGTACAATAACTTGTTCAGAGTCAAGATCTTGTATCGGAACATTCCGGTGATGTAGACAGCAAGTTGATCAGAATTAACACTGATTGTAAAATACCTTTTGCAGAGGCAAGATCTGGTATGGGAACAACGGATGTAGACAGCAAGTTGATCAGAACTAACACTGATTGTAAAATAACTTTTGAAGAGTCAAGATCTAGTATCTGAACATTCCAATGATGTAGGAAGCAAACCTCTCATCATCGGAAGTTCCGATTCCAAATCTTGCATCTGACAGAAAACGTTTGTAAGCGGATTCAGAACTTTGGGGTTGAGACACACTGACGAAGATTAAATATCAGAAAGGCCCCTGTGTCACTAAATTTGGTATAGTTACGCATTATTTGTAGAGTCAAGAAATGGTATCGGAACATTCCGATGATGTAGGCAGCAAACGTTTCATCATAGGAATCTTCCGATACTAGATCTTGAATTTGATCAGAACCCATAGATTGTACAATAACTTTTGCAGAGACATGATCTGGTATCAGAACATTCTGATGATGTAGGCGGCAAACCTTTCATCATCAGAATGTTCTGATACCAGATCTTAAATGCGACCAGAAAACTGATTGTAAGATAACTTTTTAAGAGTCAATATCTGGTATAAGAAAAAGCCAATGATGTGGGCAGCAAACCTTTCATCATCGAAATGTTCGGATACCACATCTTGCATCTGATCAGAACTCTAATAAGACTTTCGGGTGAGTCTTTAAAGCCGAGGTCCCGTCTCCGTATCCTTAGCTGTTGGTGGGACGTAAAACTCAAACACTCACTCACTCTGATATTTAAATATTTTTTGTAGGGTTAAGATCAAATCTGACTTAGTGACCTAGCTTTTGATCTGATACGACCCATATTCAAACTTGATCACAGTATGATCAAGTCAAAATATTCTGGTAAAGTGTCATGGAGATTGAGGTAAAAATGTTGCCTATACAGCCGGGGTGGACAAGGTTACAATGAAATTATACCTAGTGACCTGATTTTGATCTGAGGGAAACCATACTCCAATGTGATCGAGATACCTTTATTTCACAACCATTCTGGTATAGTTTCATGACAACTAAAGCAAAACTATGCCCTGTAGAGGGTGAAAAAGGTTTCAAAATAGTTTGACCTGTGAGATAACCCCCTGCTGGCATAAAAACATAGGGCTGTGAGAAGTTTACTCAAGGAACATTTCGATAAAAAAATTGTCAAAGTATTTCCAATGACTTGGCAGTAAATGCAATTTTCCCCCATTGTAAGTTGTGGGAACTCTAAGTTGCCATAGCATCCAAACTAATGAGCCAAATTCCATAAAAAAACATAAACACATTTCTATTAAAGTTTTGTCAAAATGTCTGCAAAAGCTTGGCAGTTAATGCCATTTTTCGATTTACCTCACTGAGGCAATTTTAATAAATATCCACAATGCCAGTAATGAATCATGAAGAATAGAACATTTTTATCACTACTCTAATGGAAACCCTGTAATTTTGTTCCAGTCACGTTAAGATGTGAATATAAGCAATTAAACTAAATAAATATATAAATAAATGGTGAATAGGTGTCAGCAACAGCAGCACTAATTTAAGATCACAAGCTGCCTTGTACTGGCATGTCACTGTTGAGTTGTGCTCTACCGCTGTTCATCTCTGTCTGTCTCTGACTACCCTTCATCTTAGGTTGTAATACATGTCACTGGGCTGATTGGCCACCCCATTACAACAGTCAGTTTTGGACTGTGGCTACTTAATGGCATTTCCTCTGTATTAATAGCTCTCATCTGGCACCTGTACTATACTGATGACTGTTGACCAAAAGCAGGAAAGGTTGCAATGTGTGCAGGCTGTTTAATTCAACTGTATGTCTCTGTCCAAATGAAAGACAAGTTTTCCTTTGATGGTTTGATGTGACACAGTTCGAATAGATACATTTATTATTCGTCATTACCTCCTCCCTCATGTGTCGACAAAAAATGCATATGAGTGAATGACATTGTATTCATAACTGTTAATTTCCACCATCCAATTCCAGTGGGATAACAGGAAGCTTGTCCTGAAGATCATAACACACCCACACTGTACCAAGAGACCCCTTTAATAACTGCATATATATATTCCTCTTGCAGTCATGATTTTGGAATCGGCCATCTGATTGGAACAGAGTACATGCACACGTGTACAGGATGTGATACAAATCTGAAAAAGAACAGGAAATATTAAATAACAGGATGTGTTTGTGAAACACTGATGCCCCCGGACAGCATGTTAAATATGAAAGCAGTATCACTAAGCAATTGAAAGATATGGCCAATGTTCATCTTAAACAAGAGATGTTGCATGACAGCATAGCTCGCCTGTCTCACGCCTTCAAGATATAAGGTAAACCTATTGAACAATGAAATATAGATCACACTCACCTACATATATTTTGAGGTCAATCATCAGGTCACATGGAGTGGAGTGTTCGAGTTTTACGTCCCACCAACAGCTTAAGTCATACGGAGACGGGACCTCGGTTTAAAGACTCATCCGAAAGTCTGGAGAAGCCCGGGATCGATCCTGCGATCCCTGGTTTACAAGGCGAGTAGGGTAACCACTGCACCACGGAGGCTTCTGATCAGGTCACATGGAACATATATTCCAGATATTACATTTCAGAATCAAATTGTGTCTAAATTATAAGGCTAATCATTGAACCATGAAAATAGGTCACACTGACCTAGATATATTTCTCTGTCAATCATCTGGTCACATGAAATTAAATATTTAGATATGAAGTTTCTCCATCCAATAGTATTCAAGATAAGTCAAAGTCACTGAACCATGTAATATAGGTCACACTGACCTAGATATATTTTGAGGTCAATCATCTGGTTGCATTGATGTAATATCCCAGGTATAACATTTCATTATCAAAATGTTATTCAAGACAATAGGCAAAATCACTGAACCATGAAATATAGGTCACACTGACCTAGATATATTTTGAGGTCAATCAGCAGGTCACATGGAACTAATAATCAAGGTATGACATTTCTTTATCAAATAGTATTCAAGATAATCTATAGGCAAAATCAGTGAACCATGAAATATAGGTCACACTGACCTAGATATATTTGGTGGTCAATTATCGGGTCACATTGAACTAATAATCCAGGTATGACATTTCTCCATCAAATACATGTAGTATCAAGATAATAGACAAAATCAATGAACCATGAAATATAGGTCACAGTGACTTAGATATATTTGGTGGTCAATTATCGGGTCACATGGAACTAATAATCCAGGCATGACCTTTCTCCTTTGAATAGTATTCAAGATAATAGGCAAAGTCACAGAACCATGAAATATAGGTCACAGTGGCCTAGATATATTTTGAGGTCAATCATGGGGTCACGAGGCACTAATATCAAAGGTATGACATTTCTCCAACAAATAGTCTTCAAGATATAAGGCAAAACCACTGAACCTTGAAATATAGGTCATAGTGACCTAGATATATTTGGAGTCCAATCATGGGGCTACATGGTACTAATATCATAGGTATGACATTTCTCCAACAAATAGTCTTCAAGATATAAGGCAAAATCACTGGACCACGAAATATATTGCCACATTGACCTAGATATATTTTGAGGTCAAACGTCCTCTCAGGCATGAACCCAGGGGTGTGTTGTCTTGGAATCTCAGAATACATGCCCAGGTATCAAAGTTGTAAAATATGAATCCTTTGTGATGAGTGTCTGTTGAGATTAAAAAACTTTAACACGGTTCTACAGAGGTGTTCTAGATTTTGACCCCTAGCCCCACCCCGGGGCATGAACCCAAGGGTCTGTTGTCTTTGAACATCATAAGACCCTCCCAGGTACTTAAGTTCCAAATATGAGTGCTCTGTGATGAGTGACTGTTGAGATATAAGCATTTGAAAAACACATTGTGACGGGAACGCACACGCAAAGGTGCACAAATGAGGTGACAACAATAGCTCTCCATGCACTTTGTACAGGACAGCTAAAAATTAATTAAAAAACAAGAGGGCCATGATGGCCCTGGATCGCTCACCTGATCCTATTGTACAAACGGAATTGTGGGTTATATATGGTGGAGTGGAGGGTTTGAGCAATTTTGGTTGGACCCAAAGACCATTTCTGTGAAATTAATTCAAAATCAGTCTGCCTGTTTAGGAGTAGAAGTCATTTTGAGAAGTAAAAGTCATTTTTGATGAAATGACATCTCAAGCCCTGCCGCCCGATGAAACCAATGGGGTTTAAAACTGAACAGTTTGAGCAATTTTGGTAGAGGATCCCCCAAGGAACCTTCCAGTGAAATAATTTTAAAATCCATCCACTGGTTAAGGAGAAAAAGTCGTTTAAAGCTTTTTCTATTTTTAGCTCTGGCGGCCATTTTGTTCACCCGAGCGGAACGGTTGGGCAATTTTGGTAGAGGGTCACCGAAGGAACATTCCTGTGAAGTAATTTCAAAATCCATCCACTAGTTAAGGAGAAAAAGTCATTTAAAGCTTTTTCTATTTTTAGCTCTGGCGGCCATTTTGTTCACCCGAGCGGAACGGTTTGAGCAATTTTGGTAGAGGGTCACCCAAGGAACATTCCTGTCAAGTAATTTCGAAATCCATCCACTGGTACAGGAGAAGAAGTCCTTTAAAGGTTTTTCTATTTTTAGCTCTGGTGGCCATTTTAATCACCCGAGCGGATTGGTTTGAGCAATTTTAGTAGAGGGGCACCCAAGAAACCTTCCTGTGCAATAATTTCAAAATCCATCCACTGGTTAAGGAGAAGAAGTTGTTTAAAGGTTTTTCTATTTTTAGCTCTGGCGGCCATTTTGTTCACCAGAGCTGAACGGTTTGAGCAATTTTGGTAGAAGGTCATCCAAGGAACATTCTTGTGAAACAATTTCAAAATCCATCCACTTGTTAAGCAGGAGAAGTCGTTTAAAGGTTTTTCTATTTTTAGCTCTGGCGGCCATTTTGTTCACCCGAGAGGAAGGGTTTGAGCAATTTTGGTAGAGGGGCACCCAAGGAACATTCCTGTGCAATAGTTTCAAAATCCAACCACTGGTTAAGGAGAAGAAGTCGTTTAAAGGTTTTTCTATTTTTAGCTCTGGTGGCCATCTTGTTCACCCGAGCCGAACAGTTTGAGCAACTTTGGTAGAGGATCACCCAAGGAACATTCCTGTGCAATAATTTCAAAATCCAACCACTGGTTAAGGAGAAGAAGTCGTTTAAAGGTTTTTCTATTTTTAGCTCTGGCGGCCATTTTGTTCACCCGAGCGGAACGGTTTGAGCAATTTTGGTAGAGGGGCACCCAAGGAACATTCCTGTGCAATAATTTCAAAATCCAACCACTGGTTAAGGAGAAGAAGTCGTTTAAAGATTTTTCTATTTTTAGCTCTGGCGGCCATTTTGTTCACCCGAGCGGAACGGTTTGAGCAATTTCAGTAGAATGTCATCCAAGGAACATTCCTGTGAAATAATTTCAAAATCCATCCACTGGTTAAGCAGGAGAAGTCGTTTAAAGAATTTTCTATTTTTAGCTCTGGCGGCCATCTTGTTCACCCGAGCCGAACAGTTTGAGCAATTTTGGTAGAGAATCACCCAAGGAGCATTCCTGTGAAATTAGATCAAAATCTGCCCAGCAGTTTTGGAGGAGATGTTGTTTAAAGCAAAAGTTGACGACGGACGGACGCACGCACGGACGACGGACAAAGACTGATCCCAAAAGCTCACCTTGAGCACTTCGTGCTCAGGTGAGCTAAAAACTCATTCTGAAATTGCACCAATATGGCGTTATAGGAGACACTCTAAAATGGATTAACGACTTTTGGACAATCGAAAAAAGTAGTCGTAATAAACTGGGAAAGTTCACCTAGTATCTCAGTGTCCTCAGGCGTCCCATGTAATCGGTTTAGAGATGAAAGGATTGTGTACATGTAAATAAGCAAAAGCACTTTTTTACAAATAGCACCAGCGCAAATAATACTAATAGACTAATAATTTTATCTGAGAGCTTCAAGTTCTACCATGATACGGTCAACAACCTGTGCCCCCCGAAAAGTCAGCAGTGGAGCTTTACGAAACAACAACATGGCTCAGTTTTTGGACCAGTTCTCTTTTTTGCATACATCAATGACCTGGCTGAGCAGGTCAAATCAAGAGTCAGACTTTTCGCGGACTAAAGGTCAAGGTCACTGTGGCTATTTTTAGAAAAACATTGTCATCGCTCCAGCGCCTACCGGTACATTTCTTAACCGATTTCAATATGGCGAGGTCTGCTGACAGCCAGCTGGCACCAGACTTTTGGGTCTAGTGACAGCCGGCTGTCACCAGACCTAAAAGTCTGCTGACAGCCAGCAATAATATTTCTTCAATACTAAGTACATTTTCATATTCTTATCTTCACCATATATCTGGATCCAATTATAGAACTAGAAATGTATATATAAAGTTTGATTAAAATTCATCAATTGGGCATGAGCTTGGGCGCAGAAAACCAATTTTTGGCTGAAAATCAAGTTTTCTTGAGCCTATGACCTTAAAAATTAGGACAAGGTCACCAAAGTCTAATTAAATTTTTTGTTGCTGGTATATTGAAAAGTTGGACCAAAATCCATTGATTTGTTCATGAGATAGGGTGCAGACAAGCCATTTTTTGTCCAAAGATGACAGTTTTTAGGGGCCTGTGCCTTTTGAAACCAAAACATGCCTGATTTCCCACTCCTAGTGAACCATGTAAGATTGGTCACAAATCCACAATCCATCCATAGGTTCAGGAGATATAGTGCCTAAATCAGGATATGTCGAGCCGCTGTCGCTGATGCAAACAGGATCTGCACCTAAAACAACATAATTTTATCCTTCTCCCCCTGTTATTTTTTTAGCTCACCAGAGCCGAAGCTTATGGGATAGGCAGTTGTCTGTCATGGTCTGATGTCAACACTTTTAAATGACAACTCCTCTGAAGCCACTGGGCCGATTCAGCCCAAACTTAATCTGTAGCATCCTTGGGCTGGGGATCGAAAGTTTGTGTTGTTTTTTTTTATGAAAATGGGCTCATTAGTTTGGTTGCTGTGGCAACTTGGAGTTTCCATGGGGAAAATGGCATTTACTGTCAAGCCTTTGACAAAAAAATTTATAGAAATGTTCCTTGAGGAAATTTCTTTCAGCCATATACTTTTATGCCAACCTGGGGGTCACCCAGGGTGTGCCGAGACCATGTCCCATCCCCTCCATTACATAAAAGACCATGTATCTTGGAAACCATTCAGATTCCCACCCCCAAACCATATATATTCTTGTTCTTTGTGATAAGACACACTCAGTGACACCAACCTGGGGATCCCCTGGTTGTGCTGAGGCCATGCCCCACCCCCTCCACTTAGTTAATCCAATATCTCAGAAACCGTTCAAATCCGCAGCCCTAAACCATATATATTCTTGTTCCTTATAAGACACATTCAGTGATACCAACCTAGGGGTCTCCCAGGGTGTGCCTGAGTGCCATGTCCCGACCCACCACTTCAAAAAAGGCAAAATATCTGAGAAACTGTTCAGGTTACCCCATCCCTAAACCACATTAATTTTTTTCCTTATGATAAGACGCATTCAGTGATACCAACATGTGGGCACAGGGGGTGTTCCGGGTCCGCCGGCCCACCCCTCCACTTCATAAAAAGCCATATATTTCAGAAACCATTGAGATCTCTGCCCCTAAACCATATATTTTCTTATTCCTTATGGTAAGAATCATTCAGTCACACCAACCTGAGGGTCTCTTTGTGCTGCAGCAATGTGCTGGGGGCATGCCCCGCCCCTCCACTTCATAAAATGCCATATATCATAGAAGCCATTCAGATCCCAGACCCATAATCATATGCATTCTTATTCCTTATAATTAGACATATTAAATCACACCAACTTGTGGGGTCCTCTCCCCTCCATTTCACAAAAGGGCCTCATATCTCAAAAACTGTTCAAATCCCCACCCTTAAACCATATATTTTCTTGGTCCTTATGATAAGACATATTCAGAGACAACACAATCTAGAGCTTTTCTGGTGTTCAGCGGGGCCATTCCCCAACCCCTCCGATGCCGAAAAGGCCTCGTACCTCAAGAATCGTACAGATCCCCACCCTTAATCCATATATATTCTTGTTCCTTTTGATATGGCACATTCAGTGATACCAACCATGGCTTCATTGCAGGGGTGTAAAATTCCACTCGCCCGCTCGCATTTCCGAGTAAGTTTTAAGGCAGGGCGAGTAAGTTTTTCAAAACTGACCTTATTTTTTCTTCATTTTTAGCACTTAAATGAAAAGTTTAAACGATAAGGGCGAGTAAGTTTGAGGGAAATTTTACACCTCTGCATTGGGTCCATGCCCCATCCCCGCCACTTCATAAAATAGCAAATATTTCAGATACATGGGTGCTCCGGGGTATGGTGGCATGTTTGGGAGACTTTAAAATAAGATTTTCACTTATTTTGAGCTGGTTGTTAATCAGAGGTGGGCAAAAACCAGAGTTCCCGGATAAAAACCACATGACCGTCCCTTGCAGAACCTCCTAATGATTAACAGTTGGTGCTTTTACCCACTAGGCCATGAAGTCTATTTGTTGGGGGACATAATTCTGGTCACACTTGATAGTCATAACAAAGCATTGATTCTACCTACACTGACATTATATTCTGGGATGTCTTAGAAGCTAGACTAATAATTATTATACCCCTGGCATATGAAGTGTGCTATGGGGGTATATAGTTTTAGCCTGTCATTCAACCATTTGTCTGTCCATCCATCCATGTGTCAGTCTGTCTGTCTGTCCGGTAACATTTTGGTTAAAGTTTTTGTTTTGTTTGAGTTGCGGTTTTACATCCCCATCAACACTATTAAGGTAATTTTGGAGACATTGCTTCCAATTTTGTGGGACATTTACCCAACACTCAGAGATGAAATGACATCTCAAGCCCTACCACCCATAAAAACCGTTAGGGTTTAAGAAGCCGTCCGCCTTGCATCACTTTCCTGGGCAGACTTAGACCTAAGCTGTTTACTAGTATTCATTTTCGTTCGGTTTCAGTTCTGCGCGGAAGCACCATGAAGCAATCTATTTCTCCAGACCCCGATGGTGGGGGGGATAAAATCTGAGTCTGTGACCTTGACCTTGACCTCAAGGTGGGGGTGGGACAAATGTCTCCAAAATTACCTTAATAGTGTTGATGGGGGGGTGGGGGCTTGGTTAAAGCTTTGCGTCAAAGTTTCTAAGAGATTTTATCTTCTGAACCCTTTGATATAGTTGATACTTACATTGAAGTTACATACTGGTCTCAAAATTTCATTGATGCATGTCCCACCCCCACCTTGAGGTCAAGGTCACAGACTCAGAAATTTTACATTAGGTTAAAGTTTAAAGACAAAGTTTTTAGATGCGTGTATGTTCTAAACTCTAAGACAAACTCAGTTGATACTTGCATCAATGTTGCATACCAGTCCAAAGATTTTGTGATGTATGTCCCTTCCCCCACCCACGGTGACCGTGACCTCAAGGTCACAGACTTAGAAATTTTACATTTGGTTAAAGTTTTATGACAAAGTTTATACATGTAGATGCCTGTATTTTCTAAACTCTAAGACAAATTCAATTGATACTTGCATCCATGTTGCATACCAGTCCAAAGATTTCATTGATGTATACCCCACCCTGAGCACTGCTTCAGTAACATGGATGCCCCCACCCTTCAGTAACTTTGATGCCCTCACTCCATTGGTCCATTTAGAAATTTTATGTTTGGTTTAGCTTTTGCAAGCACATTTGTAGATTCTTATAGCTTCTTGACTTCTTCATTCATATTACATAAAGCTTGAAAGATATATCAAAGGGTGGCGCTGACCGGGGGTATGTGTGACTCTTTCTCTAGTTCTTAAGCACTCATATTTTCCAAACCATTTGATAGATTGGGTCCATATTTGGAATGTGTTTGTTTGAATTGAGGTTTAACATCCAAGTCAACACTTATTTAGGTCATTTTGGAGACGTTGCTTCCAATTTTGTGGGACTTTTACCTGACATTGAGATGAAATGACATCTCAAGCCCTGCCGCCCAATGAAACCAAGGCTTATATGCATTGGACAGTCTGACTCATTCCACTTTACCTTGGCAGGCTTAGTCCTTCGAAGTGGTTTACCAGTACTCATGTGTGGTCAGTTTCAGCTCTGCGTGGAAGCACCATGCAGCCCAATTTATTTCTCCAAGCCCTGATGGGCGGGTGCAGGTCCATATTTGGAATGATCATAGTTATTTTTATAAAGTTTAATCAGCAATACGCCCCACTACCACACTAACACCTATGCCAATAACCTCAAAGACACTATTCCAGGCGAGATATGCTGTCTGATGACAACTGTTATTACATGACTTTTCTGGGGTGAGGTGAGCCCCTAGACGGGGGCATCTGTGTCGTATTGACACATTTCTAGTTCTGTCAGTGCTGTTCAAACCCAGATGAAGTGTGTGCCCACCACTCTTCTCAAGTTTGTGCATGTAAGTTCTGCTGATGGTATGCCTAGAAATCACCTTATGATTTATGATTTAGAACTAAGCTGCAATAATACCAGCATTGTTACACAAAGTTTGAACAAAAATACAAGTCCCAATTAGAAATTATCGCATTCTTCACTGTTCAACAAAGTTCTGTAAGCGGTATAGTAGCTCATGAAACAGAATAAGTTATTTAGTTAAAAAGAATATGCTTATTATTGAGTAAATATTATAGCCGGCTGTTAGCAGACTTTTAGGTCTGGTGACAGCCGGCTGTCACTAGACCTAAAAGTCTGGTGCCAGCCGGCTGTCAGCAGACACTTCCTTTCAATATACATGTAACTTCACACAAATGTACCTTACAACAATATCTTGTGCGAGTTCGACTTTCAAGGTTGTGACCTCAAGTTCACCAAAATCTAATCAAATCTGCATTTTGTTGTAATGATATATTGTACAAAGTTTGACGAAATTTAGTCAATTTGTTAATGAGATAGAGTGCAGAAAAGTGACTGTTTTGGGGTTGCTGTGACGTAATTCGTACCTTGAAAATGAGGTTTATATTACGGTCACCAAATCTGAACAAATCTGTAGTATGTTGTAATGATATACTGTACCAAGTTTGACTAAAATCAATCAATTCAAAAATGAGATACATATAGAGTGCAGACAAGCCATTTTTGGCCCCAAAATGGCTGTTTTAGGGTGGCCGTTAAAGCTGACACCATTAATTGTATAATCGGTTAATCGATCGATAAACCCCACAAAAATGATTATCATAAATTTCTGATTTGCTTTTAATCGATTACTTGATAGGTACAGTTTACTACCCAAAGTTATGCCTAAAATAGCTGAATGAGTGGCAAATAGTGCAGACCCTGATGAGACGCCGCATTATGCGGCGTCTCATCTGGGTCTACACTGTTTGCTCAGGCCTGTCTGTTCAAATATACATATGGTAAAGTGCAACATATGGTAAGAGTCATGCTCAGACAGAAAGCCAGACAGGTAAAATTATGACAGAAACCTTAACGATTACTAATCGATTATCAATCGCAATGGCAGGACTGATAATCGATTATCTTTTCAGCTCGGATTAGCCAGCCCTAGTGGCCGTGACAATGAAAATGAGGTTAAGTTCACCAATTTCTATCCAAATCTGCGGTACATGTATGTTGTGATGATATATTGAACCAAGTTTGACAAAAATTAATCAATTTGTTGATGAGACAGAGTGCAGACAAGCCTTAGAGGATCTAAGCCTGCCCAGGCAAAGCTGTGCGAGTCGACCCATCCATTTTAATGAACCTTATTGGTTTAACTTGCCGACGGGTCGAGATGTCATCTCATATCAATGTCGGATAAAAGTCCCAAAATTGGAAGCAACGTTTCCAAAATGACCTATACATTTTTATTGTGTTTTAGGTCTTACAACCCTGTCAAGATTATTTCCGTATTCACTATTAACCCATATCGTTGGTTGGTTGATTTGAGGTTAACGTCCCCGTCAACACTGTAAAGGTCATCTTGGAGACGTTGCTTCCAATTTTGTGGGACTTTTACAGACACTGAGATGAAATGAAATCTCAAGCCCTGTTGCCCATGAAACCAATAGAGTTTATTAGCACGGACTGTCCGCCTCGCACCGCAGTTCCTGGACAGGCTTAGATTATCTAAGTGATTTACCAGTACTAGTTTGTGGGCCAGATTCAGCTCTGCGTGGAAGCATCATGTTAGTGGTCATTTTATGAGATATTGGCAAAGAGAGCATCTGGTTTTATGGCCCTTTCAAGATTGTGTATCTTGATTTTGGTTTTACGACCCTTTCAATAACGCTGCATCTGATCAGGGTCTACACTGCTGGGTTAAAGGACATGCATTTTTGTAAAACTTATCACAAACAAGACAAACCTGATACCACTAAATTTGGAAATGGACCACTCCAACTTATCAGATGGTCAATGGGTCAGACCCACCATACAATTTTATGTTTTTATTTAATTTATCATATATATGTATTTTTTTTTTTTTGAACGATTTATGTTGGTATTTCGGCCCTTCCATGAATGTTCGAGCTCCTGTTTTAAAACAGGACATGCATTTTAACGGGTAGGTACCCACTATTCAATGGTATGTTTTTATTTATTTTATTATTGAATAAATCATTCATGTTGGTTATACAGCCATGAAGGTTTAACCTATATCGAGCTCCTGTTTCCTAACAGGACATGTGTTCCCAATATACAAATTTATGTTTTATAAATACTAAATATTCATATTTTCTCATGAAACTTGGCTCTAAATGTATAAAATGTATATTAACATTTTAGTCAATATGCAAGAACAATTTTTGCCTGTTTCTGTAATTGTGTTTTTATGGGTTGATTTCGCTAAATACGGCTGACTTCACAAAATCAAGTAGATTTCATATATTATACATGTACCTAGGCATCTATATGCCACCATATTGCCATTATTGGTTTCCATTACGAAACACGCCAAAAAATGCATTGTAAACTTTTCTGCAAAAAAAAAAAAAAAATTAAGATGAACAATTGTGATATTTTTCTTATTTCTGCTCAAAATATAGATTGTGGGTACACTTTAGAACTGCCTTATCGAGGTGCTTCTACTAAGTACCCAACGGGCCTCCGTGGCCTAGTGGATAAGAGCGCTGACTCTTAGTCATTGGGTCTCTCACCGCCGTAGGTTCGAGCCTCGCTCGGGCCACGTGTGAGACGCCAAGTTCTGCAACGGAAGGTCAGGTGGTTTTTCTCCAGGTACTCTGGTTTTCGCCCACCTCTGATTAACGATCGGCTCGATGTGAGTGAAATAATCTTGAAAGGGCTGTGTGAGTGTGTGTGTGATTTCGGGTTTAACGTCGCTTTCAACAATTTTTCAGTCATATCACGACGGTGTCTGGTTGCGACAGGGAGCTCAATGCTCACTTTTATAGTGCTGCGTCACTGAAGTATCATGTCCCAGACACATTATCCTGACACTGGGTCGACTAGTCCTAGCTCTACCCCGTAAATCTGAGTGCCAAGCGAGGAGCAGCTAGTACCATTTTTAACGACTTTGGTATGTCGCGGCCCGGGATCGAACCCGTGACCTCCCGTTCCCCGGAGCGGACACTCTACCAACTGAGCTATCGGGGCCGGTTGAAAGGGCCATAAAACCGAAACCAAAAAAAATCTAACAAGTACCCACAATATGTATTTTCGAGCAGAAATAAAAAAAATAAAGATTACCCCTGTAAACCCCAGTTTTACTATATAAAATCCTCCCCGCCCATAGGGGCTTGAAGAAATATATATGGTTTGCATGATGTTTCCACGCAGAGGTGAATCCGGCCCGCACACTAGTACTGGTAAACCGCTTAGTGGGTCTAAGCCAGTCCAGGAACCGCAGTGCGAGGCAAACCGTCCATGCTAATAAACCCTGTTGGTTTCATTGGGCGACAGGGCTTGAGATGTCATTTCATCTCAATGTCGGGTAAAAGTCCCTCCTCTAAGTGTTGACAGGCATGATTGAAGACATTAGTAAGCAAGGAAGGAAGGAACTGACAGATGCACTGATGGAATACATCAGGAGCACTAAAAGATTTTGAAGGTCATTGTATTATGAGCATCATGTGTTTTTCACATAGGGAAATGCACAAGTGACTTAATTAAGTACCATGAGTTTATAGGCAGCGAAAAAATGCCTTATAGATATACAACAACAACAACAACAAAATTGGAAGCAATGTCTCCAAAATGACCTTTACAGTGTTGACGGGGACTTTAAACCTCAAATCAATCAATCAAATTACTATATACTAGAAATGGTGTTTGTAAAACACAATGCCCCCAACCTTTGCTTGTCCTTAGATGGCAAAATATTCAACAAATATTGTTAAAGACTCAAAAACATACAACAAGAATTCCCCCGAAGGCTATGTCACGCCTGTGGGGGCGCAAAGTCACCAAACCATGAAATCTAGGTCAAGGTCAAACATGGATGCCGGCATAAAAATTTCACTCCTAGTTGCAAGCATGTACCAAGTATCATCAATGAAACTCTTAACGAGAATTGTATGTTTTTTAATTAAAGGGGAAATAATTCAAGAAGGGGAGATAATTTGGACAAGAAAAAAAATACGGGTCAACTATTTTTTCATGAGGAACTCATATATGAAATTTCAAAACACTAGCATACACGGTTCTGAAGATATGCTATGCACCAGAAAGCAACACAATTGAGTAGCAAAAAATTACAAAGGGCCATAACTCTAACAAAATTTTATCGAATTGGTTGAAAATTTAATCAGGTAGTCTCCTCCTTAGTCCCAATCACTATACCAAATATCAAGGCTGTAGCTCAAATACTTTTTGAGATATCTTGCTAACGAGAATTCTATGTTATTTAATTAAAGGGGAAATAATTCAAGAAGGGGAGATAATTTGGACAAGAAAAAAAATACGGGTCAACTATTTTTTCATGAGGAACCCATATATGAAATTTCAAAACACTAGCATACACGGTTCTAAAGATATGCTATGCACAAGAAAGCGTGACGTACGAACGGACGAATGGACGGACAAGCCAGAAGCAATATGCCCCCCAAGTTGGGGGCATAAAAAGTGGGGTTCAAGGGGGTCAGAATAATTATATAGATGTGTTTTCGTGATGACTGGGCGGCAGGGCTTGAGATGTAATTTAATCTCAATGTTGGTTAAAGTCCAACAAAACTGGAAGCAACATCTCCACAATGACCTAAATTAAATGTTGACGGGGACGTTAAGCTTAAAAAAACAATGTTTCACAGTAATCATGTAGTTGGTAGGAATATTTAATCCGAACAGATACTCAGTCTAATTGCAGGAGAAAAATCTGTAAAGAAAAACCCAATCAAGTGCCCAGAGCAACCCTTGGGTTACAAAGTGAGCGACAAAACCAATAAACGACAAACGTCTAAAAAATGGGCCCCAAAATGACCTTATAGCTAGCTAGACGTGTCTGTTTTTTATTCGAGGTTTAACGTCCCCGTCAACACTGTAAAGGTCATTTTGGAGATGTTGCTACCAATTTTGTGGGACTTTTACCCAACATTGAGATGAAATGACATCTCAAGCCCTGTCGCCTTAAGAAACCAATTAGGTTTATTTGCATGGACGGTCCGCCTCACACCGCGGTTCCAGGACAGGCTTAGATCCTCTAAGCGGTTTACTAGAAACGATGTCATTTTGACAAATGGTTTTTTTTTTTTTTTTTTTGTTAGATTTGTATCATTACTCGGTAGTGATCTCATTTCTAGCGGTTTACCAGTACTAGTGAGCGGGCCGGAGTCACCTCTGCGTGGAAGCATCATGCAGCCCATATATTTCTTCAAGCCCCTATATATTTCTTCAAGCCCCTATTTTTTCTTAAAAAAAAATGCTACGGCCAATGCTACAAGTCCCTGTGAAGTTGACGTAAAAGTCACAGAATCGGGAAACTCACCAAAAATGTCCCCAAGAATAATGGGCATAAGTTTAATTTGTAGGTCCAATGTGGTCTTCGTACCTTTATAGTGGTCCAAAGTAGATAAAATTGGTATCAAAATAAACATGGGCATCTTATCTCCACAATGAGACCTATTATCCTTTTCTAAACCATGTACTTTTTGCACCAGGGCAACTCAAATACCACTAGGGTCAGTCACATTTTGATCTATCTGGATCGCGATATATTTTAGCAGTTTTTGACTTCGTTCACTGTGCCACAGATACGGAGAGTGAAAACCCGGCTTCAGTTATGAGCAGTAATCATTTGAATGTCATAAAATTGCTTTCTTACCAACATACATTGCAAACTCATATCATAAAACTGTGATTTCCAGACTTCATTAGAACGACAGCCATTTTCACGCACTTGGTGACTTGTTTACATAAAGCGCCTCAATGACGTGGAATGACGTGACAAAATTAAAGCGACCTCTGATAATGGCGCGAAATTTAAGGGACGTAACTACGTAAAACGATGTTTTTTGTTCTTCGTTCTATTCTAGAGAAGACTGTAAAATCTTCTGAATGCGCGAGATAAGAGCATCCAAATTATTTCCGCCACGTATTACAGTAAATTGTTATTAGCGTCCGATGAATACAGATTTTTTTACCTCAACAGGATTGTCAGGATGGACTGGTTTTTGGTCGATTGTAAGAAGGACGGCGGTGTATCATTTTGAGAATGCTTACAGTAACTTACTCATTTGCATGCCGCATGCTAAAACTATATTCAGCCAAGAAATTCCACAAACGTTCATTTTTCTGTTTAATATTTTGTATTTTATTATTTTTCAAACATTAACTTAGGAGTTATTCTTTAGTTGCATCTTACATCTTTATTTTAATAAATAACCAATGGTAAATCACGAGGAAGACAACAACAAAAAAGAGGCTCCATTGGGGGTATTTGGATACTGTTTGGAGTGTGTAAAAATATATTAGTACATGCGATTTATTCCGTTAATGCTCTGTAATGGACCTATGTCTATAAAGTGACAAAAATGCGGCCTCAAATGCAAAAATATCAAATTTAGCCCAGGCTGAAAGAATGACAGAATACCAGCTGGCTGGAAGACTGGTCTCATCTCTATATAGGGATGAGACCACATTATTAAGGAAAATGATAAATTCATGGCAAATCTAAAAAATGTGGTCTCACTCCTATATAGAGAAGAAAATCTGGTCTCACCTGAAATAACATACTAAAAGTCTGGGCTGAAGGAATGTGGTCTCATCTCTATATAGGGATGGGACCACATTATTAAGGAAAATGATAAATTCATGGAAAATCTAAAAAATGTGGCCTCACTTCTATATAGAGAAGAAAATGTGGTCTCACCTTAAATCACATACTAAAATCCTGGGCTGAAGAAATGTGGTCTCATCTCTTTATAGGGATGAGACCACATTATTTAGGAAAATGATAAATTCATGGCAAATCTAAAAAATGTGGTCCCACTCCCTATATAGAACAGAAAATGTGGTCTCACCCTAAATAACATACAAAAAGCCTGGGCTGGGACGAGACCACAATATTTAGGAAAATGATAAATTCATGGAGAAGAAAAAAGCCTGGGCTGAAGGATTGTGGTCTTAATAATTTGGTCACCCATTAAAAAAACTTAAGTTGATCCCTATTATTATTAGACACGCAACATACACGGAATGAATCTAATTTTGATAATGATTAGGGCCAAATTATTCTGTATGTTAATTAGGATATAACTGCGCATCCCTCTAAAATGAATCCAGAAATCCCATTGGTGGAAGCTAAAAATCTTGTTTTGCTTTAGAGTGCTTACAGCACCCTTCAAAAATTTATGAATGAATGGTCACGTTGTCTCTTTGATCCAAGTTAGTGGACGCTTGCATGTTCGTAACGCCCAGAGAGCTAAATTTTGCTTTAGATTGTAAAATGTAGACATTTTAAAGAATTTACCGTCATCATCAGATGAACAGTATCTCTAGTTAAGTATTTGGTTAAAGATAAAATGGAAATCACAATGAAATATAGTTGCCAAGTCATGCAAATAAGAGAAAAACAGTTGCTACCCCCTTGCACTAGAAAGCAAAATGGCGAAGCAGAAGCGGAAAAATTTCCATACCCTACCTCAGTTCATCCGATCCTAGCCAACCATCCTTCTGCCTAGGCTATCATTTTTCTTTGTGAAATTAGAGATGAGATATTGAAGTTTGTTTTAAGACCTTATTTGGTGTGATTCACCTTCTTATAAGGCAGGGGACCACATTGGACCTACAAATTAAACTTTTACCGAATAATGGTTCCAGGGTTGGCGACTGTGTTCATAGTCCATGGTTGGGCCAAGGCATCATCGATATTAATCGCCAAGGTTTTTTCTTGCTGTTATTATTTTTCCCCTGAATGAACGTCTCTATCGGACGAATTGACCCAGTCAGAAATATTATCACGAGACACTGGATGCTTTCATTATGTTCTAAGGGGAGAGACGGTTACTTCGAGTTTTTTCTGTTTGTCTATCTCTTGGTGTATCTAATTAGAAAATATCAAACCATTTCTTATTCTGTATAATATTCCAGAGAGGAAAAAAAATAAATCGAAAAAAAAAAATAAAAATAAAAAAGATAAAACGGATTTTTTTTCCTTTCTTCCTGCTCCATGCCCTGATAAAATGGACGCTCCCGTGTTGTGTATGACCTTGTTTATTCAATGCCGCGTAACTTCAAAGGTTGGCTACTAAGTCTACACAATATTGCAGTGTTGTTTGGTGTTTATTGCACATGTAAAACATGCGATTAGAACAAACTCAGAATGTAACATGTAGACGCCAACATCATATACAATGGTTACGAGGCGGAGTAGTCTAAAATAATGCACAATCATGTCCTTGCAGGTGAGTTTCTTGTTATTACATATCCTACAATTTACATGTTCGCCCAGCAAAAACACAGATCAGCCTGCGCATCGGCACAGTCTGATCAGTCTCCGTTGTGCGCACGTAAGGATAGCTACAAGTGTACAAAGGCGAATAGAACACTTGGTTTCCTGAGGCGAAATCTTCATCAGTGTCCTCGGGATATGAAAGAGCATATAGGGGACGGCCCCCGCCTATCAGGGCTTGAAGAAATAGATATGGTTGCATGATGGTTCCATGCAGAGCTGAAACCGACCTGCACATGAGTACTGGTAATCTGCTTAGAGGATCTTAGCCTGCCAAGCCAAAGCGGTGTGACGTCCATGCTTATAAACCCTTTTGGTTTCATTGGGCAACAGGGCTTGAGATGTCATGTCATCCCAATGTCGGGTTAAAGTCCAAAAAATTAATTTGGAAGCAACATCTCCAAAATGACCTTTACAGTGTTGACGGGGCCATTAAACCTCACCCAAGTGAAAATGTGAGCGGGATCCCGGCGGGATTTTTCCGGGATCCCGGATCCCGGCGGGATTTTTCCGGGATCCCGGATCCCGGCGGGATTTTTCCGGGATCCCGGATCCCGGCGGGATTTTTCCGGGATCCCGGCGGGATTGTGAATCCCGGCCGGGATAATCCGGGATCAAGACTTCAGTCCGGGATCAAGATTTCAGTCCGGGATCCCGCTTGTGGCAAACCGGGAATTTTGGCAGAGTCCGGGATCCCGAAAATATTATCCCGGACTGGGATCCCGGACAAGTAAAGGCCAAAATAGCTTTAAATTCTTTTAATTCTCTTATGTAGAATACCTATAATATTTTTATCCCCCGACCGAATAGGTTCGGGGGATATAGGAGGTTTTAGGAATTCCTTTTTGACGTCATTCTTGCGCATGCTCAAAGTACTGGCCGTCAATTGAAACGGCCATCGCTATTCAAATGCATTGGCGGAACTTAAAATGCTAACAATATTCAGACATTTTGAGAGAAAATATACTCGTTTTCATTGAAATAATGCCTCGAGAAGGAAAGAATGATATTTTACTTTCATTACCGAAATTCATTTATCCTAAATCCGTTTTTAATTGACGAAAATCTTTTCGTGAATGACCCATGTCAATGGCTTGAGATACCGTTATTCACAAAATAAGTTTTTACGTAACTTTCGTTTTATTCGCTATCTATCTATCTATCTATCTATCTATCTATCTATCTATCTATCTATCTATCTATCTATCCATCTTTCTTTCTTTCTTTCTTTCTTTCTTTCTTTCTTTCTTGAGAAATCTGTCCAACGATTTGTCTACATGTGCAATTTAAATGTCCATACTGACAGTCGAAATAAACTAATCAGTGGACTGACGGAGGGGCGTTGAGTCAATGTTGATCCGACGTCATACCGTCGACACCCACTCCAACTCACTTCATTGTCACATGACCGTTGGTATGAGAGAGAGAGAGAGAGAGAGAGAGAGAGAGAGAGAGAGAGGGGTTTGACTGACACACTGACAGTAGACAGACAGACGACACACAGACCGACTGATTGAATGACTGACTAACAGAAGAACGGAAGGACTGTTAGACTGACAGTCGAAACAAAAACCGATGAGCGGACTTACAGACGGGCGTAGAGTCAGCGTTGGCTCGACGTCATGCCGTCGACAACCACTCCAACTCACTTCAAGGGCACGTGACCGTTGAGATGGTTTGACTGATCGCTGTAACCAAGAAGCCCATAGCCCTGTTTGTACCTAATGGAATCTGCCTTCTTATATATAGCAGGAGTCATTTTCAAAATTTAGAGGTGTCAGGTTGTGTTTCCTTCAAAATTTATTTGGAAAAATGGCCGAACTTTTTGCAAACAGTGTAGGCCCTGATCAGACGCCGCGTTCTGCGGCGTCTGATCTGGGCCTGCACTGTTTGTCACTTACCGCTTTTGGGGTTTCGGTACCAAATGGGTTGATGAAGACCTAAGGGCTGGGCATGTTGAACAAATCTACAAATGTACCAGATTTTACTGTAAAATCTTGCACTTGCGAAGGAGTGTTTAACATGCTTATGCTCTGAAAGGGTGTTCTACGTTTGTTTTGAATTTAATGTTCCAATGATGGGTCCGAGCACTGGGCAAATGACATTTTATCAAGCAACGCCGTATTATCGCCAACGAAACGTTGTGAGGTTTCATCGACGTTGCAATGTCAAATTCAATGCATCGCTTTGAAGTTGGTTTGATGTAGACACGACGTTGTTGACACGCTACATGTCGGGTTGTCATAGTGTCATTTAACGACAAACTGTAATTTACATTTGCCTGCGCTCGCTAATTGTTGGTGCGCTAAGAGAGAGAGAGAGAGAGAGAGAGAGAGAGAGAGAGAGAGAGAGAGAGATCATTTTCGTAATGCGAAATTTCACATCTGGCAGCATATCAGTGTTTCTCTCATATTCTTACATTGGAATTCCCCAAAAGTTTAAAAGAATTCCACTGTTTTACGCTGTAATTAACACTTTGTCTGTCCCACTGCCTTTGAAGCAATACGACAGATGACGGCCAGGGCTTTTCCCGTTCTATTTTTAGAACCGGAAGTACGTCACGAAAAAACCTCCTATAGCGACCATAACCAGTCACTGAAAAATGCGACCAAAAATTTGGCCCGAGAAATTCTGGATATGGTAGTTGACTGTTGCAGGCATGAAAGCACGCAAATAAATGCATGGTCAAGCTGTTTATTGTCATGACTGCAATCCGATATAATTTATGGACACGCTATCCAAGTTAAAAATAGTCTGGTGAAATATCAGTAGACACTGGTGGTTCAATGGCACGTGCACAGAATCAATGACACGGTTAACTTTACGCTTTTTTGTCACATGTATTTGAAAATTGTTTAAAAAAATGGATTATAGTTAATTTGCTGATTAATGTAAGCAAGAAATTGGATTAGAGATGGACTAGAGTCAGTATATATCACACCATGATCTGACTCGATAGATGCAAATGTCACAGATTTCCGAGACAATAAAATCTTTTTTTTTTTTTGTTTTTTTTTTTTTTTTTTGATAAGATAAATTTTGAATTGAACTCCTGCTATAATTATATAAGGAGGAAGATTCCATTTGGTAAAAAAGGGTTAAAGTCGCACCTCTATCTATCTATCTTTTATTGATATGTAAAATGAGACGCACGTTTTTCATGCGTCAATCATATTGCCAAGATCAAAAAGACCAAACGTCTCATGCTGCGCGGACAAGTCTGATTACTCAGTTTAAGTGGCCATGAAATAAGATCAAAGATGCCGATCTGGACTAACCCGATTCACCTATTTATATAATTAACTGATCTGACAACTTGTGCTCAACGCTACAGGTGGTCAGTGTCTGACTCGAGCAATTAACACATGGAGTTCAGTCCGGGATCCGGCTTGTGGCAAACCGGTAATTTTGGTAGAGTCCGGGATCCCAAAAATATTATCCCGGACCGGGATCCCGGACCGAGATCCCTGACAAGTAATAGTCAAAAAAGCTTTCTTTTAAAAGATTATCTTGTTATCTAGAATACCTATAAGATATTTGAATAGATATGTAATTTAGATATCTTTAATGGCAGTTTAGATATCTAATATAGCATATACCTATGGGGTGCAGTTTTACTATTCAATACAATTTGAGATATCTATAATTTTAATTAGATATTTATAATTTTATTATCGATATCTATAAATCAAATTACAGATATCTATAATTTTATTATAAAATGATAGATATCTATACATAAAATTAAAGATTTATATATAATATATAACATAATTGATATCTTTAATTATCAATAGTTATGATATCATAAAATGTAATCAATGATATGTTATATAAATATGTCTTGATAGCATTAAATTTGTTTTATGATATCCAATTTTTTTTTGCATATATAGATATCTAAAAATCAAATTACAGATATCAATTATAAGGCTGAATTATAGATATCAAAATTTTCATTAATGGATATCATAAAATAAAGTATAGATATCAATAAATGTAATTGATATTAATAAATGTAATTACTGATATCCTCAAATGTTCTTCAATATTTGATATCAATATATCGAATAATAGCTATCTATAATTGGTAAGCAACATTCATATGAAGTTTCAATACAATAGGCCCAGGGGTATGGGATAAGTAGACGTTTAAAATATTTTTTTTTCTATTTTTAAAAGTTGATACTTGTATCAAGTTTCTATGTTAACGCATCTCCACATGAACTACTTAAATCTAAGTTATTAGGGCCCCGCACTGAAAGTGTGGGTGCCCTATAGTAATCACTCTGTCCGTCCGTCTGTCTGTGTCTGTCTTTCCGTCTGTCCATCCACAAACTTTCCTACTCCTGATAGCGCTGCCGGGGCCCTAGTCAGTTTCACTGACAGCTCTAGTTTGGCTATGGAATAGGGGGAAATACTCTCAAATAGATAGATTCCTTTCTTTGCTACAGAAAACAGCGCGCATATTCAGAGTGGGCGCCAGTTTTGTCTGGAGTCCATCAAGGGACCGTTCGTAGTCCACTGTTATTCTCCCTGTACATCAATTATATTTCCACTGACATTGACTCAGATATAAGACTGTTCGCAGATGCCTGTGTTTGCTATCGGGAAATTAGAGATACAGAGGACTCACTGAAACTTAAGAATGATATAGATAAATTTGGATGTTGGGCACGAAAATGGGGCATGGGATTTCAGCCCATTAAATGCAATATTATGCAGGTAACTAGGAAGAAAAAAAATGAGGCTTCTTACACCTTAAAGGGAACAGTCCTCGAGAACGTGGATTCCATTTAATACCTTGGTGTGACACTCGCACACAATTTGAGATGGAATACACATAATAGCAACATGTCTACTAAGACAAATAGAACGCTTGGTTTCCAGAGGCGATATATTCATTAGTGTCCCCAGGATGTAAAAGAGGCAGCATATAAAGGTCTTGTTCGCCCAATCTTGGGATATGGTAGTTGTATCTGGTCCTTAATGAAGAAATTGAAGAAGTTCAGAATACAGCTGCAAGATTTGTAACAAACAGTTACTGCTTTGAAACTGGGAGCATGACTGAACTATTAGGAAAATTAAAATGGGGTTCTCTCTAGAAAAGGAGAAAAGACAGAATGCTCATTAAAGATCTAAAGGGTGCTGCCCGCATTCCAACAGATGACCTTGTTACCACAACTAGGCACTGTAGAAATCATCCTTCATTGGCGTTTCCGACCCTTACTGCAAGAACTGACATTAAACTCCAATTAAAACAAACAAACATTTATTCTTCCCCGGACCAATACAGGTTGGAATGCCCTTCCCGATTTAATCCATCCTATTTCAGCAGCTGAAGGTGCTGAGGATTGTGTAGCTAAGTTTACCTCTTTAGTGAGAGCGATAGGGTTTTTTTTTTTTTGGTTTTGGTTTTACGGCCCTTTCAAGATTATTTCACTCATATCGAGCCGATCGTTAATCAGAGGTGGGCGAAAACCGGAGCACCCGGAGAAAAACCACCTGACCTTCCATTGCAGAACTTGGCGTCTCACATGTGACCCGAGCGAGGCTCGAACCACAGCGGTGAGAGACCTAATGATCAAGAGTCAGCGCTCTTAACCACTAGGCCACGGAGGCCCGGAGAGCGATAGGGACTAACTTCCTATTCTCCCTTTCTTGAGAGGCTCCCATCCTAATTTTCCTAGTATTCCAGTTATGCTCCCAGTTTTATGCAAAACTTAATACACCTATTTATCGTATCCCCAAATTTCTAAACAATCTTTATATTGGTTACTGGGACCTCGTCTGGACGAATTTTTTGCAGAAAGAAGAAGAATCGGAGCAAAAACAATTAGTCTCCCTTCTTTGTTTGTGAGAGACTTACAAGTGCAAGTGTTTAGGTCCGGTGTTGGCTTTAATGGAGCACTATTTGCTACCGCGCATTTTGGTGTTTTTCGCTGAGTTTTCGGTATTTATATAGACTATATGTAAAATATGTTCTTGCATTTTTTTTCTTTCAGCTCCCTCTTTTTACCCCAAAACCTATGTAGTTTTTAACTACCCGAATGGTCCTTCACATCTATAAACCCCGCTAAAAAGGGGACGTATAAAAGCCGGGAGTAACGGTCGGGAGAATGTATTGATAAAGGTATTAAACATGCACCACCTATCTTAATGAAATTTAGAACAATTGTCAAATTCAGAATCTTCTTCAAAATGCATCTTAGGTCTAACATTAGGTCTAAAGGGTGCTGCCAGCATTCCAACAGATTACCTTGTCCCCCCCAGCTAGGCACTGTAGAAATCACAATTCATTGGCGTTTCAGATCCTTACTGCAAGAACTGACATTTATAAAGAATCATTCTCCCCCCGAACCATTAGAGACTGGAGTGCAAGTAAAAGATCCCTACTGGTTATTGCATGATTACTGTGTAGACTTTCATCCAGCAAACCAGGAGTACGTTATATACACATGCGAGTAGTGATCTGATATGACTGATCGCAGTACTAGTATCAGTAAAAAAGAAGTAAGAAAGAAAGAAAGTATGTCATTAGACGTGTCACCAGCAAAAATTCAGATTCAGACGGGTACTTTTGATGAATATTTCTTCTTCTTCTTCTTCTTCTTCTTCTTCTTCTTCTTCTTCTTCCGGTTTCGCCTTAACCCCCTGAGGGGACACAGACGGTGTATTAGATACACTCCAGCTTTGCAGGATGAAAGCCTACACAGTAATCATGTAATTACGGTAGGGTTCTTTTAACCTGCACAGGGGATGGTTCTCCCTGCACAGGGGGCCTCCAGTTAACGTCCCGATCCGAAGGACGGTGCACTTTATGATATTCATCCCTGCAAATGATGCCAATGGAGCGTGTTCGGACACCGAAATTTTCACACCGCTGCCGGGGATCGAACCCGGGTCCTCTAGCATCAGAGGCAAGTGCACTAACCACTGAGCTATCATGCTCATTTCCCCTTGAGCACTACAGCCTGGGTTCGACCCCTAATAATTTACAAAGTGCTTGACAAAAGTTACTCCCGATCCCAAAAGTTTGTGACACGGTTGTATCTTTCAGTATGAATCGTGATAAATATTTGATAACAATTTGTAGTCTTATATGCGTTTTGTAAATGAGTATATATTCTACTTTTGTTCCAAATTTCAACAAGATAGATGCATGTTTAATACCTTTATTCGATTGTCAAAATTTACTCACGACTTTTCTCCCGACCGTTACTCCCGGCGTTTATATTTTCCGGCCTTTATACTTTCCCCGCTAAAATACGTCACTTCCTTTCGAAAAACTACAGAAGACGGCGTCTGCATAATTCAACCAAATTCAATCAAATTTTGGCCGTTTCTCGGATAAGACCAACTATTTTAAACTAGATATCAACTATACATAGCAAATTTAAGAATAGGTAGTACATTTGTAATTTTGATTATAAATGGTTAGTGTAACGTACGGCCATTACACTCGCGACATCAATTTTCGTGGTTTTTAATTTATTTTTTTTTCAGCTGGATGATGGAAAATTGGTTTCTTTTGGAAGTCATTTGTCTGGCTTTAATTGTTTTCCAACAATGATAGCTCAGTGGTTAATGCACTTGCCTCTGATGCTAGAGGTCCCGGGTTCGATCCCCGACAGCGGCGATAAAATTCCGGTGTCCGAACTCGCTCCATTGGCATCATTTGCAGAGATGAATGTCATAAAGTGCACCGTCCTTCAGATCAGAATGTTAACTTGAGGCCCCCTGTGCAGGGTAAAGTCCCTGCCGTAATTACATGATTATTGTGTCATGTTTAGGCTTTCATCCTGTAAACCTGGAGTATGTAATGTACACCTGCGGTAATTGTCAAATGTGACCGACGCAGTAGAAAGAAAAACAAAAGTCAATTTAAGTTTACAAAGTACTCTTGAAGGTAAGAATTTGCTCCATAGGAGCAAATTCTTTCCATGCTCCCCAGCAGCAAATTCTTTTCTTAAGAAGTTGCTTGTGTTACAGTCAAGTACCCAGTTCTGGATCAGTCACGCGTCGTTGAGTGTTGTAACCAATATGGTTGCTTATAATCGATTATCAGACAGGTTGAGGATTAATCGGATAATCGCTTATTCAGTCGATAAATTCTACAAAAATGATTATCATTACTGATTTGCTTGCAATAGATTATTTGATAAGTTCAATTTACTACCCAAAGCTGTGCTTAAAATAGCTGTATAAGAAACAAACAGTGCAGACCCAGATGAGACGCCGCATTCTTCGGCATCTCATCTGGGTCTACACTGTTTGCTCAGGTCTGTCTGTTCAAATACGTCTGGCAAAGTATAGCATATGGTAGGAGTCATGCTCATACAGAAAGCCAGACATAAAATTATGACTATCCAGTGTTGCGCCGAGAGGGGGCCATGGGGCCATTTGCCTACCTAAAGTCATTGACGGCCCTTTCAACATTAAACATGGGGCCCGGATGACCCTCAGAAATCAACAACGTTGCTTATATTTTATTTTCTGAAGCCCCTTTAAAATATAAAGTGACCCTTTGGAAAATGTCATAAGGGCCATTGGTGTCCCCCAAGCAATCGAGCCTAGGCACAACACTGCAAATATTCAGTGATTACTAATCGGTTATGGATCGCAATGATAGGAATGATAATAGATTATCATTTCAGCTCCGAATAGCCGGCCCTAATTATCAGTCCTGTCATTGCGATCGACAATCGATTAGTAATCGCTAAGGTTTTTGTCATGATTTTACCTGTCTGACTTTCTGTCTGAGCATGACTCTTACCATATGTTGCACTTTACCATATGTATATTTCAACAGACATGTCTAGATACTTCACATTCAACAGACATGTCTGAGCAAACAGTGTAGACCCAGATGAGACGCTGCATAATGCGGCGTCTCATCAGGGTCTGCACTGTTTGCCACACATCCAGCTATTTTAGGCATGGCTTTGGGTAGTAAATTGTACCTATCAAGTAATCAATTAAAAGCAAATCAGAAATGATAATCATTTTTGTGGAATTTATCGATTGATTAATCGATTATAAGATTAATTGTGACAGCCTTACAAACATACTTTCTAATTTTATTCGGCTGACATTGTTAGACCCCAGTTGCGGATCACAGTACCCAGTTGCGGATCACAAGGTTTTGTTTGATTGATTTGATGTTTAACGCCACCGTCGACACTAAAGGTCATTTAAATTGGAGGCATTGCTCACAATTTTGTGGGAATTGTACCCGACATGGAGATGAAATGACATCTCAAGCCCTGCCGCTTAATGAAACTAATAGCGGTTTATAAGCATTGACGGTCCGACTCGCACTGCTTTGCCTGGGCAGGCTTACACCTATAAGCTGTTTACCAGTTTACTCGTATGAGTTTCAGTTTCAGCTCTGCGTGGAAAGCATCATTGAGACCATCTATTTCTTCAAGCTCCAATGTGTGGGGGCTATCGAATGGCGTTAACCTATTTGGAAACAATCAGTGGCATTCAGTAAAAATTTAATATTGATTTGTGGTCAAGTATCAATGCCGCTGACCCCTCCACCACCACCATCATCCCCACCACCAATGAGGTCAAAAGGCATTGTTTAGTGCCCAGTCTGTCAACCCTCCCACACTTTTGTTCGGTGGCATTCAGTAAATATTAAATATCCATTTGTCGTTTTGTCCCCCGGTCTATCGACCTGTCTCTGTCTCACGCCGTCTCCCACTTGAAAATTTTGGGATGTTTTCATGCAGCTACACTAACTTGTTTTCCCCAGCTCTTAAAAAGGGCATGGTGCTGGTCATGAAAAAGGGCACTTTCAGCGTGCCTAAATATGTAAATTATTATTAATATGAACAGGCCTTTTAAGCTCACCTGAGAACAAAGTGCTCAAAGTGAGCTATTGTGATCACCCGGCGTCCGGCGCCAACAATTTTCTTACATGACATCTCCTCCTAAACTGTTGAATGGATTTCAAAATAATTTCACAGAAATGTTCCTTGGGTGACCCTCTACCAAAATTGGTAAAATGATTCCGCTCCATTGAACAAAATGGCCACCAGAGCTAAAAATAGAAAAACCTTTGAACAACATCTCCTCCTAGCCCACTGGCCTGATTTCTAAATAATTTCCCAGAAATGTTCCTTGTGTGACTCTACCAAAATTGAGTATTATTATCTTCTTCTCAACTTAAACTGCTGGGTCGATTGGAACCAAATTACATGTGGAGCCTCTATGGGAAGGGGGAACAGCAGTATGTTTGTAAGGACTGGGTCACAAGACCAATATGGCCGCCATGGCCCGATATGTAAAAAACATTTAAAAGTCTTCTTCTCGGGGACCAAATGGCCGATGACCTTGAAAATTGGTATGTAGCATCAGGGATGCCGCAGATAATTTCTTTTATTTGACTAACTCCCTATCGGTGAACTGTCCTGTTTGCACGGTTATTAGCAATCGGCTGGGATATGTTGTTTTAACCCTGTCTGTTTCTTTGTATGTCATGTATGTGGACAACCTTTTAACGTTGGTCATAACTTTTTAACCATTTGAGATAGCGCCTTCATATTTGACATGATTGTGCTTTCCAAACACGCAAAAAAAAATTGACCTTGACCCATCCTACTTTAAAGAAAAACGTGGATTAGGGCTTCACGTCCATTCAAAAAAATTGCCTTTTGCCTACTTAAAAGAAAAAACAGCAGGTCATAACTTTTGAATCTTTCATATCTTGCATGTAGTTTCCTTGTGACATTGAAGGGCTTCACAGCCATACAGAAAATTTGACCTATGATTGTGACCCTGACCTACTTAAAAGAAAAAATACCATTGATCAAAACTTTTGAACTGTTTGAGACAGCATTTTTATTTTGCATACAGGTTCCTTGTAGTAAGGGCCTCACGTCCATACAAAAAAGTGTGACCTTGACCTATTTTAAAGATGAAATCATTATTGGTAATAGCTTGAGAACCGTTTGAGTTCGAATCTTTATATTGAACATGTAGGTTCCTTCAACTTCCTTGTGACATTGTCTTAACTCAAACAAAAAATCTTGACCTGTGACCTTGATCTTGACCTGTGAGTCCATATTCGAAGAAAAAGTGACCATGTCCAGGGACATATTCCTGTTTCACTAACACATCTTGTTTCTAAACTTGCGAATTTTTATACCCTGCCACACAATAGTGGCGGGATATTATGTTATACCCTCCGGTGTCCGTCCGTATGTCTCTCCGTCCGTCCGCACTTCGTTTCCGATCGATAACTTGAGTATTTTTTCACGGATTTTGTTCAAATTTTGCATACATATTGGTAATGGTATCGGGGGATGAGTGGTTTGGGATTGTTAATGGGCAAAATCCGTTAATTTTTAGCAGAGTTATTGCCCTTTTCAGTATCTGAAAAATGGTTTTTGGCCTTTAATTCCCTTACTATATGGAATATCTGGATGAAACTTCACAGATATATAGAGGA
The DNA here is from genome assembly GCA_963580285.1 of Lucinisca nassula. Classification (NCBI taxonomy): domain Eukaryota; kingdom Metazoa; phylum Mollusca; class Bivalvia; order Lucinida; family Lucinidae; genus Lucinisca; species Lucinisca nassula. Next base: position 104,985 of record CAUZLF010000151.1, read on the forward strand.
TTAAACGGTTCATATTGTGGCCAAGGACTGCTACTCTGGCTGTTCCAGTTCTTGAGTTATCTGCCCTTGACGTATTTAAAAAATGCATTTTAGACTGTAGTTCGTTTATCATTTACAATATCTTGCTGAAACTTCATAGATATGTAGTAGATGAATTGTTATATACTGTGACAAAGGAACATGACTCTGGCTTTCCCAGCGATTGAGTTATCTGCCTTTGAAATATCTGAAAAATGGTTTTTGGCCTCTAGTTCCCTTACTATATGGAATATAGTAAAACTAAGACTAATTCTGCTTTAAAAAGCTTATTTAGTAGCTTGTAGTCATTCTTTCTATGTGTTTTCTGCATTCCATGTCATGTGGTCAGAGACCACCTTTGGGACTGTTAAAAATGGTCTTTAAGACCACTTTTGAACAATCCCAAAGACATAACATAACATAACTTTACTGGAGATAAACTCAGGCTTATCCTGCTGTTCATGACAACCGCCACCTTTGCAAAACAATGAAGATCCAGATCAGGCTTCTGAACAAGCCATCTGATCAGGATCTACACTGTCATACACTTCATGATCAGTCTTCACAAAAGAATATAGTCAGACAGGCAGTACATCGAAAAACATGAAATTCTTACATGTACCACGTAAAGATACATGTTCCACAGCCATTTAAGGTAAATACTTGAGTTGCCTTCCCATTGAATGTCTGAAAAATGGATTTTTACATATGCTTCCTACATCTTCTAACAACTTCATCCACTCACATTAAGACATTACACTTGCGGATCATATCTCTGCTATCCCCTTTCTAGTTATTTAGCCTTGGTATATTTTCAAATAAGTTACATTGCTTAGCAGTGGCGGGGTATTATGCAGTGTCTGCGGTGCTTTTATTTCTTTCTGTTTTGAAAAATAGCCAATCCTGATCAGTCCGGAAACATTCAAATTTAATTGACTTGGGATTTGTCCGATTTGTTGCAAATGACCTCTGTTGCATGTAAGACTCCTGCACAACTAACACAGAAGATCGACCACTGTCTTTGTCTCATTCAGTCATCAACAATTTGGATCACATGTAATCATTTATTACTAGGGTTGCAACGATAAAAAGATACAGTTACTTCATGATCTCTCTGATACATATTGCAATATTTGTTTTTAATATGGCTATCGTATTCGCCCTAATTACCGCACCGTGCGCTTAGTTTTTTCAAAATCGTCTACCTAATTAGCGCACACTTGATACGACAACAACAGCTTCCAAGATGATGCATACTGATATTTAATGGGACGGAAAAAGATACTTAAGCATTGCCTTCACTGTTGGAAGAAATAATGGTAAGTTTTTTTAGCTCACCTGAGCACGAAGTGCTCAAGGTGAGCTTTTGGGATCAGTCTATGTCCGTCGTCCGTCGTCCGTGCGTGCGTCCGTCGTCAACTTTTGCTTTAAACAACTTCTCCTCCAAAACTGCTGGACAGATTTTGATCTAATTTCACAGGAATACTCCTTGGGTGATCCTCTACCAAAATTGCTCAAAGTGTTCCGCTCGGGTGAACAAGATGGCCGCCAGAGCTAAAAATAGAAAATTCTTTAAACGACTTCTCCTGCTTAACCAGTGGATGGATTTTGAAATTGTTTCACAGGAATGTTCCTTGGATGACCCTCTACCAAAATTGCTCAAACCGTTCAGCGCGGGTGAACAAAATGGCCGCCAGAGCTAAAAATAGAAAAACCTTTTAACAACTTCTTCTCCTTAACCAGTGGATGGATTTCGAAATTACTTGACAGGAAAGTTCCTTGGGTGACCCTCTACCAGACTTGCTCAAACCGTTCCGCTCGGGTGAACAAAATGGCCGCCAGAGCTAAAAATAGAAAAAGCTTTAAACGACTTTTTCTCCTTAACTAGTGGATGGATTTTGAAATTACTTCACAGGAATGTTCCTTCGGTGACCCTCTACCAAAATTGCCCAAACCATTCCGCTCGGGTGAACAGAATGGCCGCCAGAGCTAAAAATAGAAAAAGCTTTAGACGACTTTTTCTCCTTAACCAGTGGATGGATTTTGAAATTATTTCACTGGAATGTTCCTTGGGTGATCCTCTACCAAAATTGCTCAAACAGTTCCGCTCGGGTGAACAAAATGGCCACCAGAGCTAAAAATAGAAAAACCTTTAAACATCTTCTACTCCTTAAACAGGGGATGGATTTTGAAATTTCACAGGAATGTTCCTTTGGCAAACCTCTACAAAAATTGCTCATGCTGTTCCCCTTGGGTGAACAAAATGGCCACCAGAGCTAAAAATAGAAAAACCTTTAAACGACTTCTTCTCCATAACCAGTGGATGGATTTTGAAATTATTTCACAGGAATGTTTGTTTGGTGACCCTCTACCAAAATTGCTCATACTGTTCCGCTCAGGTAAACAAAATGGCCGCCAGAGCTTAAAATAGAAAAACCTTTAAACGACTTCTTCTCCTTTACCAGCGGATGGATTTTGAAATCACTTAACAGGAATGTTCCTTGGGTGGCCCTCCACCAAAATTGCTCAAACTGTTCAGCTCGGGTTAACAAAATGGCCGCCAGAGCTAAAAATAGAATAAACTTTAAACGCACTTTTCTCCTTAACCAGTGGATTGATTTTGAAATTATTTCACCAGAATGTTCCTTGGGTGACCCTCTACCAAATTTGCTCAAACCGTTCCAACAAACAGGTCAACAAAATGGCCGCCAGAGCTAAAAATAGAAAAACCTTTAAATGACTTCTCCTTAACAAGTGGATGGATTTTGAAATTATTTCACAGGAATGTTCGTTCGGTGACCCTCTACCACAATTGCTCAAACCGTTCTGCTCGGTTGAATAAAATGGCCACCAGAGCTAAAAATAGAAAAAACTTTAAACAACTTCTTCTCCTTTACCCGTGGATGGATTTTGAAATAACTTCACAGGAATGTTCCTTGGGTGACCCTCTACAAAAAGTGCTCAAACCATTCTGCTCTGGTGAACAAGATGGCTGCCAGAGCTAAAAATAGAAAAACCTTTAAACGACGACTTCTCCTTAACCAGTGGATGGATTTTGAAATTACTTGACAGGAATGTTCCTTGGGTGACCCTCCACCAAAATTGCTCAAACTATGCCGCTCTGGTGAACAAAACCTTTAAACAACTTCTTCTCCTTAACCAGTGGATTGATTATGAAATTATTTGACAGGAATGAGGTTTGAGGTTTTTAGCTGTGGTGGCCATCATGTTCAGTTAAGTAAAATATTTTTAGCAATATTGTTAGAGGGTCACTCATAGAACATTCCTATAAAATTGCTTCCTTTTAGAGACAGATGTCTTTTAAAAGTTTTGGCCCCCACCCACCTTGGCTGCAAGGTGCTTCTACAGGAATATTGGTAAACCACTTTGAAGGTTTTAGCCTGTCTAGGCAAAGTGGTGCAAGTGGAACCATCAATACATTTAAACCCCATTGGTTTCATTGGGCAGCAGGGCTTGAGATGTCATTTCATCAAAAATGGCTTCTACTTCTCAAAATGACTTCTACTCCTAAACAGGCAGACTGATTTTGAATTAATTTCACAGAAATGGTCTTTGGGTCCAACCAAAATTGCTCAAACCCGCCACTCCACCATATATTACCCACAATTCCGTTTGTACAATAGGATCAGGTGAGCGATCCAGGGCCATCATGGCCCTCTTGTATAGATTTACAATGAGACCTTCAAGGGGAGATTACTGTAAAGTGTGCGCTTATGCATTTCCTTTTCAAAAATAGCTTTGGTGTGCGCTTATAGGAGCATGTGCGGTAATTAGGGCGAATACGGTATATATGTCCTCACAGATCCAATGACCACTAATTAGTGACTGCATTGCCATCTTGGCCCTCTTGTTATACTTTTTTATTTCTAGTTGTGTCTACTGTTGTATGATGTTTTCAGCCTCTGTATTGAGCCCATATATTTTTAGGACCAGCTACGCTCATTTGTAGAAGGGGGTGCGACGTCTCTGAAAGCTGTCTAATGTCTATTCAAGGAGCTCTTCACCAAAGAGGAGACCACTGGCAGGACACAAACCAGTTTTACAGGACCAGGAAAACTTGAAGAAATATACAGTAAACATAGTCAATCACTTAATGGTGTATGGCATTTGGGGACTCTGACCTAGTGGATAAGAGAGCTGACTCTTAATCATTAGGTCTCTCACTGATGGTTTGAATCTGGCTCGGGTTACATATGAGATGCCAAGTTCTGCATTGAACTGTACATCATGTGGTTTTCTCTGGGTTCTCCGGTTTTTGCCCCCACCTCTGATTATTGATAGACTAGATATATTTAGTTTGAATTTTGGCGAGTGTTTGAGTTTTATGTCTCACCAACAGCTAAGGTCATACGGAGACGGAACCTTGGTTTAAAGGTGCATTATTGAGCTACCGGGTCTCAATTTTTTTTTTCTGGTTTTTATCTTCAATGCATACTCCTTTGTCATGTGTACACTTTTGGAGCCAAATACAGCTTCAGAACTTTGTGAAAATGGTCGTTTTCATTCGTGTTTACCCTTTGCTCTGAACATGTGTTCGGAATTTCTGTTCTAAAAATAAATCTGTCACTTTACACATACATAGCGACAGTATGGTCTCTGAGTGTCGTTACTTATGGCATGGTATTCCGCGTCATATTTTTCCAATTCAGGCATGGCTTAAGAAAACAAGGCCAAAAGTGAACGTCGCATAGCGTCATATGTGGGGATTCTATTTTTGTCACGAACTAAAAATAGATCTAACTAGTGTTCGAAACCTAGTTAGGGAATCCCTCTCAAACTCATTTACCTGTCTTCATAATTGTTCACACTTTTGCATAAAATGCATTCATTTGTATTGTTTTGAAGAAAAATACCGGCTATATATATTTTATTTTTGGAAGCATTTTTTTTTTCAGATAGCTCAATAGTGCACCATTAAAGACTCATCCGGAAGACTGGAGAGGCCTGGGATTGATACTGCGATCCCTGGTTTACAAGGTGAGTAGCATAACCACTACATTAGGGATGCTTCTGTTGAATTGAGGTTTTATGTTCCTGTCAACACTCTTTAGGTCATTTTGGAGGCATTGGTTTCAATTTTATGGGACTTTTATCCGACATTGAGATGAACCTTGTTGCCGAATGGAACCAATAGGATTCACAACAAGGTTTAACTGTGACAACTAAATAGTGTAATGGACTGTTATGGACATGTGCATCATCCTGCAGTTCATTCACCAATGAAATCTGGTACTTACATGCATTTGTTAAGGGCAGGCACATTCAGATTGAACATCTTTACATGTTTGCACGAAAGGAAATGGGCATCGTCAGTCGACCATCAGTCAGCCTTGGTAGCTCAGTCGGATGCACGTCTAACTGATGATCAGGAGGACGCGGGTTTGATATCTGCCGGGGTCTGCAACTCAGTCAGATGCGTGTCTAACTGATGATCAGGAGGACGCGGGTTCAATATCTGCCGGGGTCTGCAAAATTATTTTGTGATGATTGATCATGAAATCTTTTATTCGGTCATTCTCTCCCTTCCACGGATTCAAGAAGGGCAGTTGTCAATTTCCAGATAAGGAATAATAATATTATCATTTCATGGAGATTGATCATAAAATCTTTACTCTATGACCATTCTCTCCCTTATGCTGAATCAAGAAGGGCAGTTGTCAGTTTCTGGCGAAAGAATGTGCACTGTTTCTTATAAAAAATAAGAATAATGTACATATGTACATTCGTGGACATGTTAAACAAACCTGTCTTTTTTTTCTATGATTTTATAAAAACTCAAAATAATTGTTTCTATCATTCTTCGAATTTTTCCCTCATAGATTTCTCTCCTCATAGATTTCTCATGATTTCTCTGAATTGTCTCTTGTACTTACTTTATCATTGCAGCATTATATACATGTACTTTAAGAATATTAATGCTTTCAGCCTGTGCCATGAAAATAAAGAGAAATACCTGAGAAACGTCAAGCGAGAAAAAGATAATGAAGGCGTTCCACAAGATCGTTGGATACTGCAAGAGGTAGGTATGAAGTCACTACATGGTTAAGTTTCTTAAATAATGAAATACAACCTGTGAGCATCATACAATTCATAGGGATGAGCTGCTATAGAAGTGTTGTGGCAAGCAGATTTTGTTTCATTATTACAGACACTTATCATGTCTAAAAGCAATCAAATATGATATGTTTTCTAATACATAAAAATTGCATATGTAACACGCCGATTGATTGAATAGCCTCGATAAGTAGTGACAGCACATTCTGTTTTGTTTTTGTTTGTTTGATTTGAGGTTTAGCGTCCCATCAACACTGTAAAGGTCATTTTGAAGAAGTTGCTTCCAATTTTGTGGGACTTTTACACGACATTGAGATGAAATGACATCTCAAGCCCTGTTGCCTAATTTGCCCCCGCCCATCAGGCTTGAAGAAATAGATGGGCTGCATGATGCTTCCACTCAGAGCTGAAACCGACCCCAGCCAGTACTGGTAAACCGCTTAGAGGATCTAAGCCTGCCCAGGCAAAGCGGTGCGAGTCGGACCGTCCATGCTTATAAACCCTTTTGGTTTCATTGGACGACAGGGCTTGAGATGTCATTTCATCTCAGTGTGGGGTAAGTCCCACAAATTCGAAGCACCATCTCCAAAATGACCTTTATAGTGTTGACGGGGATGCTAAACCTCAAATCAAACAAACAAAACAGAACATAACATCTATTCAGTGGTGATGGGGACGTTTAACCGCGAATCAAACAAACAAACCTGCTGCCTAATGAAACCAATAGGGTTTATAAGCATGGACTGTCCGACTCTCACCCCTTTGCCTTGGCAGGCTTAGATACTCTAGCAGGCTTAGATACTCTAAGCGGTTTACCAGTACTCCTGTGCGGTCGGTTTCAGCTCTGCATAGAAGCATCATGCAGCCCATCTATTTCTTCAAGCTCCGACGGACGGGGCATACAGCAGATTCTGTGAACTTATACTGTGTCCAAAACGTTCTGTTATCATGCAAAGTTGCTTTTCATTTACATCACGAAAAATTTTGGGTGTATGGCCCAACCGGATGCTAAAATTTATATCTGAGGGTGTCTGGGGTCAAAAATGTCTCAAAATTGATGCTGATAAAACATGCTGCAAACAGTGAAAATGGCCAGTGCCAAACCCCTTAATTGTTGCCTTGACAGCTGTAAGAAGATTGAGATTTGGTCAAAAATTCATGTGAAATCACACTTTTTGCCAACTTTGAGATGTCCCCTCATTACCATGACAACGATCAAGTCATGAAAGGTTGCATTTGAAAGGCTACTGCCTATTGAACATTCATACCGAGTTTGGTGTAAAACAGACCATCCATTATGAAACAATGGCTATTTGAAGTTGCTGTCAGGTGCAACACTGTGAAAATCAGCGAAATTCACAAAATCCCTGAGTGGTAAAGGGTTGACCAAGGATAGCTGGCATTGGCCTGTCCTGCAGCATAGGTAATTGTTGTATTTAGCCCACTGAAAGTTGCAGTTTAAGTAATGCTGGCACGGAAAATAGTGTTATCACATGTTTGTAGCAGACATTTATATACTTCAGCATTGCAAAAGAGTCATCATATTCTCAAGCCAAGTCCTTGCAGTCCTCCTAGCAAAACCTATAATAACCTATAATTTTGTGCCAAACCTATAAAACCTTTATTTTGTTCATAAAACCTGTAAAAAGCCTGTTTTTGTTTGTTTGTTTGATTTGAGGTTTAACGTCCCCGTCAACACTGTAAAGGTCATTTTGGGGACGTTGCTTCCAATTTTGTGGGACTTTTACCCGACATTGAGATGAAATGACATCTCAAGCCCTGTCGCCAAATGAAACCAATAGGGTTTATAAGCATGGACGGTCCGCCTCGCACCGCGGTTCCTGGACAGGCTTAGATCTTCTAAGCGGTTTACCAGTACTAGTGTGCGGGCCGGATTCAGCTCTGCGTGGAAGCATCATGCAGCCCATATATTTCTTCAAGCCCCTAGCCTGTATTTTCATGAAAAAAACCTATATTTTTCAAATTTGGAACCTTCTTGCGACTCAACCCTAACTTTTCTTTAAAATGCACTAGTTACTATTTTTTACTTTTTAGTCCCATAAAATGTGATGAAAACTGTCAAGAAATTGTAATTTTTTTCCTCGCTTGCTTCGGCCCTTTTTTTAACCTGTATTTTTATTGAAAAATCTGTAAATAACCTATATTTTGAGTAAGAAGTAGAAGTAAAACAAAGATCAGGAATTGACACAACCAACCCACTCCACCCACAAAAGACACCAAAGGGAAAGAAATACAAACATTAAGCGACCAGACCACAATGGAAACCCAAACAAAGGAAGGCCATAAGGACAGTTACTTTCCCACAAAATGGCCTATATAAAAACCTATATTTTCAAAGTGGGCCACTAGGAGGCCTGTCCTTGTGAAAATCTTCACAGCTTTGGTAGTAAACATTATCAGCCTTTCTTTCCATCTGGATGCTAGATTGTGAAAAACTTTTCAACATGCACTACCACCTTGTATGGACTGGTCCATATTCATGGGTGATTGTGACTGCTGATAAGCATGTGAATGATTCTAAACATGAAAGGCTACTGTTATAACTGCAATATATATGTACTTATCCATGGTGTCTATCATTTTTCAGGCCAAATCTTCAGTCGCTATATGAGGAATAACACAGACGACGTGAGATAGAAATTCTGGGTTGAAAGAATAGTGTACAAACTGAACGATAAGATTCGTGGAATTAGGAATGGAAAATACAAATCAAAAATGTAAATCATTACGATAACACAACCGTGAGGCATAGTGCATTTTTTCTTATATCAAAAACGGACATTTATCTGATAAAATTTGTGATCCTTTTCTTATTTATACTCCAAACATAGGTTTTGGGTGCTCGTTAGAACTGCCTCATTGAGGTGTTGTTTAGGATTACCCACAACCTATTTCTTGGAGCAGAAATAACGAAAATAATTTATACCCCTGTAAACCACAGTTTTCTCTTTCAAAAGTGGGGTTTAAGGGGCTGTCCATTTCACAGACTTGTTCAAACAGGGGATACCTTCATTCCAAATTATCATTTATGGGGGTAAATTTCCGTTTTTACTGTTGGAAACTTTGTTTTACAGCAACCGGTTAAATGGGCTTTAAGATGTTAGGGGGTGGGGATATTACATTTGTCATGTACATACATACATACATACATGTTTGCATGCATGCACAAAAGCAAGCACACACACTCACACATATAGACATGCATTTATGCACACATGGATACATGCATGCTTACCGGTATGTGCATCAAACATGCATGCATGCAAACACACCCACTCATGTATGCATGCATGCATTCATGCAGACCAGGGATACAGACTAAGCATTTTGCTCATGCATGTGTGTTTGCAAGCATTCTTGTTTGCAAACACACACACACTCCTGCATGTTTGCATATATATATACATGCACACACAAACATGCAAACATGCACGTACACACTCATGCACTCATGCATTACTTGTTCAACTTATTCCCCTATAGGGGAGCTATGTTGCTGTCTGTTAACTCTTGCTCAGATATTGCCCTTTTGAAATTTTGTCATTTAGGGCCAAGCATATGGTTGGGGAGATAGTGTTGTACAAACACCATCTAGTTTGTTTTTTTAATTAAAAAAAAAAAAGCCCCCCAGTGGAAATCTTCCACTGACCGTTCCAAGGCGGCTCTTCTGTGGCGATTTATTTATGTTGTTGTTTGTTACTTACTGTGTGTATCACTTGTGTCTTTTGGTTTTGGATGGCCATATGGCCATTTTGTGGGAAAGTAACTGTCCTTAGGGCATTCCTTTGTTTAGGTTTCCATTATGGTCTGGTCGCTTAATGTTTGTATGTCTTTCCCTTTGGTGTCTTTTATGGGTGGAGTAAGTTAATTGTATCAGTTCCTGATCTTTGTTTTACTTCTACTTTTCAAGTGCTGCAAGCATAAGCTGTCAATGTACAGCAATGTTTTGCCATGACATTGGGCCTCGGACACTATATCGCTGGCCCCCGCCCATCGGGGCTTGAAGAAATGGATGGGCTGCATGATGCTTCCACGCAGAGCTGAAACCTACCCACACATGAGTACTGGTAAACCGCTTAGAGGATCTAAGCCTGCCCAGGTAAAGCGATGCGAGTCGGCCCATCCATGCGTATAAACCCTATTTGTTTCATTTGGTGGCAGGGCTTGAGATTTCATTTCATCTCAATGTCGGGTGAAAGTCCCACAGAATTGGAAGCAACGTCTCCAAGATGACCATTACAGTGTTGATGAGGACATTAAACCTCAAATCAAGCAAACAAACACTATGTAGCAGAATAAACTTCACAATTATTTTGATGTTATCCAAACAGACCTCGCCTGACCTACGTAGGCACATTAGAATTTTTATTCTAATGCACTTGCCAAAGTAATTTTATGTCTGATTGGATGAGTTAAAAATTTTCAACAGTATATTCTATTACATACCATATTGACCCTAAGTATTGGGACAGATAGGCCTAAGCATAATGTGTAGAACCTAACCAGTGACAGTCTGATCAAGGTTCCCAATGTTTGCCATTCCATCTGCACGTCTTGCTTGATTGCGAAACAGATTTGTTAAAACGTTTGGAGAATTACAGCATGTCCTTAAGGTCTCTAAATTCTTTGTCATTGTGAAGTATTGTCAGAAACCCAAGTCATCATGTAGCATAGCTATTTATTGGCAAACATTTAGTTTTTACGCAGCTCATGGTTACAGCAGTGCACTTCCAGTACATTCATTTCTATTTTTTGCAAAACAGTATATATTTTTAGCAACAACCAAATTTGATTAGTGCTTAAGTCACTGTAAAAATAAAAAATTCCAACGGTAAAACTGCTGATAAAATTTTCCTCCCCAAATGACAATTTTGAATACAGTTATCATCTAATTAACCTAATGATATTTTAGGATTTGTATTTTCCATTCCAGATTTCCACATTCAAACAAAAAAAAAAAATTAATAAATAATTCAATTCGGAAAGTTTGTCATGTTTATCTTGTCATTGTGATTTCTCTTACTGAACCACAATAGTTCACAATTTTTTTGAGCTGCTATATTATGATCACACTGTCTATTAACCAAGTTCATAACATTTGTTCCTAGTATACACATGACCAGATTGAATCATTCATTCAACAATATTTCAATTATATTGAGACATCTCACAGAGAGGAAGAAAAAAAGGAAGATTGAAAGAGAAGAAAAGAAAAATGAAAACGAGACCCACACCTGCTTCAAACATAACTTACCAGGTGAAGCAAAGGCTATAGGATGCCTTGGTGCTGAAACACCATCACATCATCATAGTCTTATGGGAGAACTTATGGTCATGGAAGACAAAGGTGGAAATGTTAATCTCTACGGAGGCCTATATATATAGTTTACATAATATATACATCATCTGTATATTGGAACAGTATATATCAAGTATACCCGCAGCATATGAAGTGTATCAGTGGGTATACATCAGTATTGTCTTTGCATTTGTCCATTCGATCTGCTGTTTGTCCTTCCGTTAATCAACTTTTACATCAAATTTTGCATTAACCCTTTCCAGTAGAGGCATTTGCACTGGCTGGGCGTATATGAGCCCAACTGGACATTTTAGTTTTCCTAGAATTTGAACTGGGAAAAGCACAGAAAAACGGGAAAGTATAAAACCCGGGAGTAACAGCCGGGAGCCGGGAGTAAAATCCGGGAGTAAATTTTGGCAATCGAATAAAGGTATTAAACATTAACATATCTGGATGAAATTTGGATCAAAAGTAGAATATAGACTCCTTTTTATAATGCATATAAGTTTTATATTTATAATTGAGTACTTTTCAAGATATGAACCGAAATATATGACCATGTCGCAAAAATTTCGCCCGGGAGTAGCTTTTTGCGGTATTGACGATGTCAAGCATTTTGCAAAATATGTTGAGTCTGGGATTGCTACAAGAATAAGTGTGTGTATTATCAATTAAAAACATATCAAAGATTAGACAAATACAAAAATAAAGTTATTTCATCACTCCGTGAAGTAATTAATTGACCCGGGAGTAATTTCTGGGTTGAAATCGGCGTTTATTGGCTTATTGCCTATGTCACATACATTGTATTTATTAAACGTAGTCTTACTACCCTGACAGCTAATAGCAAAGGCACTGATCAGACTGCGGAGGTAATTGTGTCATCGTTTCTACATTATACGGCCATAAAACAAATAGCGCAAAATATAAATGTTCCGGGTCACATAATCATAGGCGCAGGAGCAGGGCGTGAGTTGGGTTGGGGGTTTGGATGTGTGTCGAGTCCCGATATGACAAGTAAATAAATTCATGTACTCCATGCTGAATCTCAGCTTTTCTTCTGACAAACGTTTAAGAAATGCAATGTATGTGATAGAAGCAATAAGGCCGAGAATAAGGCAAATAAACGCCGATTTCAACCCAGAAATTACTCCCGGCCCACTCCCGGGTTAATTATTTACTAGGCGGAGCTATGAAATAACTTTAATTTTGCATTTTTCTAATCTCTGACATGTTTTTAACTGATAACACATAAAGTAGTTCTTGTAGAAACCCCAGACTGAACATATTTTGCAAAATGCTTGACATCGGCAAAACCGCAAAAGTTACTCCCGGGCGAAAATTTTGCGACGTGGTCGTATATTTCGGTTCATATCTTGAGAAGTACATGATAATGATGTTAACACTTATGTGCATTTTAAAGAAACGTCTATATTCTACTTTTGATTCAAATTTCATTCAGATATGTGAATGTTTAGTACCTTTATTCGATTGTCAAAATTTACTCCCGGATTTTACTCCCGGCTCCCGGCCGTTACTCCCGGGTTTTATACTTTCCCAGAAAAACCTGCACGTCTAAATATACTGGAAGGACTTACCTGTTGGGTTTTGTTTTGAGCTTCTGGTGAGATGGGAATCTGAGATGTGATTCTGGATTCAGAGTGGGGTCATTCTGGAACACAAGTGGGATCCCAACCCTGAATCCCTTATTTTAATCCTGTTCCGATCCCACAGGATTTCATCGGGATCACTGCGGGATTTCATTCTGATCCCGGCGGGATTTCATCGGGAATCCCGCAATTTGTCCCGCTGGGATCCCGTCAGAATCCCACCGGGATCCCGATAAATCCTGCTGGGATTTCACCGGGATCCCGCTGGTTTCACCGGAATTCCGGTGGGATTTCACCGGGATCCCGGCGGGATTTCATCGGGAATCCCGCAATTTGTCCCACTGGGATCCCGTCAGAATCCCACCGGGATCCCGATAAATCCTGCTGGGATTTCACCGGGATCCCGCTGGTTTCACCGGAATTCCGGTGGGATTTCACCGGGATCCCGGCGGGATTTCATCGGGATCCCAGCGGGATTTCTCGGGATCCCGGCGGGATTTCATCGGGATCCCGGCGGGATTAATCGGGATCCCAGTGGGATTTATCGGGATCCCGGCGGGATCCCGGGAATCCCGCAATTTTATCCCGCCGGGATCCCGGCGGAATCCCACATGGGATCCCGGCAGGATCCCGGCGGGATTCCCGCTCATATTTTTACTTGGGCACATTACGAAAACACGCCTATACAAATACATTGCAATCTTTATCGCCGAAAAAATGTATTATTTTAGCGGTCACCGGAAAGACCGAAATCTATAGAAATCACCGAAATCACCACAGAAATCACCCTGGGAAGATCAGAAATCACCATTGTATGATTGGGTAGGGTTGGGAAAAACATGGTAGGGTAGGTTTTTGTTGGATTTGGTCAGGTTGGGTTTGATAGGGATGGATTTGGTCGGGGAATCGCCATGGAAATCACCGAAATCACAATTCTTCCAATGGGACATTCTCACGCCTATGTCACCTTGAGATGGTCAGAAATCACCATTGTATGATTGGACAGGATTGGTTAGTTTGTTTCTTTTTAAAAAATATATCGCTAGCATATATGCATACATATTAATGGCAGCTTGAAACTTTAATGTTCGAAAGGCGATTGGTCGGCTAATTAAGTTGAAATTAATAAAAGCCGCATATTAAAAAAAAAAAATGTTTAATTTATAAAAGTTGTCTAATTATTTTCGCATTTCCAGACAAACTATCTTAACTGCACCGACTTTGATAAGTCAAGTAAAACATGTCAGTTTAATCATAAACAAGAGGGCCATGATGGCCCTGGATCGCTCACCTGATCCATAGAGTAACAAGTGGGCCCCGGGAAGGGCCACTATTGACCACAAGGTTATAATGTGCATAATGTTGAGGGAGGTCTAAAAAGGTGAAGCTTCATACCAAATATCAACAAAGGCTATAACTGTCCACTAGATGAAGCTCCATACCAAATATCAAAGACATGGGCCTTGCGGTTTCAGAGAATTTTCCCTATATATAATCCCAAGTAAAACCAAAGGGCCCCGAAGTGGGGGCATTTTTGGCCCCAGCACTATAATTTGAACAACCTTGGTAGGGGTCGACTATATGAAGCTTCATACCAAATATTAAAGATATGGGCCTTGCGGTTTCAGAGAAGATTTTTTAAAGATTTTCCCTATATAAGCCCATATTGGGGCGGGGGCATTTTTGACCCCAGGGCTATAATTTGAACAATCTTGATAGAAGCCCACTAGATGAAATTTCACACTAAATATCAAATACCTTGGCCTTGTGGTTTCACAGAAGAAATTTTTTAAAGATTTTCCCTATATAAGTCTATGTAAAACCAAACGGCCCCGAGTCGGGGGCATTTTTGGCCTCAGGGCTATAATTTGAACAATCTTGGTAGAGGTCCACTAGCTGAAGCTTCATACCAAATATCAAAGACCTAAGCCTTGTGGTTTCAGAGAAGATTTTTCAAGATTTTCCCTAAACAAGTCTATGTTAAACCAAAGGGCCCCAGAGCGGGGGCATTTTTGGCCCAAGGGCTATAATTTGAATAATCTTGGTAGAGGTCCACAAGATGAAGCTTCATACCAAATATCAAAGACCTGGGCCTTGCAGTTTCAGAGAAGAAGATTTTTAAAGGTTTTCACTACATAAGCCTATGTAAAACCAAAGTGCCCCAGGGTGGGGCATTTTTGGCCCCAGCACTATAATTTGAACAATCTTGGTAGGGGTCCACTAGATGAAGCTTCATACCAAATAGCAAAGACCTGGGCCTTGCAGTTTCAGAGAAGAAGATTTTTAAAGATTTTCCCTTTATAAGCCTATGTAAAACCAAAGGGCCCCGGGGCGGGGGCATTTTTGGCCCCAGCACTATTATTTGAACAATCTTGGTAGGGGTCCACTAGATGAAGCTTCATATCAAATATTAAAGACCTGGGCCTTGCGGTTTCAGAGAAGAAGATTTATACAGATTTTCCCTATACAAGCCTATGTAAAACCAAAGGGCCCCGGGGCGGGGGCATTTTTGGCCCCAGCACTATATTTTGAACAATCTTGGTAGGGGTCCACTAGATGAAGCTTCATACCAAATATCAAAGACCTGGGCCTTGCGGTTTCAGAGAAGAAGAATTTTTAAGTTTTTGGTGAAAAAATCTATTTTTGGCTCCTTTGACCTATATGTGCAACGGACCGGAACCATTTGAACAATTTTAAAAGGGGTCCACCTAAGGATCATTCCTGTGAAGTTTGGTCAAAATCCGATCAGTGGTTTAGGAGGAGATGTCGTTTGAAGAAATTGTTTACGCACGGATGACAGACAAAAAGTGATCCTAATATAAAACACAAGAGGGCCCAGAGGGCCCTGAGTCGCTCACCTGAGAATCAGTGTCTCTAGTACATTCTTGGCCCAAGGGCTATACCAGGTGAAGCTTCATACCAAATATCAAAGACCTGAGCCTTGTGGTTTCAGAGATGAAGATTTTTAAAGATTTTCCCTGTACAAGCCTATGTAAAACCAAAGGCCCCCGGGGCGGGGGCATTTTTAGCCCCGGGGCTATAATTTGAACAATCTTGGTAGACATCCACAAGATGAAGCTTCACACCAACGAAATATCAAAGATCTGAGCCTTGCGGTTTCAGAGAAGAAGATTTTTAAAGATTTTCCCTGTATAAGCCTATGTAAAACCAAAGGCCCTGGGGCGGGGCATTTTTGGGCCAAGGGCTATAATTTGAACAATCTTGGTAGAGGTCCACTAGGTGAAGCTTCACACCAAATATCAAAGACCTGGGCCTTGTGGTTCTAGAGAAGAAGATTTTTAAAGATTTTCCCTATATAAGCCTATGTAAGCCCAAAGGCCCCTTAGCATGGGGCATTTCTGGTCCAAGGGCCATAATTTGAACAATCTTGGTAGAGGTCCACTAGATGAAGCTTCATACCAAATATCGAAGACCTGGGCCTTTCGGTTTCACCGTTTCAGAGAAGAAAATTTTTAAAGATTTTCCCTGTATAAGCCTATGTAAAACCAAAGGCCCCCGGGGCGGGGCATTTTTGGCCCCAGGGCTATAATTTGAACAATCTTGGTAGAGGTCCACTAGATGAAGCTTCACACCAAATATCAAAGATCTGAGCCTTGTGGTTTCAGAGAAGAAGATTTTTAAAGATTTTCCCTGTATAAGCCTATGTAAAACCAAAGGCCCCAAGGGCGGGGGCATTTTTGGCCCCAGTACTATAATTTGAACAATCTTGGTAGAGGTTCACTAGGTGAAGTTTCACACCAAATATCAAAGACCTGGGCTTTATGGTTTCAGAGAAGAAGATTTTTAAAGATTTTCCCTATGTAAGCCTATGTAAACCCAAAGGCCCCCGGGGCGGGGGCATTTCTAGCCTAAGAGCAATAATTTGAACAACCTTGGTAGAGGTCCACTAGATGAAGCTTCATACAAAATATCGAAGACCTGGGCCTTACTGTTTCAAAGAAGAAGATTTTTAAAGATTTTCCCTGTATAAGCCTACGTAAAACAAAAGGCCCCCAGGGCGGGGGCATTTTTGGCCCTAGGGCTTTAATTTTAACAAACTTGGTAGAGGTCCACTAGGTAAAGCTTCACACCAAATATCAAAGACCTGGGCCTTGTGGTTTCAGAGAAGAAGATTTTTAAAGATTTTCCCTATATAAGCCTATGTAAACCCAAAGGCCCCCGGGGCGGGGGCATTTCTGGCCCAAGGGCCATAGTTTGAACAATCTTGGTAGAGGTCTACTAGATGAAGCTTCATACCAAATATCAAAGACCTGGGCCTTGCGGTTTCAGAGAAGAAGATTTTTAAAGTTTTCATTTTAAAATTCTATTTTTAGCTCCTGTGACCTAGGTGTGCAATGGACCGGAACCATTTGAACAACTTTGGAAGGGGACCACCTAAGGATCATGCCTGTGAAGTTTGGTTAAAATCCAATCAGTGGTTTAGGAGGAGATGTCATTTAAAGAAAAAGTTTACGCACACACACACGCACTGACGCACACACGCACGACGGACGACGGACAAAAAGTGATCCCAAAAGCTCACCTCGTCACTACGTGACAGGTGAGCTAAAAATATAAAATGGCCTTCAAAATGAACCAGTTTATTTGCACGGAAAACATGGCCGAATTTCCATGCATAGAATGCACCAAAGAGTGCGAAACTGGCGTTCTTGACTTCACAATTGCAAAGTTTGGGTGAACAGAAATTGTGCGCAAATGTCTGCCCCTGAATTTCTTGCCTGGGCAATAAATTCAACAACTTTCTTATTAAAAAGTGTTGTTTTATTTGAAATATTCATGACGCTCAAGCAGGACTTGAAAGGTATTTTACCATTTCTTATTATAACATCAAATCTATTTTAACCCTGTCATAAATTGCACGATTCTATAATACGAAGGATCTGGCAGGACTCAAAACATAGATTGTGGGAACTCGTTGGAAATCTTTTCTAACGAGTACCCACAACCTTTGTTTTGAGTAGGAATAAGAAAAAGATCACAATTTTCATCGCAAAATATTCCGTTAAATTCTGTTATATTGATTTACCATGTTATTGTTATTTTTTATTGTTATTAATATTATACTCTTTGTCTTTCATAACTCATGGATACAATCATTGTATGTCCGTTGTACATTTATTAAACACCAACTCAAACTCAGATAAAGTGATTAAGGTATTAATCGTTAATTAACGCGATTATTGATAAATGGATTATCCAGATCTATATGTTTACTGAGTGTGCCATATTTGCCAATGACAGTCTTTAATTGAGGGTCACTGATCTGGCCTAATCGGCCGAAACTAGCTAGTCTGGCCCAGAAAACATGTACACTTCATATTTTCCAGTTCTGTTGTGTATTCCTTGCTTCCAAAGGATAACCCTTTTAAAGAACATATTTAAGCGTTTTAAAATTCCATCAAGTTAACAAGCCTATGCGATGAAGACATAGAACAGGGAAAAGTGGGGTTTGCATGGTGTACATTATTTTTCATATTTCAACTTAAAACATAGATCGGGCCTACTCCATGATTAGAAGCTCCTCATTGAGGCTGTTATAACAAGTATTCACAATCTATGTTTTAACAATAACTAAGACAAGAGGGCCCAATGGCCCTATATCGCACACCTGTGTACCAGAAAATCATTAGTGTAGGTGACCACTTGACATTGCTACATACTAAATATCTAAGCTCAGGCAAAGCGGTGTCCATGCTTATAAACCCTACTGGTTTCATTGGGGGCAGGGCTTGAGACGTAATTTCATCTCAATGTCTGGTAAAAGTCCCACAAAATTGGGAGAGACATCGCCAAAATGACCTATACAGTGTTGTCGGGGATGTAAAACCTCAAATCAAACAAAATCTGTGCCTTATGGTTTTGGAGAAAAAGATTTTTTTAAGTTTTTTCCAGTATAAGTCTATAGAAGCTAATGAGCCCTGGGGCTTGGCCAATTTTGACACAAAGGGCACGGTTGGCAGGATTTATGTAGGCGATCATTTTGTGTTGCTATATACTAAATATCTAAGGTCTGTACTTCATGGTTTCAAAGAAGATGTTTGAAGCTTTTTTCCATTATAAGTTTGTTGGAGTTAAGGGGCCGCAGGATTTGGACCCCAGGGGCATGATTGGCAGGATTCATGTAGGCGACCACTCGACATTGCTACATGCTAAATACCTTAGAGCTCTGGGACTTATGGTTTCAGAGAAGATTTTTGAAGATTTTTTTCCCCATTTTAAGTTTTTTTTTTTTTGTTTTTTTTTTATTATTATTATTATTATAAGGGCCCTGTTGTTTCAGAGAAGATTTGGCAAATTTGGTGCTGAAGTCATTGCATGTATATATTTTTTGAAATTTATATACTTAACTAATATATTAAGTTATTCTTTAGAAATAATAATACTGATTAGATTGATAATACACATTGCCAATGTTTAGTATGATTACTGCGACTTTGATTGCATACTTAATTAAATTAAATGACGATTATCAACATGTGAGCGCCGTAAAAGCGCAGTGCACGCATTGAGAGCGCCGTTAAAGCGCAGTGCACGCATTGTGAGCGCCGTAAAAGCACAGAGGAAGCGCCGTGAGAGCGCATACAATCGCCATCAAGAACGCCGCAGGTTCGTGATAGATCGCCATGTAAGCTCCGTAGTAACGTCTGGGTTGCTGTAGGGACGCCATGACAGGTCCATGTTCACAAAAATATCCGATATTTCTTGCGATCTCGCGGCGCTCTGAAAAATTAAACAACGCCGTTCCATCGCAGTGAAAACGCGGCATAGTGTGACAGGGGCTTAAGCCAACAAGTCTAGTTACAGTTTGTTGACAAATATGGTTGCAATCAATATCATAGCTCCTTTGAGATCACATGGCCACTGTCAACCATCTTTGATTTTTAGGGTACCCTACCCTAGCCAGTTAAGTAGGGCCTATCCTAGGCTAATAGGCTAGGGTAAGATATGGTAGGCAAGGTGGGTTAGGCTTGGGTTAAGCGTTTCTTGGCTAATATAGTCTACCTGGAAGGCAGGGTAGTGTGGGATAAATACAGTTGTCCTTCTATTAGGGTAGTGGTAGGGTACCCTTCCTTAGACTAGTCTAGCCTAGCCTACACTATGCTACCTAGTTTGAAGTAGGGTATGATACACTAAGGGTAGGCAGGATGGTATTGAAAATGGTGAGGTATATGGTTGCTGTACTGGTTAGTGAAGAGTGTAAAGTACCCTAGCCTAGTCTACCCTACCTTAGGCTAGGTTAGGGTAGGCAACTAAGATTTGGTAGGGTAGGACCTACCCTTGGTTAGTGTAAGGTGGGTCACCCTACTGGTGAGGGTAGGGTACCCTTCCCTACCCAGCAGAGTATAGTAAAGTATGTAGGGTAGGCTCTACCTTAGGGTGCTGGCCTCGGTAGCTCAGTCGGATGCGCGTCTGACTGGTGATCAGGAAGACGCAGGTTTGATACCTGCCAGGGTCGGCAACATTCTTTTGTGGAGATTTATCATGAAACCTTTTCTACCGTCATTCTCTCCCTTCCGCTGATTCAAGAAGGGCAGTTGTCAGTTTCTGATGAAAGAATGTGCACTGTACTGGTTAGCCGCTTACATATAATACGGTCTACAAAAGGGTTATCCTTTGGAAGCAAGGAATACACCACAGAACTGGAAAATATGGAATGTTCATTTTTTTCTGGGCCAGAGTAGCTAGATTTGGCCAATTAGGCCCCATCAGTGACCCTCAGATACTTTCAAAATTCCACAATAGAATCAATGATCCCAAAGGACAAGAAAATATAAACTACACTATGATGTAGGGCAGGGAGACATTTTACGGCAGCCACACATTCCCAAACATCAGCTGCAGTTACGTTAAATATGTTCTACAAAAGGGTTATCCTTTGGAAGCAAAGAACTGGAAAATATGGAATGCACATGTTTTTTCTGGGCCAGACTAGCTAGTTTAGGCCATTAGGCCCCATCAGTGACCCTCAGATACTTTCAAAATAGCCTGCCCAGGAAAAGTGTGGATAGGTAAACCGACCCGCTCAAAAATGACCTAACATAATCTTGACTGGGCCGTTAAACTCCAATACAAACAAACAAATATATACCTTGGGGTAGGATAGGTAAGGTAGGATATGGTTGGCTAGGTAAGGCAGTGCTAATACATTGAGGTTAGGCTACACTACCCTACCCTAACATGTAGTCTTTCTCCTAGTTAGGGTACCCTTCCATCACTGAGCCTACACTATGGCACCCTAGGATAGGGTAGTTCCTACCCTTCGTCGGGATAGGGTATGCTAAGGGGTATGTAGTGTGGTGTGGGACAGGGATATTCATCCTCCCAGTTAGGCTAGTGACAGGATACCCTTTCATACCCTAGCCTGCCCAGTGGTACCTTAGTGTAGAGCAGTCCATCCTGTCTACAAGGTAAGGCAGGCTGTCCTAACTGATAGGGTAGGGTATGGTTGACCCTTCCATAGAAGGACCCTACCTTACCCTACCCTGACCATGGAAGTGCCAACCACCAACACTAACATACCCCAGGGTACCAAAGTGTAGGGTAGGCTAAGGAAGGGTAGCCTTCCACTACTCTAACACAAAGAATGACTATACCTACTCTCTCAAACACAACCCTGCTTAGGGTAGGGTAGGATAGGGTAGAGTCACTTAACCCTAGCTTTGCCTAGCCTACACATATCCTACCCTAGGATAGGGCCTACCAAACTGGTAAGGGACTGTACCCTACCCTAACAAGCAGGCAGACTGTACCCAACCCCAGGGTAGGGTAGGCATAGCTGTCATAGCCTTTCCCCACCCAAGCTAGGGAAGCATAGGGTAAGCCAATAGGGTAAGGAAGAGTACCCTACCATTACCTTAACCTATCTTAGGGTAGGATGGTTTAAGGGGGATATGGTAGGCAAGGCTATTCTAGCCAGGCCAGGCTAGCCTGATAGGCAGTATGTTGTTCGATAGAGTTGGTACAGTGACCCTCCTGGTAGGATACCCTTCCCTATTCCACCTACACTATGGTACCATATGGTATGGTAGGGTACACCCTTCCCTAATTAGGGGTAGGGTAGAGCAGGGTTACTAGGGCATGATAGGCTAATGATAAGCTAGCCTACCCTTCCTGGTAGGCAGATTGATGTTGAAAAAGGTAGGGTATATTCATAGATGGAGGTTGGGTAGGGAAGAATAGGCTAAGGGTAGGCTGGTCTACCCTAGTCACCAAGACCACCAAGCAAACAATTATAATAAATACTCACTCATCGGCCATTTTTATTCTGCAGCACTCTGTGATGTCGCCGACAGAAAATATAGCATGTGTCAATGTGACATCACTTACTGGGCTAGGTCTGACATCATATTGATCTCGCGACTGACGTAGCAAAGTAACAAGATCCAAAAAAAAAAAAAAATGCTGCCATGTTGAATATTTGTTTGATACAGAGAACCGTATCGGTAAATATCAGTAAATTGCAAGCCTGATAACTTGAAAAATTACTGAAAGTGAAAGATATGATTATGGTAATAATCTAGATGCACGTCTTTATTTTTGTTGTAAAATTAACACAAGAGAGCATTGGAGAGTAGCTGGTAGGCAGGATGGTGTTGAAAAGGGTAGGGTATAGTCACCCTACTGGTTAGTGTAGGATGTAGGGTAACCTAGCCTAGCCATCCTACACTACCTTAGGCTAGGTAAGGGTAGGTCACTCAGTAGGGTAGGGTAAAGTGGGGTGGTGTATGGTCACCCTACTGGTGAGGGTAGGGGTAGGGAACACTTCACAAACCAGTAAGGTATGGCAAAGTAGGTATGGTAGTCTCTACCTTAGGGTGGGATAGATAAGATAGGATATAGTAGGCTAGTTTAGGCACTGCTAGGTTAGGGTTAAGTGAGGCTCTCCTCCCATACCCTACCCCAGAAGCCAGAATAGGATAGCTAAAGTAATATCATTCTCTTACTTATGGTAATGGGGTGGGAGGGGTACCCTTCCATAGCCTAAAATGCCATGTTGTACACTAGGGTAGGGTAGGTCCTACTTTAGGGTAGGGTATGGTAAGGTAGGCTAGCATACCCAGCATTAGGTGGACAGGTTAGTGTTAAATATGGTAGGATACGGTCACCCAATATTATTCTGAATTATCAATTTTGTGTGATTGTATTGCTTAAACTTATTGTCTACGCCCATGGGCATAGACATTGCAGATGTTCGGTTTATCACGAAAGTACAGCCATTAGTCACCCACAATGCTGGTTGACCTTTAACCAGTATAAGCTTTCAGAAGAAGAAGAAAGCGGTCCATAACAAGTATAGTAATATCATTCACACAAAAAGATGCCCCAGGCACAGAATTGCTATCACATTTGTAAAAGCCCATATTTGCTGTCATTTTGTACAGGCTAATACAAAATATACATCTACAAACTGTCAACCACAATGGACTACTGCCATCCTATAATCTCCTCAGGAGCCTTCAGGTCTGGCGATCTAAAAAATCTTGCCTCTTCGTTAGCAAAATTTTCGGGTTAATCTTCAATTAGTATTAAGTAAAGTGTAGGAATGTTGATTACTTTTATTAGTCTTAAGTAAAGTGTAGGAACGTTGATTACTTTTATAACTTCTCCAACAGTTTTTGTCACAAGCATATTGATTGAAGTCGCACATGTGCCTTTTGAAAGATAAAAAAGAACTTTATGACAAAATTACAGCATCTGCAGCTTTGACATCATTAAATCTTCAATCCACAGGATCCTGGGTGCAGACTGGCAATTAGAATATTGGCCAAGACGGTTAATTGCATAAAACACTTTTCTGGGATTTTTTTTGTCAGCTCCTCCTCCCCTTTCATCTGGGATATAACTCTAGACATTCTCATTAGCATAGACCTAGCTTTTCGTAAAAGCTATACTTGTTATTTGCATAGTTATTTTATATATAACAGAATTTTTAAAGCCACATATCAATGACCGCCAGGATTTAGTCAATGTTATTGATTGGGCCAGTCTTCTGCGAGTCATATGTATTAAGTTTCAACATGTTTCTATAAAAATTCCATGGTTCTGAAGGCTTTATTGGTGCATCCCTATGCTTCTGAATTGGTGCAAAACTATTGTATCTACATTATTTACACAATTTTTACATCAAAATCTTAACATTTTCAGTGCAAAACTATTGTAACTGCAGATACAATAGTTTTGCACCAAAAATCTGTATACAAAAGTTAGGTTTTTGCATGCAAAACTATTGTAACTGAAAAAAAGGTCAAGGTCTCCATCATTAAGCGATAGATTTGTTCAAAACTGCCTTGGTTCAAATAAACACCTTTTAGCCTTCAAAATATGTAAAGATGTAAAGTATTGCCATAATATCAAGAAAATAGGAACGTTATTTGCTTCTCCTGAAAAATCTTGAAAATGCAGATACAATAGTTTTGCGCTAAGCCCTCGATATAGTAATTGCATCTGGGACCCAAGTGGATTGTCTCTGAGTGTATACCTGGACTGTGATTTAAACTCTTTCATTTAACCCTGGAATTCTGGGTTTAAAGCAAATGGTGAAGATCTTGATCAGACGCCACATTCTGTGGCTTCTGGTCTTGGTCAACACTGTTTGCCAAACCAAGATAACCCTCTAACGAAACACGCTGACCTCACTGCAGCTATTTTCTTTAAAGAAGTAATTCCGAAGGGTCGGTGATGGTCACATGGAAATGAGCACTGAAGAGCTTTCTGTTTAGTAATTTGGGTCGATTGACAATCGAGCTGGCTATAGCCGTGTTATTTGTTCAACTCTGAGGTCAGACCAGAAGCCGTTGTGGTGCAGTGGTTACGCTACTCACATTATAAACCATGGGTCGCAGGATTGATCCCGGGCTTCTCCAGACTTTCGGATGAGTCTTTAAACCGAGGTCCCACCTTCGTATGGCCTTAGCTGTTAGTGAGACGTAAAACTTAAACACTCACTCACTGAAACTCTGAGGTCAGAGGCTTGCGTACATGTTTGTAAGAGTTATATCTATAAAATCTGGACTGGAATCATGTTTTGGGTTTGGGAAACTTTAGACACAGGACAGAGCTTTTCCACACATAAAGTTCAATAATCAAAGTACTGGGCCTACACTGTTTGCCAAGCCCAGATAACCCTCTTACGCAACGCTCTGACCTCACTGCCGCTATATTCTATAAAAGAAGTAATTCCGACGGGTCGGTGATGGTCATATGGACTTGAGCACTGAAGAGCTTTCTGCTTAAGTAATTTGGGTCGATTGACTATCGACCCAGCTATAACCCTGTAATATTTGTTCAACTCTGAGGACTAGGAGGTTTGCGCACATGTATGTGAGAGTAATCTGTAAAATCTAGACTGGAATCATGTGTTTGGGTTTGGGAAACAGTGTAGACCCAGGAAAGAATTTTTTCACACATAAAGTTCGATAATCAAAACACAGAGTACTGGTCGATAGTTTCTGATTGTACATTGTAGGTGGTCCCCTTTCAAAGTTGTTCAAATGGTTCCTGTCCATTGCACATCTAGGTCACAGGAGCTAAAAATAGATTTTTTAACCGAAAACTTTAAAAATCTTCTTCTCTGAAACCGCAAGGACCAGGTCTTCGATATTTGGTATGAAGCTTCATCTAGTAGATCTCTACCAACATTGTTCAAATTATAGCCCTTAGGCCAAAATGCCCCCGCCCCGGGAGCCTTTGGTTTTACATAGGCTTATATAGGGAAAATCATTAAAAAATCTTCTTCTCTGAAACCACAAGGCCCAGGTCTTTAATATTTGCTGAAAGCTTTACGTGGTGGACCTCTACTAAGATTGTTCAAATTATAGCCTTGGGGCCAAAAATGCCCCCGTCCCGGGGGCCTTTGGTTTTGCATAGGCTTATATAGGGAAAATCTTTTAAAAATCTTCATCTCTGAAACCGCAAGGCCCAGATCTTTGAAATTTGGTGTGAAGCTTCATCTAGTGGACCTCTACCAAGATTGTTCAAATTATAGCCCTGGGGGCCAAAATGCCCCCACCCCGGGGGCCTATGTTTTTACATACGCTTATATAGGGAAAATCTTTAAAAAATCTTCTTCTCTGAAACCACAGGGCTCAGGTCTTTAATATTTTGTGTGAAGCTTCACCTGGAGGACCTCTACTAAGATTGTTCAAATTATAGCCTTGGGGCCAAAAATGCCCCGCCCCGGGGGCCTTTGGTTTTACATAGGCTTATACAGGGAAAATCTTTAAAAACCTTTATCTCTGAAACTGTAAGGCCCAGATCTTTGATATTTGGTGTGAAGCTTTATCTAGTGGACCTCTACCAGGATTGTTCAAATTATAGCCCTGAGGGCCGAAATGCCCCTGCCCCGGGGGCCTTTGGTTTTACATAGGCTTATATAGGGAAAATCATTAAAAAATCCTCTACTCAGAAACCACAAGGCCCAGGTCTTTAATATTTGGTGTGAAGCTTTACCTGGTGGACCTATACTAAGATTGTTCAAATTATAGCCTTGGGGCCAAAAATGTCCCAGCCCCGGGGGCCTTTGGTTTTTACATACATGTAGGCTTATACAGGGAAAATCTTTAAAAATCTTCTTCTCTAAAACTGCAAGGCCCAGATCTTTGATATTTGGTGTGAAGCTTCATCTAGTGAACCTCTACCAAGATTGTTAAAATTATAGCCCTGGGGGCCAAAATGCCCCCGCCCCGGGGGCCTTTGGTTTTACATAGGCTTATATAGGGAAAATCATTAAAAAATCTTCTTCTCTGAAACCACAAGGCCCAGGTCTTTAATATTTGGTCTGAAGCTTTACCTGGTGGACCTCTACTAAGATTGTTCAAATTATAGCCTTGGGGCCAAAAATGCCCCCGCCCCGGGGGCCTATGGTTTTACATAGGCTTATATAGGGAAAATCATTAAAAATATCTTCTCTGAAACTGCAAGGCCAAGGTCTTAGATATTTGATGTGAAGCTTCATCTATAAAGTGTACCTCTATCAAGATTGTTCAAATTATAGCCCTAGGACCAAAAATGCCCCCACCCCGGGACCCTTTGGTTTTTCATTGGCTTAATTAGGGAAAATCTTTAAAAAATCTTCTTCCCTGAGACCACAAGGCCCAGATCTTTTATATTTGGTGTGAAGCTTCATCTAGTGACCCTCTACCAAGATTGTTCAAATTAAAGCCCTGGGGGCCAAAACGCCCCCACCCCGGGGGTCTATGATTTTACATAGGCTTATATAGGGAAAATCATTAAAAAATCTTCTTCTCTGAAGCCACAATCCCACTTCTTTAATATTTTGTGTGAAGCTTTACCTGGTGGACCTCTACTAAGATTGTTCAAATTAAAGCCTTTGGGCCAAAAATGTCCCCGCCACGGGGGCCTTTGGTTTTACATAGGCTTATACAGGGCTTATCTTTAAAAATCTTCTGCTCTGAAACCGCAAGGCCCAGATCTTTGATATTTGATGTGAAGCTTCATCTAGTGGACCTCTTTCAAGATTGTACAAATTATAGCCCTGGGGCGAAAAATGGCCCCACCCTTGGACCCTTTGGTTTTTCATAGGCATATATAGGGAAACCTTTAAAAATCTTTTTCTCTGAAACCACAAGGCCCAGGTCTTTGATATTTGGTATGAAACTTCACCTAGTGGACATTTTCCAAGATCGTTCAAATTATAGCCCTTGGGCCAAAAATGCCCCTGCCCAGGGGGCCTTTAGTTTTACCTAAGCTTGTATAGGGGAAATCTTTAAAACTTTTCTTCTCTGAAACAGAAAAGGCCCAGGTCATTGATATTTGGTGTGAAGCTTAATCTAATGGACCTCTACCAAGATTGCTCAAATTATAGCCCTGGGGCCAAAAATGCCCCCGCCCGGGGGGGGGGGCCTTTTGTTTTACATTGGGAAAATCTTTAAAAAAAACTTCTTCTCAGAAACTGCAAGGCCAAGGTCTTAGATATTTGGTGTGAAGCTTCATCTATTGGACCTCTATCAAGATTGTTAAAATTATAGCCCTATGACCAAAAATGCCCCCACCCCGGGAACCTTTGGTTTTTCATAGGCTTAATTAGGGAAAATATTTAAAATTCTTCTTCTGATACCGCAAGGCCCTGCTCTATGCTATTTGATATGAAGTTTCAACTAGTGGACCTCTACCAAGATTGTTCAAATTATAGCCCTGGGGCCAAAAATGCCCCCACCCCTGGGGCCTTTGGTTTTACATAGGCTTATAATACATGGAAAATCTTGCAAAACTCTTCTTCTCTGAATCCACAAGGCCCAGATCTTTGGTATTTGATGTGAAGCTTCATCTAGATTGTTCAAATTATAGCCCTGTGGTCAAAAATGCCCCCATCCCGGGACCCATTGGTTTTTCATAGGCTTATATAGGGAAAACCTTTAAAAATCTTCTTGTCTGAAACCAGAAGGCCCAGGTCTTTGATATTTGGTATGATGCTTCATCTAGTGGACCATTACCAAGTTTGTTCAAATTATAGCCCTTGGGCCTAGAATGTACTGGAGACACTAATTCTCAGGTGAGTGATTCAGGGCCTCAGGGCCCTCTGGGCCCTCTTGTTTTTATTGGTTGCCATGGAAACCAAAGTGCAAAACAATAGAAAAAAATACTCAAAAAATTATCTCCTCAGAAACCATGTGCTCTGAGGCTGAGACTCTTATGAAAATATTCACTTTATTTGCCTCATTAGGTTTTGTGTTTTAAGCTAACCATAGCAGAAGGCTCCTGGGGAGCTTAAAGGATAGGCAGTTGCCCTTCGTCCTCTGGCGTCAGCATATTTATCATCTCCACTGAAGCCACTCTACAGATTGGGCCCAAATTTCATCTGTAGCATCCTTTGGCTTGGGGCTTGAAAGTTTATGTTTTTTATGGAATTGCACGACCCGCAGAAAAAGCAACCGACTGAAGTTGGTTGATTTCTAAGAGTGCCCTATAATCACCATGTCATTCTGTCAGTCTGTCTGTCTGTCTGTCCGTCCGTAACCCGTTTGTGGAAAAATTTTCGAACTGCTTCTCCTCGGAAACTGTTGGGCCGATTGAAGTCAAATTTCATATGGAGCCTCTATGGGACGGGGGAACCAAAATTTGCTCATGGGGTCTAGGTCACATGACCAAAATGGCCGCCAAGCCATATATGGTAAAAACCCTTCAACAATAGTCTTCTCCAGAACCACTGGGCAGATTTCCACGAAACTTGATATATAGCATCTGGGACGTAGGCCCATCATAAATTGCTAAAATGGTGACCCTGGGTTGACCTTGACCTTCTTTGTGCCTAGGTCAAACTTTGACACATATGCTTTTGTATTGGAAAAGTGAGAATGCATTTTATCCTGCAAACGATTCAGAATACAGTACTTAATTATAAGAAATATTTTTGCCTCTATGGGATGGGGGAAACCAAAATTTGCTCATTGGGTCCAGGTCACATGACCTAAATGGCCGCCAAGCCATATATGGTCTTTCTGTCTGTCCGTCTGTAACCCGTTTGTGAAAATTGGTGATAGTGACTTAACCGCTTGGAATATTTAAACAATTTTTGGCATACTGATAGATATCAATGAGATCTAACCAATGAATTTGAGAAATATTACATTCCATTTAGTATAGCCTCGCCTTGGCGAAAAATGTGAAATTTTCGAACTGCTTCTCCTCGGAAACTGTTGGGCCGATTGAAGTCAAATTTCATATGGAGCCTCTATGGGACCGGGGAACCAAAATTTGCTCATGGGGTCTAGGTCACATGACCAAAATGGCCGCCAAGCCATATATGGTAAAAACCCTTCAAAAATAGTATTCTCCAGAACCACTGGGCAGATTTCAACAAAACTTGATAAATAGCGTCTGGGTCCTAGGCCCATCATAAATTGCTAAAATGGTGACCCTGGGTTGACCTTGACCTTCTTTGTGCCTAGGTCAAACTTTGACACATATGCTTTTGTTGGAATATTTAAAAAAAATTTAGCATACTAATAGATATCAATGAGATCTAACCAATGAACTTGTGAAATATTACATTCCCTTTAGTATAGCCTCGCTGAGGCGAAAAATGTGAAGATTTTTGAACTGCTTCTCCTCAGAAACCGTTGGGCCGATTGAAGTCAAATTTCATATGGAGCCTCTATGGGATGGGGGAAACCAAAATTTGCTCATGGGGTCTAGGTCACATGACCAAAATGGCCGCCAAGCCATATATGGTAAAAACCCTTCAACAATAGTCTTCTCCAGAACCACTGGGCAGATTTCCACGAAACTTGATATATAGCATCTGGGACGTAGGCCCATCATAAATTGCTAAAATGGTGACCCTGGGTTGACCTTGACCTTCTTTGTGCCTAGGTCAAACTTTGACGCATATGCTTTTGTATTGGAAAAGTGAGAATGCATTTTATCATGCAAACGATTCAGAATACAGTACTAAAGTATAAGAAATATTTTTGCCTCTATGGGATGGGGGAAACCAAAATTTGCTCATTGGGTCCAGGTCACATGACCAAAATGGCCGCCAAGCCATATATGGTCTTTCTGTCTGTCCGTCTGTAACCCGTTTGTGAAAATTGGTGATAGTGACTTAACCGCTTGGAATATTTAAACAATTTTTGGCATACTGATAGATATCAATGAGATCTAACCAATGAATCTGAGAAATATTACATTCCATTTAGTATAGCCTCGCCGAGGTGAAAAATGTGAAAATTTTCAAACTGCTTCTCCTCGGAAACTGTTGGGCCGATTGAAGTCAAATTTCATATGGAGCCTCTATGGGACGGGGGAACCAAAATTTGCTCATGGGGTCTAGGTCACATGACCAAAATGGCCGCCAAGCCATATATGGTAAAAACCCTTCAAAAATAGTATTCTCCAGAACCACTGGGCAGATTTCAACGAAACTTGATAAATAGCGTCTGGGTCCTAGGCCCATCATAAATTGCTAAAATGGTGACCCTGGGTTGACCTTGACCTTCTTTGTGCCTAGGTCAAACTTTGACACATACATGTATGCTTTTGTTGGAATATTAAAAAATATTTTAGCATACTAATAGATATCAATGAGATCTAACCAATGAACTTGCGAAATATTGCATTCCCTTTAGTATAGCCTCGCTGAGGCAAAAAATGTGAAGATTTTCGAACTGCTTCTCCGCGGAAACTGTTGGGCCGATTGAAGTCAAATTTCATATGGAGCCTCTATGGGATGGGGGAAACCAAAATTTGCTCATGGGGTCTAGGTTACATGACCAAAATGGCTGCCAAGCCATATATGGTAAAAACCCTTCAACAATAGTCTTCTCCAGAACCACTGGGCAGATTTCCACGAAACTTGATATATAGCATCTGGGACGTAGGCCCATCATAAATTGCTAAATTGGTGACCCTGGGTTGACCTTGACCTTCTTTGTGCCTAGGTCAAACTTTGACACATATGCTTTTGTAACGGAAAAGTGAGAATGCATTTTATCCTGCAAACAATTCAGAATACATTACTAAAGTATAAGATATATTTTTTGCTCCTTAAGATAAGGCGCATTTATTGGGGGAACCGATTTAGGTCCAGGTCACATGACCAAAATGGCCGCCATACCCATATATGGTAACACTCATAAAGCTAAAAGCATCCGGCGGGTCGTGCACTTCAGCTGAAGCACTGGTTTGGCTCATTAGTTTGGTTGCTATGGCACCTTAGAGTTCCCACAACTTATAATGGGGGATAATTGCATTTACTGCCAAGTCATTGGAAGTACTTTGACAATTTTTTTTTATAGAAATGTTCCTTGAGTAAACTTCTCACAGCCCTATGCTTTTATGCCAACAGGGGGTTTGCTGACAGGTCAAACTATTTTGAAACCTTTTTCACCTTCTACAGGGCATAGTTTTGCTTTAGTTGTCATGAAATTATACCAGAATGGTTGTAAAATAAAGGTATCTCGATCACATTGGAGTATGGGTTCCCTCAGATCAAAAGTCAGGTCACTAGGTGGCACTGTGACATTGGTTCAAGTGTAAAAGGGTGAAGGTTATGGTGACCTTCATTTCACGGTCCAGTGATATTCCTTATATCTTGAAGACTATATTTTGGAGAAATGTCATACCTGAAATATTAGCACCATGTGACCCCTTGATTGACCTCAAAATATATCTAGGTCACTGTGACATATATTTCATGGTCCAGTGATTTTGCCTTTTATCTTGGAGTCTATTTGTTGGAGAAATGTCATACCTATGATATTAGTACCATGTGACCCCATGATTGGACTCCAAATATTTCTAGGCCACTGTGACCTATATTTCATGGTTCAGTGGTTTTACCTTATATCTTAAAGACTATTTGTTGGAAAAATGTCATACCTTTGATATTAATGCCTCGTGACCCCATGATTGACCTCAAAATATATCTAGGTCACTGTGACCTATATTTCATGGTTCTGTGACTTTGCCTATTATTTTGAATACTATCCAAAGGTGAAATGTCATGCCTGGATTATTAGTTCCATGTGACCCGATAATTGACCACCAAATATATCTAGGTCAGTGTGACCTATATCTCATGGTTCACTGATTTTGCCTATTATCTTGAATACTACTTGATAAAGAAATATCATACCTTGATTATTAGTTCCATGTGACCTGCTGATTGACCTCAAAATATATCTATGTCAGTGTTACCTATATTTCATGGTTCAGTGATTTTGCCTATTGTCTTGAATAATATTTTGATAACGAAATGTTATACCTGGGATATTACATCAATGCAACCAGATGATTGACCTCAAAATATATCTAGGTCAGTTTGACATATATTACATGGTTCAGTGACTTTGACTTATATCTTGAATACTATTGGATGGAGAAACTTCATATCTAAATATTTAATTTCATGTGACCAGATGATTGACATTGAAATATATCTAGGTCAGTGTGACCTATTTTCATGGTTCAATGATTAGCCTTATAATTCAGACACAATTTGATTCTGAAATGTAATATCTGGAATATATGTTCCATGTGACCTGATGATTGACCTCAAAATATATGTAGGTGAGTGTGATCTATATTTCAATGTTCGATATATAAAGTTTTACCTTATATCTTGAAGGCGTGAAACAGGCGAGCTATGCTGTCATGCGACATCTCTTGTTTAAGATGAACATTGGCCATACCTTTCAATTGCTTAGTGATACTGCTTTCATATTTGACATGCTGTCCGGGGGCATCAGTGTTTCACAAACACATCCTGTTATTTAATATTTCCTGTTCTTTTTCAGATTTGTATCACATCCCGTACACGTGTGCATGTACTCTGTTAAAATCAGATGGCCGATTCCAAAATCATGACTGCAAGAGGAATATATATATGCAGTTATTAAAGGGGTCTCTTGGTACAGTGTGGGTGTGTTATGATCTTCAGGACAAGCTTCCTGTTATCCCACTGGAATTGGATGGTGGAAATTAACAGTTATGAATACAATGTCATTCACTCATATATATGCATTTTTGTCGACACATGAGGGAGGAGGTAATGACGAATAATAAATGTTTCTATTCGAACTGTGTCACATCAAACCATCGAAGGAAAACTTGTCTTTCATTTGGACAGAGACATACAGTTGAATTAAACAGCCTGCACACATTGCAACCTTTCCTGCTTTAGATCAACAGTCATCAGTATAGTACAGGTGCCAGATGAGAGCTATTAATACAGAAGAAATGCCATTAAGTAGCCACAGTCCAAAACTGACTGTTGTAATGGGGTGGCCAATCAGCCCAGTGACGTGTATTACAACCTAAGATGAAGGGTAGTCAGTGACAGACAGAGATGAACAGCGGTAGAACACAACTCAACAGTGACATGCCAGTACAAGGCAGCTTGTGATCTTAAATTAGTGCTGCTGTTGCTGACACCTATTCACCATTTATTTATATATTTATTTAGTTTAATTGCTTATAATGACATCTAAACCTGACTGGAACAAAAGTACATGGTTTCCATTAGAGTATAGTGATAAAATGTTCTATTCTTCATGATTCATTAAGTACTGGCATTGTGGATACTTATTAAAATTGCCTCAGTGAGGTAAATCGAAAAATGGCATTAACTGCCAAGCTTTTGCAGACATTTTGACAAAACTCTAATAGAAATGTGTTTATGTTTTTTTTTTATGGAATTTGGCTCATTAGTTTGGTTGCTATGGCAACTTAGAATTCCCACAACTTACAATGGGGGAAAATTGCATTTACT
Source organism: Lucinisca nassula (assembly GCA_963580285.1). Classification (NCBI taxonomy): domain Eukaryota; kingdom Metazoa; phylum Mollusca; class Bivalvia; order Lucinida; family Lucinidae; genus Lucinisca; species Lucinisca nassula. The sequence continues at coordinate 139,258 of CAUZLF010000151.1, forward strand.
GCCAAGTCATTGGAAATATTTTGACAATTTTTTTATCGAAATGTTCCTTGAGTAAACTTCTCACAGCCCTATGCTTTTATGCAAGCAGGGGGTTTACTCACAGGTCAAACTATTTTGAAACCTTTTTCACCCTCTACAGGGCATAGTTTTGCTTTAGTTGTCATGAAACTATACCAGAATGGTTGTGAAATAAAGGTATCTCGATCACATTGGAGTATGGTTTCCCTCAGATCAAAATCAGGTCACTAGGTTTAATTTCATTGTAACCTTGTCCACCCCGGCTGTATAGGCAACATTTTTACCTCAATCTCCATGACACTTTACCAGAATATTTTGACTTGATCATACTGTGATCAAGTTTGAATATGGGTAATATCAGATCAAAAGCTAGGTAACTAAGTCAGATTTGATCAGGGTTCTTAACCCTGCAAAAAATATTTTAATATCAGATCGAGTTCTGAGTGAGTGAGTGTTTGAGTTTTACGTCCCACCAACAGGATACGAAGACAGGACCTCGGCTTTAAAGACTCATCCGAAAGTCTTATCAGAGTTCTGATCAGATGCAAGATGTGGTATCGGAACATTTCGATGATTAAAGGTTTGCTGCCCACATCATTGGCGTGTTCTGATACCAGATATTGACTCGTAAAAAGTTATCTTACAATCAGTTTTCTGATCGCATTTAAGATCTGGTATCAGAACATTCTGATGATGAAAGGTTTGCCGCCTACATCATCAGAATGTTCTGATACCAGATCATGTCTCTGCAAAAGTTATTGTACAATCTATGGGTTCTGATCAAATTCAAGATCTAGTATCGGAAGATTCCTATGATGAAAGGTTTGCTGCCTACATCATCGGAATGTTCCGATACCCTTTCTTGACTCTGCAAATAATGCGTAACTATACCAAATTTAGTGACACAGAGGCCTTTCTGATATTTAATCTTCATTAGTGTGTCTCAACCCAAAGTTCTGAATCCGCTTGCAAACGTTTTCTGTCAGATGCAAGATTTGGAATCGGAACTTCCGATGATGAAAGGTTTGCTTCCTACATCATTGGAATGTTCAGATACTAGATCTTGACTCTTCAAAAGTTATTTTACAATCAGTGTTAGTTCTGATCAACTTGCTGTCTACATCCGTTGTTCCCATATCAAATCTTGCCTCTGAAAAGGTATTTTACAATCAGTGTTAATTCTGATCAACTTGCTGTCTACATCATCGGAATGTTCCGATACAAGATCTTGACTCTGAACAAGTTATTGTACAATCAGTGGACTCTGATCAAATTCAAGATCTGGTATTGGAACATTCTGATGATGAAAGGTTTGCTGCCTAGATCATCGGAATGTTCCTATACCAGATCTTGACTCCGCAAAAGTTATTTAACAATCAGTGTAAGTTCTAATCAGATGCAAGATCTGGTATCGGAACATTCCGATGATGAAAGGTTTGCCCGCTACATGTACATCATCGGAATGTTCCAATACCATTTCATGACTCTGCAAAAGTTATTTTACAATAAGTATTAGTTCTGATCGGATTCCAGATCTGGTATCGGAACATTCCGATGATGAAAAGTTAGCTGCCTACATCATCGGAATGTTCCGATACCAGATCTTGACTCTGCAAAAGTTATTTTACAATCAGTGTTAGTTCTGATCAACTTGCTGTCTACATCATCAGAATATTCCGATACAAGATCTTGACTTTGAACAAGTTATTGTACAGTCAGTGGATTCTGATGAAATTCAAGACCTGGTATCTGAACATTCCAATGATGAAATGTTTGCTGCTTAGATCATCGGAATGTTCCGATACCAGATCTTGACTCTGCAAATGTTATTTTATAAACAGTGTTAGTTCAATCTGGTATCGGAACATTCCGGTGATGAAAGTTTTGCTGCTACATCATCGGAATGCTCCGATACTAGATCTTGACTCTGCTAAAGGTATTTTACAATCATTGCTAGTTCTGACCAGATTCAAGATCCTGTATCGGACCATTCCGATGTTGAAAGCTTTGCTGCTACCTCATCGGAATGTTCCGATACCAATCTTGCCTCTGCAAAAGGTATTTTAAAATCAGCATTAGTTCTGATCAGATTCAAGATCTGGTATCTGAACTTTCCTATGATGAAATGTTTGCTGCTTAGATCATCGGAATGTTCCGATACCAGATCTTGATTCTGCAAAAGTTATTTTAATTTGTGTTAGTTCTAGCAGATGCCAAATCTGGTATCGGAACATTCCGATGATGAAAGGTTTGATGCTACATCATCGGAATGTTCCGATACTAGATCTTGACTCTGCTAAAGGTATTTTACAATCATTGTTAGTTTTGATCAGATTCAAGATCCTGTATCGGAACATTCCGATGTTGAAAGCTTTAATGCTACTTCATCGGAATGTTCCGATACCAATCTTGCCTCTGCAAAAGGTATTTTAAAACCAGCATTAGTTCTGATCAGATTCAAGATCTGGTATCTGAACTTTTCTATGATGAAATGTTTGCTGCTTAGATCATTGGAATGTTCCGATACCAGATCTTGATTCTGCAAAAGTTATTTTAATTAGTGTTAGTTCTAGCAGATGCCAAATCTGGTATCGGAACATTCCGATGTTGAAAGGTTTGCTGCTTCATCATCGGAATGTTCCGATACTAGATCTTGACTCTGCTAAAGGTATTTTACAATCATTGTTAGTTTTGACCAGATTCAAGATCCTGTATCGGAACATTCCGATGTTGAAAGATTTGCTGCTACCTCATCGGAATGTTCCGATACCAGATCTTGACTCTGCAAAATTTCACAGTCAGTTCTGATCAGAGTCAAGACCTGATATCGGAACATTCCGATGAGGAAAGATTTGATGTCACATCATCGGAATATTCGGAAAGAGAATATTTGGTTGATATGTATTGCTGTCTTTTTTATCATTAAAAGTGACATTTATTCTTGCTTTTTTCTTTATCCTGCTTCAGTTTTGAAAATATATCACCGGAATATTCCCATTATCATCGGAATATTCCGATGTTTGTCCGTAACGAAGGCTGTTTTTATATGTTTTCGAACACTAACAGTTCACGAACACTAGCATTTTTAGCATGAAATATGGCCAAAAAGCGACTGAAAAGACCATCGAATGGCAAAATTGCCTTTTATTTGGCAATGAGTTTAAACTAAAAA